>WBMV01005302.1:62811-279036 GCA_013396655.1 Campylorhamphus procurvoides | reverse complement strand
CTCATATGGTTTCCCCCCCCCCCACTTCAGGGACATTATCTCATAACTGCATGCATCCAGTAAAACCTTAATCTCAGGATTTGTTTGAGCTTGAGACTCACTTTTGACATATCACTTAGTATTCTCACATCCCAAATTCGTATAGTAGCACACAATACTAGTAATGAAGAAGAGTAATTAAATACTATGGCAGAATAAGTCTATTCAAGGGAACAGGTAAGCGCTCACACCCCAATTCACCTTACCTTATTTCAAGGCCCTAAATGCGAAGAGCTTGGTGTGCATTAGTCATTCAGACTTTCTTAGTAATTGATAGAGACAATATTTCATAGTATAGTTTTTCCTCAAGTGAGCTGAGATGAAGGTTTGTGTGTTTAAGGGAAAATAAATCTTAAAGTTAGATGTGTGTCTAAATACCTTACAGAATCACAGGCTGTAATATTGAAAAGATATAGTTGAAAAGTTGTAGTTTTCCTCACTGAATATTTGTCCTCTTTGGTTGTTTTGGTTTTCGGGGATTTTTTTTATACAAGTCACCTTTTTCTGCAAACAAAATACGGAAATGTTTTTGCATGTGCAGAACATGACAATTAGTAAGGTACTTATGCGTGCAGGGAAGCAATGACCGAGTGTAAGCCGGTCATCAAGTATCCACAATTAGAGGAAGCAAACTTAGTGCGAAGTCAAAAGCTTTCAATTTAGTGCATTCCTGCCTTTATATCTTTATGATTGAGAGTAAAGTCCCAGTGGAGCCTTTTACCATGGTCTTATGACATTATTTAATCAAATAGTTGCACCATGTTGGAAGTTTTAGTGCTCACTACAATGGAATTGGAACAGAACACCCACCTGGTGCTGCTTCTGTTTCACAAAGGCTAGGAGTGATTTTGAAAGTCAAAAGCCCTTCAGGATGTTAAGTCTTTCTGCTAGAAGAATGCTCATTTTGCTGTACTTTGTAATATGAGAAAAAGCCAAAAACCTTAAAGCAAAATCTTTGCTTTACTCCCCTTCCTGACTTTGTGTACTATAGTTACGTTTCTAATCAATCACAGCTCTTCTGAATAACAATTATGATGTTGATCCCTGAGGCTGTCTCTCCATTCTGTTAACATACCTGCTTACACTGTGGCTATTCCTGACTTGTTTAAAATATTTGGATCAAATGAAGTCTCAATTATTGCTTTAATTGGTCATGTTTTTCCCAATGTAGTTTTCACCATATTTTAAACTTCTGAATCCAGAATGTCTGGCTGAAATTCATTGCCCTTCCCTTGACTCTTTGAATTGCCTGATTTTAGCAGGTGTGCCCTCATCTTTGGCTTGCTTAACACTCTGCAGATATTACAGTAACGCTCCCCCAGATACTTTTCTTAACCTTGTCTTCAGAAGAAGATGAAGGCTCAGGATAGCATGATAGTGTATGATGAGAAAGAAGTGTCTAACTATTACAATTCAAAAAGTATAGCCCACAAATTTTATTGTTGCTTTTAGTCATATGTAATTTTTTTACTGTGCTTTCATGGCAATAAAAGCTTGAAAGACTCAGGCTTGGTGAAGTTTTGTGCACTAATATCTTGAATAATTTTTATGCAACAATGTTATTAGTCACTGTTGTAAATTAAAGGCACACAGTGGAATGTAATGTCCAAATTAGTACTTTTATTAGGGACGGAGGCAAACTCAACCATAAATTTAAGGTAAGTGCTGTGGCCTGTGGAGGAACTCATGATTTTTTTTTCTGTCCATTAAAACATGTAAATGTTTTCTAAAAAACACCTCACAATGTGTTAAATCTTCCGAATTGCTTGGTAGGAGTTTAATTTTTATATTTGATAACAATCCTTTACATCCATAGATTTGCAAAGAGTATGTGTTGTTGTGAATATAATTAGTTCTAACTGTTGTCATTAAGAACTGTTGTTCTAAACTTATAAAGGATTGACATAATAATTTTAAATGTTTCTGAAGTCACAGTTAATTTAACAATCATTTTATAAAATACAGTGTCCTGTAGGTCCTTCTCCTGCAGGGAGAAACTGTCAAGGTGCTGGGAGATTTATCATAAGCTGCATTGGACTGGGCTTCCAAAAATAGTCACTGCACTCATTGTGCTTGGCAGTTGAAGCCTTTGTATTATCTCTGACCCTGAAATTAGACCCAGATCCAGTGTGAAATTGTATAACCTCTATAATAACAGAGAAATCCTGCAGTTTAGGGCATGAGAACCACTGCATGAAGCTTCTGCAGTCCTACGGAACTGTTCCTGCAACAAGCCAAAGCCTTTCCTCTGGAGCCCCTGCACAGCTCTGAATCCACAGCACCACTGACCCAGTGGTTCACACTGAGGAGAAGAGGGGCTTTTAAGTCTGGGGAAGGCACAATCTTGTCCCTGCAGTACCCAAAAATGGGGATGCTCACAGCACAGAAGTGTTACTTCATACTGGAGAATGCTGGTTCTGAGCATTTCAGTTTATGTGGGAAGCTGATTTGGGATCATGGCACAAAACAGTATGCTTTGAAGTTTGTTGTGATTTTTGGCTCATACCATAGTAAGGTGAATCTCGTTGTGAACTCCAGATTAACACAACTTCAGCTGATCAAGGTAGATGTTCAGCTGTTAGATGTCTGATAGAGTTTTCTAAAAGTTGTATCAGGTAATACATGTTCCATTTATTCCTCAGTCACATTACAAGCAGCTCCCTCAGAGCTGAGTTACCAGCCTTGATCAGGGAAATACCCTAAATACATTCTTTCTTGCTCATATATTATCCTTTAAGATGTAGTCAATGTGCTGTGATTTCTTCAGGCTTTAATTAAAGGTTTTTTGAACGGCTTAGCATTTTTTCCCTATGTTTGCATTAATAGATGTGTGTCATTGGCTTTGAAATGCATTTTTATTCTAATTTGGAATTATTCTCAAAATAAAACCTTGGAAGTCTTGCTCTCCTTTGCTTTCCTGACACTGTCTTCCTCTGGTTCTTCCTCAGCTTTCCTTTAGGAAGATCTTTGTTCCTACTCATTGATCTCACTTCCCTCCTTCCATGTCTGTACGTCTGCTTCTCCCCCCTTCCTTTCCATGTTCAGTCCTACACGTTACTTTGTTTTGTGACATGTTATTCTAAATGCCTCACTCTCAACACAATATAGTAAAAGCAGCACCTCTGCTGGTAGCCTGCAACCGTTCACAATTTTCTAGGTTTTCTTCCAACGCTGACAGTACTACTGTGTTCTTTTTACTTTGGACAGTAGCCCTCATAAGGGGACATTTATTTCTGGACAACTGAGGGCTGAATCATACAAATCCTTTCCCATATGAATAGCTTTAGTGTTCTTTAAAGAAATAGGCCACATGTAAGAAATAATTATGAGCATTGAGCTGGTCTTTGTCCAAATCCTAATGGCATGCATGAAAATTTCAGCAAAGTAACTGACGGTCACTGATATATTTGCCTGCAGCCTTGGCAAAAAGACAAGGACTGATTGAACCTGAACAATTGACTACCTTTTTGTTTCTGGAAGTGGTTCTTCCTTCTAGAGTACTGCCCATGAAATGTATGGAGCCCTTCTCCCTTCTTGTCCTGCCATCAGCTGGAATAGAGAAAAGATCTCTAGGTGTGCCAATGAGACATATTCACACACACTGACTTTACCTAACTAAATATGCTCTTTAGCATCAGTGGCTAGTTAAATAAAAGCATAATGTGAATACAAGGTGTACAGAGATGATTGAACAATGTTGCAAGTCCTGTGCTTCCTCCTGGCTTTTGCATCCCATTCTGTGAAGCTGGCACACAAAGAATGACTTCAGCGTGCTGTACAGTGGGAGCCTCTCCAGTCACTGTCTTGGCATTTTTTTATATTACAGTTTCATCTGCAAAACACGTTGTTTGGAGTTGCCAAATATTAACTGTCAGGAGTGTTTTATACATATCTGAATCTGCAAGGGTGCCTCAAGTCCTACTGAGGTGTTTGAATAAAAGGAGCACTTACCTTTTGCAACTTCAAGAAATCAAAGCCTTTAATTTTAACAAGAGTATATGAGACTTTTATTTAATTTAAGTAGATTGTTACTTTTATGGCTTGGTCTTTGAGAGGAAACAATGCTCAAGACCTTAAGGCTTCATTACATTAAAAAATTAATGGACATGCAAATGCCAAACCTATGCAGTCAGTGACACTAAGGTGCGTTCTGGAGCAGATGCCAAGCACTTTACTCTTCCATAAATCCTACTCCTTCATCAGCCCACATCTGAGAAGTATAGCGTATGCACTGAATGATCATCAGATTTCTGTCTCTTCTGGGTAGTGTGCAATGCCAACCACGTTATTCAAGGTAATGCCAGAAGCCTCGAGGAACAGTCTTACGATGTTGAGGGAAGTTTTGGTGGTGTAGATATATCTGATAATGCAGTCTTAGGAAATTCCATCCTGCTGAAAACAGCTGTTGTCCGTACTTCTACAGTTCACATTACACAGAGAATGATTGCTGTGGTATATCTTTGAACACATCTTGATGGCAGGAATGGAGGAATATGTTCTATACCTTTATATATGTGTATCTAACTTCCTTTCATTTTCTCACATATTTTAGTATTTCAGCAAATCTTGGAAATTTCTCCATTATAAAGAGTTGTGGCAACATTTTAAATTATTATTGTTATTATTGCGATGTTTAGAATTCTCATGAGAAAGCAATAGGTAACAGGAAGTTTTCTTTCTGTTGGGTTAAAATAAGTAGTGTGCATGCTGTTAGAGATTATGAATATTGTATCATTAACAATAATAGTATAGTGTAACTCTCAGTGGATTTAAATGTGCTCTTTTAATGTAACCTTAAAAATTCACCTGTAAGAGCTTCTATAGAAATCTGCCTTTATAATATAATATTGGTAATAATGTAACACGAATTTTAATTTTCATTCTCAGATGAGGGGGACATTTTGCTCATTATACTGGATGATTTTTAAAAATTTTATCTGGGTTTTTATGCATGTTCAAGGCAAGTAGAACTGACTGCAAGAACAGTTCAGAGCTGAAGAAACTTAAATGAACAGGAAAAAGTCACGTCAATATGGAACTAGTTAAATTCCAACTGTTGATAATCCATCAGGTTTGACCTATGCTGCTAGGTTACAGGATATGATGTTTGACACTTACAGTAATACATCCTCTTTCAAGCATACATTTCCAGCGTGGATTGTTTCCATTACTGGAAACAAAATGCTGTTTCTACTTTTAAACTTAATTCTCTATTCATACAAGAAAATTGTAAGAATTTTGATTAAGTCATATTTCAGGCTTTTTTCATGAAATTTTTTTCACTGTTACATAGTTGCACCAAAAAAGCAGTTATTTTTCATGCTTACTTGCAGTTTTAATGCTCCTTTTGAAGGACGGTTGTTTTTTTATGTTAGAAATTCAGCTTAAAAGCAACCAAATAAACTTTTTTTTTTTCAAAAATTAAGACACTCTCTTTTTTCCTCAAAACTGAATGGCTGAAGAAACACATTGCTCTGAGTTTTATCTGCATTTTTTTACAGCGTAGGTCTTAAGTTGGAATCAAGATTTAAATTAATGAAATGCCAGCTTGGAATATGTTATTCAAATTGCCTATAATAGTTGCTTTTCTAGGTCTTATGTCAGCAAGGTTACTATTTTAGCTTTAGCTAGGATATGTTTTCTAAGCTAATGGTTGATTTTCTTCTGTTGTTGCCTCATCAGATCTGGAGAGAGACTGTTTATCAACTTGGTCAGTATTTAATTGTAGTGGAAGTTTGGATTTTCAGGATGCTATTCTGGATGCTACTTTGCATTTTCAGGATGCTATTTCAAGGATGCTATTCTGTATCCTTGATCCAGGTCAAAACCAAGTCATAGGCACTAATGTGAAGTCAGAAGCAGGACAGATAATAGGGTTGGTGACCATGTTTTGGTGATATATTGTCGTTAACTAACAAAAATTTAATTTTTACCAAGACCTATCCCTTTCCCCTTCCTGGATGTGACTGTACAAACTTGAGCAGTGTTTCAAACTGTGAGATGTAAGGAGACCTGCACATGAATTGAAGGTTTTCATATGCAGTGGTAATGTGAAGTTGCCATGATTTTTTTTTTCTTCCATTTTGTGATTTGCATGGAGATATGCGAAGTGTATTGCTGAGAGGCAGTTCTTTAAGCATTGGCAGAGTTCCTGATATAATACATATATTGAACAGAATTTCAATTTCATGCATTGAGTAGTCATAGCAAATTGCACGGTTGTATAGCAGGTGTATCACTTGTGAGAGACGGGATGAGAATGGCTGTGTCAGCACTTTGAGTAGCGTCTGAGTAGAAGAATATAATGACTGTATGACAAGCTGAAGGAGATGTCATGTGTTTCTTTGGTGAGTAGGTAGAAGGTCGTTGTTGTGATGATTCCTCAATGTGACTGCAAGCAGTGGAGCTCTGGAAAAGACAGCACTTTGTCTATATGCTTCCTTTGTTTCCTCTTGAGATTTCTAAATCCTATGTCGTGATTAAATCTATGTCACTCAACACACAGAGTGTTATCCACACTTGCTAATGTGCATGTAAGGATGGGCCTCCTAAAGACCTTAAAATATAAGGGAAGATAGACTATTAATGGATGGGCAGTTGCCTGGCCAATTCAAACCTGGTTTGAACACATAAATGTCCCTTGAGGGATTCAGCTGATGAAAATCAAGAATATGAGACACTTTTTTTCCTTAGGAATTTTGGAAGTATTATGCTTTCCTGGAAGGATACCAGTCTTTGCACTGAATAGCCATACCTGATGACATGCAGTGTCTGTATGGCCAGTACCTCTCTTGATGGTCTCAGCTGGTGTGACAGCTATTGAACTGGTCTTAGGTAGCAGCTGAATGGGCCAGGCATGCCAAAAGATGCTGTTCCCAGTTTGTGGTTGAGAACTTGTGTGCACTTGTGGTTTGGAGTTTAATAACCTTTGCAAAGTATTAGCTTCAGGGTTATGACATTTGTGAGGTTTGAGCAAAGATAGACTGCTTGGGTGTATTTGATGTGGGGGCTCTGGCAGCAGGTACTTGACCATTGACTGTAACTCTCTGCCTCTTGCATCAAAGTGAGAATCTCCTGTCAGCAGATGATTTTCAAGTAGGTTGTTGAGTGGGAAATTCCAGTGCAGCTTCACTTGAATATTGAGTGTACCTCAGTATCGATTCACTTTTATTGGTAGCTTCTATCCATGCTGCAGTTGTTTAAATTTTAAATGACTTTTAGAATCAATCTCTGTTCAGCTTTTTGTGTAGAGATTGTTTTTAGTGATGTTCTGGTTTTTATGACTATGGATTGTCCCAAGAGGCTTACAGTAAGACGTCTTGTCTTGTCAAATCCATTTTTGCTCTAATGTGTGGGAGCTTTCTGTCTCTGTGGTCTGTCAGATACACAGTGAACCCTTAAAGAAACTCTCAGCCTTGGGAACTTTGAGCTGATGAAGCTCTTTGAGCTGTTTCAGACATTGAATGAGCTACCAATCATAAGAATCTCTCCTGTGTTATTTGATACCCGCAAAACTCTGGTGTGGCTTGCTTCTTCTACTTGGAAAGTCTGTCAAGTGGCAAAATTATCTGGAAATAGTCTTAAAGTGAGGAACAGGTGTCTGAGATTACTATCAAACACAACCAACGGTGTCCCAGTGTTAAGGGTGTGTGCATTTTCTCTTACATCATTTTGATATGCGTTGACTACAAGTACAATTAATGTGATTGGAATGCATCACAGATGTACCAGGATGCTGCAAAAGTATCTTAGTTCAACAATCTGTTGAGATGCCACTTTTCCGTGTTAATTACTATACCCTTAACATACCCAAGCAATCAGTCACCTGCACAACCGACCTGTCCTGGAATGTAGGAGATGGCATTTAACGCAGATGTCTTAATGTACTTGAGCACGTTGCCAGATGTGGTAGCCAGCTGAATATCTGGCCTCTTATTTTAATGGGAATTAAACTGTAGGGAATAACCTTCTCCCTGTGCACTAAAGAAAAGGTGTTTATTTGCATTAGTTTTGTTATTGAGGTACTTACAGAGTTCAAAAAATCTCCTAACAAGATCTGTGTATATTCTGTTACCAGCTCTTCCATGTTGCCTATATCCTTATCAAGTTTGCAAATTCTCCTCGTCCAGATCTCTGGGTTTTAGAAAGATCAGTGGACTTTGGAAAAACTTACACTCCCTGGCAATATTTTGCTTGTAAGTATCAATCCTTGTGTCACTGCTCCTTTGGAAACAGGTTTCTTTAATCATTTGCTCAGTAGCCGCAAAATCAAACCATGTGGCTCACTAAAGATTTCAACTGCAGAGAATACAGTGAACATGAAATACATTTCTTTTTTTCTTAGTTAGCCACAATAAATTAGTGATAAGAGTGTATGAATATGATAATTTGAAAGTACTCAGCATGAGTGCTATTTTTCACTCTCTTGGAAATTTTTTAGTTGTTTTGTTTGTCTTGTTTTTTTGGGTATGCTTTTGGGTATGGGACCCTGGAGTTTCTTGGAAAAATCAAAGTGAAATACAAATGCAAAATCTTGGAGTACCTACATAGCTTTTTTTTTTTTTAAATGAAGATAGGAGAAACACTGTGGAAGTCAAGCACTACTGAATTGCTTAGGAAGAGAAATGATTGTTTTTAGGAATTTTTCTGTGCTGAGTGACACAATCATTGTTATTACTCTGTTATGGGGTAGAATTTGCCTGAAAGCACAGGGTATACTTCATTAATTTAAATTAGAACAATAGTGTTTATTTTCATATATAAAATTAATTTTCTCTCTCACTTGACTAGACTCGAAAGCAGATTGCTTGGAGCGCTTTGGAAAGGAAGCTAATATTCCAGTGAGGGGGGACAGCGATGTCCTTTGCACCACAGAGTATTCTCGCATTCTGCCTCTTGAAAATGGAGAGGTAAGTGCTTTTGGGAAGGTAATGTGTAGTGCTGGAAGCAAACAGCATTGCTTTCACAATTGCTGGAAGTAATTTTTCAGCTATGACTGGTTGAATCTGCATTAGTAAGTCCATAACCAAGGTGAGATTTTGGAAGGGTGACCTGACTCCTCCTAAATTTCACCATTCTCTATGGGGGTAGGGTCTACTCAGAGCAACCTGTGTTGGTATTTATCATAATTTAGGTACCTCACTGTAGCCATATGCTTTTGAAGGTGTTGACTGCATTTTATGAACACTTCCAAGGTGCATGACAGAACTTAGTGCACCAGAATTGCTCGTGTGAGTAAAGGCTGTAGAAACAGATATTTACCATTCAAGGATAAGTGGCTGTTTAAAAAAAGAATGTATAAAAATGCTACATGTTTATAATACAGTACATGTGTTTGGAAAACGTTGCTCTGGTTTTAGCTATTGCTCCTTGCTGGGCAGAACTGTGGCTTGTATTATTTGAATGAATGTTACACTCCTGGCTGTGCTGGTGGCTTCTCCTGGCATTCCCCTTTTACTCCCAATATGTTTAGAATTCAGATCAAAACTCCCCATGAGTTATCCAGAGTTTTGAGCATTTGGATCTTGGGTTTCATATTAGAATAGAGTTTGTTTGTTAACATATCTGTAAAATTTGCCTTATAAGATATTGTAAAGAAAATTTCTAGAGAAGAACACTTGTTAGTGCCATCTCCTATTATATGTTCTATGACACTTTCTGAAGGAATTGTGTTGCAGTTGGAACAATTGTCATTCCCTTGTTACGTGCCTTAGAGTACAGGAGCCATTTGAAAATAGAAATCTGTTATCTGGATGGTTATAAATAATGAAACTCTTTTATTAAGCCCTGTAAATACACACTAGATTGTTCAGTCAATAGAGATTCATGATTGATAGGCTGCTGGCAGCTGTTTCTTTAAAAAAGTATCAGAGCCCTTGTTTTGGAAGTCAGACAAACCTGCTCTCATGTGAGGGGATTTTCTAAAGCAACACTGTGTACTTTCTTCCAAAAGACCATTAATAAGCTCTAAGGCACTGGACCTGGTAACAATAATATTTTCCAGGAATGTTTTTGCCTTAACCCAAAAATAAATGTGCTTTGGAAAAGAGCCAAAACCTGATGTTTTTTACTCAGGCTAAACTTCCATTGACACTGTCAACTGTTAAAATAACTATTTGCAACTACTCCATGTTTTTTCTATTAAAACATGTTCTTTTTGTGTGTTATGCCTACTGTTTTCAAAAGAGAGGGTTTTTTTTTTCTTTTTTATCTGATGTGCCATAGGGATAATTAGAATTCAGGAGGGTCCAAGACTAACAACACTATTTTTCTGCATATCCTCCTTCAGCATGAAGTACCTGCAGTTGTTACTGCAAATGTGTTCAGAAACAATAGTAATTCCTTGATTCTTTTATTAGTTTTGCTTTGTGCCACTATTGGCACTTGCAGTTGTTATATTTTAACAAAAATGTGTTTACTTCTTTGTTAGATTGTAGTATCTTTGGTAAATGGCCGCCCAGGAGCAAAAAACTTCACTTATTCCTCTAGTCTTCGAGAATTCACAAAAGCAACAAACATCCGCCTCCGTTTTCTCAGAACTAACACTCTTCTTGGACACTTGATCTCCAAAGCTCAACGGGACCCCACTGTAACTCGTAGAGTAAGTACTGTTTTCACTGAGACCTATATACTCAACAGTCTTACTAATCACATTAGGGAGCAAAAAATCATCTGAATGTTTTAAGTTTGCAACATCCTAACCATGAAATTTACAGTGACCCACCTTTAAATCCCCATATTTTCTCCAGGTTCATTTGAGGCAAGAAGGTAACTGAGTCAGCACAGATTTATGGAGGGGAAGTAGTTATTAATGGTTTTGTAACAGACCATCTTTGTGGAAGGAAGTTTGGTGCATCATGGGAACTATAAAGAGCCAAAGCAGAAATATTCTGTGTTGTCTTACACAGAACTGAGGAACAAAATCTCTTCAACTTTATTTGAAATTACTTTCTGTTATTTATATCCAAAGAAAAGTTTTCTGAAAATGGCACCTGAGTTTCTGAAGGGGCAGAAATGAAAGGCCATACTTGAAAGTTACTATCCTTCCACAAACTGTTTGAGTTGTGTAGGTGTTTTCTGTGGATTTGGGGCTATCCAAGAGCTTGAAGGCCAAAGTCCCACTCCTGTTCAGTGGGGAAATATAAGGAAATTCAGCTTCCTCAAGGGAATACCAGACAGAAATTCATATACTTAGAGAGATTGTAGACTTCATATTGTATTGCTATTTTTAACCTTTTCATTTAAAATGAAGATTTGGTAACAATTGGAGGAAGCCCTGTGCTGAGGCACTGCACAATTGTGTGTGAGGGTTTCAGTACTGAAAAACATAAAACTATTCCAGTTAGTTGATAGCAGTTCCATTAAGTGCCTTTGTTGTCCTAAGTAAACTTTAAGATGTTGCTCACAGGCAGATGTAAATGCGGTACTTAGTTTACTTGGCAAACAGCACAGCTGTAGTATAAGGAACTTGTGATATTATCCTAGCCACAGGGTGTGGGATAGATAAATGAAATGTCAAGTGTTTTATTAAATTGCTAAAAGAGAGTGCAGATTTTTATTGTAGAGACCTTCCAAGTGTATGAAATAGTGAATTTCTTAAGAAGAACCTTTATGTTAACTTATTACAGAAATAGATGAAAACTTAGGGATACTAAGCAAGTTTGCAGATGACACAAAATTGAGAGGAGCTGTGGACTCCCTCAAAGGCAGGGAGGCCCTGCAGAGAGACCTTGACAAATCAGAGGTCTGGGCAATCACCAGCCATATGAAGTTTAACAAGGGAAAGTTCCAGATCCTGCACCTGGGATAGGTCAGCCTTGGATGTGTGGACAGACTGGGAAATGAGATGCTGGAAAGCAGTGCCATGGAAAGGGACCTGAGGATCCTGGTCGATGGCCGAGTTGAATGTGAGTCAGCAGTGCCCTGGCAGCCAGGAGGGCCAACCCTGTCCTGGGGGGCATCAGGCACAACATCACCAGCCCACTGAGGGAGGGGATTGTCCCGCTCTGCTCTCCACTGGGGTGGCCTCAGCTTGAATATTGTGTGCAGTTTGGGGCACCACAATATAAGAAAGATATTAAGCCATGGTAAAGGTGTGCCTTTGCAGTTCTAGTAAGCAAGATTTAACAACCTGATGTTGCTATTTCTGACACAATACAAGTAAGGAAAGACCTGTACATCCTTCTTGTGCTTGTTCCGCAGTATTACTACAGTATAAAGGACATCAGTATTGGTGGTCGATGTGTTTGTCATGGCCATGCTGAAGAATGTAATGCAAAGAGTGCTGAAAACCAATACCAGTAAGTAAATGGAGCATAACATTGATTTGAGAGAAACAGTACGTCAGTGTTTTCAAATGACATTTTTTATTATAGAATGATACAGTCTTACTGGGATTTTTTCATTACATTAAAAAAAGGTAGAATCTGCTAGTGGTTGACAGGAAAATGTCAAGATCCATTGTATGGGAAATACAATAATAAAAAGTCTTTACTTAGAATTTTCAATTGAAACAAAAGCTTGGCAGTTGAGTAATTTCTTAGAAATCCTTTGTTCTTTTTGAAAAACATTAGTTGATTTCACCTTCTTACTTCAGGAAGTCCAACTCAGGAACAGAATCAGTGAACTTAATAGAGGGATTGAGCATTATAACTGAGCTCAGACAAGATTCAGTGGCTTTGAGTCATTAGAAAAAATAAACCCGAACTGAATTAACTATTCCCTTTCCCTGTCAAGTTTATGATCTCCACATTCATTTTACAAAGAGTTAGGTCAGACTGCTCGGCTCACCTGCTATATGGAAGTGACTGAATAATCAGGCTGTCTAAAACATATTACAAAAACCTAGTTTAAGCCAAGTGTTCTCCTCTGTGACAGCACTGAAACAATCTTTTATCAGGACACTGCAATATTTTCAGTTGTATTTTAATGAAAAGTGGGGAGTATCTCCATTCCAGATGTCTGCATTAGAGAAAAGTAAGTACAACAGTTGTAAAATCTATAGGAATAGGTTGGTTATATTTGAAAATTTTATTGCCCCTTCATTTTTAGACTACACAGATAAGAGAGGAACATTGGAAAAGGCCTCTCTAATCTCAAGGTCTTTTTTCCTTCTGGGATTTAGTTGCTATGCAAGACAATAAGGCCTAGCCCATAACTTAAGCCTGCTCTTTACTTAGACTGTTCAGATAAATTGAAAAAAAATTAATTTCTTGATGAATAGTGTGGACTATTTTAAAAATAATAGATGAGCTTATGATCTTGGTTTATTAAAAAGATTGGTAAAATTATTATGAACAAACCATAATGACAAAATTATGAAAGCATCCATATAATGCTGATAAATATTTTGATTTATTGCAGGTCAACAAGCTTGAGCCTTGGAATGAAGCTAAACTGTTACATGCAATCTTCATTTAATATTCTAGAACAGCTTCATAATACAGTCTATTAAATCCAATTATAAATGTTCTCTACAAGTAATAATAGACATGTTCAATAAACGTGATTAAAGTAATTGCATTTATTACATGATTGTTATGTAATAAACATGATTAAAGTAGTCAATGGTGAAGAATTTTATGAAAGTTCCAAAATGTTCCCATATTACTGGTTGACCTCTTTACAAATGAGCTTATATCCTGTTCTTATCACAGTATGTGTAAGTCCTGAACTGCAGTAAAATTAAGAAAAAAATTTAATTTTTAGTTTAAAAAAATAAGAAAAAACCTTGACATTCAGCTTCATTAAGAGTCTTTCTTTTCTATAGATTTCAGTGTGACTGTCAGCATAACACTTGTGGGGAAACCTGTGATCGCTGCTGCCCTGGATATAATCAGAAACAATGGCAACCTGCAACAACTGGGAGCACAAACATGTGTGAACGTGAGTAGCTGAAAAGATGGTGGGTTAAGAGGGATATTAAGAAGGGAGTGAGAATTAGCTGTAGCACACTTGTTCATGGAACATAACCAGCATGCTGCATGTTTTAGCACCTTTTTTTTTTTACAGAGGATTATTTACGTTTTTCTTTCTTACAAAGCAGTGAAAATACTAATTTGTGTGAGAATATGACATGAGTGAAAGTGGAAGCCTTCTTGTAGTACACTGAGTCAACATCTCTCCCCAGTCGTAGCTGTCTGCTGAGAGGTTGTGCATCCCCCCAGCAGAACAGAGACTACACCTTGTACAACTTCAGAGTTTTTCTCCCCATCACCCAGCCCCCTTGATGTTCAGGCTGCAGGGAGATTGCTCAAGGCTGCCATTGCTTACAGGTGCTTGAGCTGCCCTCCCCTCTCATGCTGAGTATTGCCCCTCACTGACCATCTGTCAGTGGGCACAGAGGTGTTCCTGGTGGGGAGTCCTGGTGATCCCACATTTGTTCTTCTTCCCATTCTTGTAGCTGGGAGTTTGGAGAGCGTTAGCCCTGCAGACTGAGTAGCCAAGCTGGAGAAGCCCACACGTTTGCCTTTCTCCCACTGCCCCTATTTTTCATTCTTTTGTTAAAGAAAGTGACAGCATGCATCCTCTTTTGCTGATGGGTATGTACGGTCACATGCGTGTTTTGCATCCCTCTGGCCAGATACCAGGTAGTGTGGTACAGAAGGTGTTGCCACCTCTGTACACAGCCGTTTCCTTTGTGTCTGGCTGAATTTAGTTTTCTCGTCTGCCTTTCTTGAGAGTAGCATAGCCAGTGGGTACAAACTGTTAACTGTTAAGGAAAACCTTATTTGAAAGCCAAAGAGATGTACCTATATAATTAGTTTGAGGAATAAAGAGATGATTTATTTAATGAAAACTTCACTACTAAGACTTGGGAGGGGGAAGGAAGGTTGTGTGATCAAAATGCTTGATAGGAGGTAGGCTTGTTGGGACACAATTTTTAAACAATATTTGAAACCTCATTCAAGTTCTTCTCTTTGAAAGGAAAACGTTTTCTGCCAGAAAAGAGATAGACAAAGAGAATAAATAATGTCATGTTTTTTAAAGAATGAGTTTATAGGATATCATCTACAAGATTCTGAGCCAAAACAATTTTGTTTCTACTTCTGAAAAAAATAGCCTTTTTAGTATGGATTGCTCCTAGCAGTTTGAAGTGATTTGTTGGGAGCATTTACCAGGTGCAGACCTCTTTTGCTGGCAGCCAGTAGTGAAGGAATTAAAGCAGCCTTGTTACTTTCCGGAAGCCTGAGGTTCCTTGAGAGCAAGTGATTAAAACTTGGTGGGAGCTTATTTGGATCAGCCCAACATTTTGTTACAAGTTTTCCCTGTATGGGACAGCAAATGGCTCAGAGTGGTGAAAACATGCTTGATGAGGTAGAAGGAGTTTCTATTGCCTTCTGAGAGAACATACTATAATCAGAGGAAATAATTTTCCATTGCTGTTAGAAGACACATGAGCTGTTGCTCACAGACAATTTGGCCCTAGAGGCAAGGGAGCAATTGTTTACATTGTAAATATATACATATTTTTTTTATATTCATTCCTTTTCTGACTTAGTATCTTGAGCCATCCTGTAATTTGTGCAATGGTTTATTTTCTTGAAGAATTACAAGAATAAAAACCCCAAATATCTTTATAGGCTGTCACAGTCTGGCCAGGGAACCCCATCTTGACCTGTCTGGTTTCCTGAAAGCAGACCAAAAGGGAACCTGATGGCAGGACAGCACCTTGACTGTGTGGTTGTTATTTTCTAGGAAAAGGTTTCCTTGTCCACAGCTGTTCAAATATAAGGACATAGAAAAGATCCAGAGAATTATCCAGTTTCCCTTCTGTTGTCTGTATGATAATGTGGCAAGGCATGGAGCCTCACTTGTCCCTGAGTTGTGCTCCCAGTTGTGCCAAGTACTTGGAATAGAGTTTGGAAGAATTACCTCCCATATACTTCCCTCATAACGAAGAAAGAAGGGCCAGGGCCCTTAAATTCCATAATGCGTTGCCTTCCAGAGTATTGTATCCCCAGGTCCAGATGAAGGGAAGGTTTCCCTAAACATGAAGTGATAGCTTTATAAAATCAAAACTTCAGGAATTTCCTGGGAAGGTTTCTTTGCAGTGCCGTAATTAAAGCAGATGTAATTACCAGCACCCAGATACTTGGGGGGGGGAAGCCTTTTTTGCTTCCTGTATTCTTTCAAAGAAATTCCTGTTGTTCCTCTCCAGTGAGAAAAAAGAGGACATGGGGTGAGCTTATGGCAAAACCATGGACGTGCCCTTTGATTTCTTCTGTTTGATTGCTGCTGTCTTTGGCTACTACTCTGAATTATATTATAGTTCTGGAAGATTTCAGAGAAGACAGGCAGAGCTTTACATCGCCAGTGGAAAGGGATTAGTTTTAACTAAGATGAGATACAAATAACTCACCTGTAGGAAATTAATTATTTTCTGGGTAAATCCATCACCCTTTACTCAAACTGTTTGCAGGGACTATTCAGTGTGGAGCTATTTTTCAGGTTAATTTTCTTTTGCAAGCAAGGCACCAACATTGGACTGGCCCTGGAATGTATGTTGCCTGGCCTTTTTGCCAAAGGTAAAAGAGCAAAGTTTTTTGGGATTAAGGTCTCCCACCTCGATGTGAGGAGATTGGTGAAAGCAGCTGATGTCTGTACGGGGCCAAAAATGGATACATCAGTGTATTTCTCTCAGATGTTTTCAGCAGATGAACCTCCTAGGGTGAGGCGTGTGCGAGGTTGATATGCCTGCAAGCAAAGCCTCACAGATATCTCTTTGTCTCTTCTGAGCACTGCATTATTAATATCTGTTAGAAGGAATTAAAAGTATTGCAGAACATGTATGTAGAGGTGGATTCAGAGCAGCTCTGAGTTCAGCTGTTACCTTTGTTTGGCTTAACAGAAGGGAAAAGTAAGGGAAAGGAGCTAATCACAAACCACAGAAAGTAAAATTTATCATGGCTGAGACTATAAACAACCATACACCAGGGAAATGGGTTATCCCAGTCAGCCATTTCCATCCTTTTCTGCATAATAGCAACAACAATATTGTTGGCGATGTTACTGTTCTTCATACCATACTTCTTCAAACCATACTACTTCTTGTATTTACAATTTTCAGGAAGTAGAATCAAGCCATACTTAAAACTTCTCCTTTCAGAAGACAGCAGCTGGGTAAATGTATAGCCAGGTTTGCTGGTGTATCTGTATCTACAGCTGAATATGAGAGTTCTTTAGTGTAGGTCTTCTTGTCTAAATGTGTATCTTATCCATAACTGTTTATTTTAAATAAAGGTTTAGTGCACACAGCCTCAGCCCAGATGTATTTTTTTAGACATGAAAAAATAGAATAAGCATTTGAGCGTTCTTTTGATAATTTTAAAAAACTGCTGTGACCATTCTTCTGGAGTTACTTAGTTCTGCATTTATGCAGAATTATATAGTTTTGAGATGGTACTGTTGCCTCCTTTGATAAGCCTAGCAGCACTTTTTCTTCATGATTACATGACTCTACTTGTGTTTGTGGTATGAAAATCCAGTTGTTGATAAGTAAATATGTGCGTTTGAGTATACTCCAACATGCCTGAGTATACACATAAAAAAATCTCAGGTTCTTTTCCACCTCTGCTACATTACTGAATTCCAACATTATAAAGAAAGCTGACTTGGAATATTACTTTTTCAGCCTGTAATTGCCATGGACATGCCACTGATTGCTACTATGACGCTGAAGTTGATCAGCGTCGAGAAAGCTTAAACATCCATGGGCATTATGAAGGTGGAGGAGTCTGCATTAACTGCCAGGTAAAAGGGTCATTTTATGAGTTTAAATAAATGGCAACTGAAGAAGGGTCACTGGGGTGGAGCTGTGTCCATACCAACAGTTTTGAGGCTGACCAGACTAGATAGGCCCATTTTTCTAGAGTTGTTACTTCAAAACATGGAAAAAAGTATGTGAGAATAATTTACATTGTGCAACAATACTTGTTAATGTGTAAAAGGCACATAGAAATTGTATTTATGCTCAGTCCTGTATGATTCAAATAAAACTACACAATGTAACACTTCAATCAACTATAGAAGCATTTCCCCTGCTTAAAAGAAGAAGGTAAAATTAATCAAATAAAACACCAGCTCAGGCCAGCTGGTCCCTTAGTGCTGCAAAACAAGAGAGGGCTGTCCCTCATCAGCAGAAGTAAGGGAAGATATAGACTATACCGAGATGGAAATTTAGAGGTATTGGAAAAATACATAATCATAGAAGGGACCTCCAGAAGTGATCTGGACAAGTGCTCCACTCAAACCAAAGCCAGATGCAAAATTATATCTGGTTGCACTGAGAAATACCCAGCTGAGTTCTGAAAATATCCGAGGATGCACATTACACAGACCCTGGGTAATCTTTTACAGTACTTAATTGCACTCATGGTAAAGGGATTTTTGTTACTGTTGAGTAGGAATTTCCATAATTTCAACTTGTGATAGTTGGCTTTTGGGCTTTTGCTGTGCATGTGTGAGGTGAGTTGGTTCTGTCATGTGTGTCACTCCCTCTTAGGTAGAGGAAACCTGCCATTAGGCATCTCTATCCTCCTTGAACATCTCTTCTTCAAGCCAACCAAAATCATTCCCTCAGTTTCCCCTTGAATGTCACAAGCTCCCGCCCCACAAGTCAGATGTAGATATCAGAGACTTTACACTGCATCTGTCATAAATGAATAGCACGTTCTGAGTAACTTTTGTTCTACTCTGGCTAATTACTATGAGGAAAGATTGTAAAAGGCTCTGATAAACTTGATCTAATCTTGGACTTATCTCTACTTTGAGTGGAACTGAACCACTTGACCTCCTGAGATCCCTTTCAACCTGAGATATTAATTGGTTCAGTCATCTCATGATTAAATACATCCAGACTTCTTTGGAAATCTGTCTTCCTTTTGTTAAGTCATCTGATGCATGATTTGTGATGACAAGGAGCAGACCAGAATGTTGCATTACAGGAAATAGTCATCAAGTCTGTGTTCCTGTGAAATCTGTGCCTCGTGATTTAAGTATTATTATGCTGTGAATAAAAATATATCAGTATTTAAGGAACAAAAAAAAGGAAAGACCCAGTATAGAGTATATTTTCCATATTACTGCCACAATATAATCAGATATTGTCCAAAAGGCAGTCAGAAGAGAGTAGAGCTATTTTTACTAGCATGGGTAGAAGAAATGTTCTTTGTCTTCCAGTTGACATTTCTGTGCAGAACTTTGTTCATGCAGTATAGTAAGATTTATCATGTTGGTCCTTTCTGTCAGCTCTTTGTTCATGAAAGAACATTTCTTTTATATTCCTTCCAGGACAGAAAAGAGCAAAATTAGTCTGAATCTACAAGTCCTGGTTATATGACTATTAAGAATAGTTTGTAAATAATTTTTGGAAGTTAATTTGGATTAAGCAAGTTTACCATAAATCTAATTACAGATTTTTTAAAAAAAATTTTAATGGATAAAGCACATAGATTTTAATTTATTTTTTCTCTTTCAGTCGGGAGAAAAAAAGTGTTAGGAATGGATGCCTGAATGAAGAAGTAATAGAGTAGAAATGTTGCATATAAAGGTAGATTCAGTTTCTTCAGGCTGATAACAAGGGAGCTCTGGAAATCATGTAGTCCAACTCCCTACCCAGAGCAGGTCTATAGATCAAGTTGCTCAGAGACTTGTTTGTCCAAGCTTTAAACACCTCCAAGGATCGGAATGGCACAACCACTCATGGCAACCTGTTTCAGTGTTTGACTGCCTTCATAATAAAATTTTCCCCCAATATCTAATTGAAATTTTCCATTTTCCAACCTGTGCCTATTGCCTCTTACCTGTTGCTGTGGACCTCTGATAAGAGTCTGGGTTCATTCCCTCTTTATTGTCTGATCAGGTAGTTGTAGATAGCAATAAATTCACCCTTCTTCTCTTAATGCTGAAGAAACCCAACTGTCTCAGCCTCTTCATGGATGTCACATGCTTCAGTCCCTCACAGTTTTTCTGGTTCTGCCCACCCCTTACCCAAGCACTTCTCATCATATCATATCCATGAGTTTTATTGGGCATACTTTGTCCTACGTAAACTATGTTGAGTATGTCCCATCACCTTCCGATCCTTTGTGTGTTCTAAGATGATTGTTCACTGGATCTTCCTCCCCACTGAGCAATGGGCTCCCATTAGCATTTCTTTTACTGCTGCAGTACTCCTAGAAACTTTTCTTTTTGTACTTCACCTTTCTTGCTACTTTTAGCTCCAGCTAAGCTTTAGCTGTCCTAATTCCACTCCTGCATGTTTGGGCAATGTCTTTGTATTGCCACCTTCCATGTACTATGCTTTTGAATGGGAGGTCAATGAGAAGCTCTATGTTTCTGTGTGCTGGCCTTCTGCCATACTTCCACATTGGAAAGAACTTTTCTTGTTCTATGATGGCTGTCCACAAGAATCAACTAACTCTCTTGGCCCCCTTTTCTGTCCAGGGCAGTTTCACTCAAGACCTTGCCAAGCAGATATCTGAAAAAGCCAAAATCTGGTTTTCTGAAGCGCAGAACTGTAATTCTACTATTTGTCTTGCTTGCTTGTCTCAGAATATTAAAATACATGACCTTAGGGTCACTGCAGCCAACACTGCCCTCAACTTCACGTGTTCTTCCTTGTTAGTGGGTGTCAGTTGGTACAGAGCATTTCTCCTAAGTGGTTCATGAACCTCTACATCAGAAATTCTCTTTCATACATTCAAAATGTATGAAAGAGAATTCTGGCTTGCTTGCACCTGGCTACATTGCCCTTCTGACAGATACCAAGGTAATTAAAATTAGCTGTAGTATCTGTCATTATCTGAGTAACAAAGCTTTCTCTGGTTCCCTAAACAAGGTTCCATTCGCCTTCTTGTTCAGATGGTGTGTAACAGACACCTGCTGCTCCTCTGATCCTTACCCTCAAGCTCTGCACAGGTTAATGACCTGCCCCAAGCTCCAGGGAGAGGCCTGGGCACTCTCCACAGCCCCAGACTTTGTCTGGGCTGGTGCCACTGGAGTTAGCACTAGTAGTCTCTGAAGACTGAGCAGTGTCCTCGGTGCCCTGTTCGTGAACTGCCCACCAGTTTCTCTAGAAAATGCTGGGTCCGTGCTCAGCCCTGAATTGCAGCACTACCTAAGGAGGAACTAAACAGCAAGTAGGAGCTGGGGGAAACTGTCTTTGGTTGCCTCAGGGCAAAGCTTCCTGCTCTGGTTCCCTGCTCACGTGTCTGTGAGCTCATCAGGGTGCCTTGTGACCATGATTTACCGAAGTGGTACTTGCCATTGCTGCTGCAAACTCCTGCTGCCCCAGTGCAGCAGAGAGCTTTGCTGCACAAATTAAAATACGCTCAGGACTGTGTTCACAGGGCAATTACGTATTTTTGCTGTAGTTCAAATTATTTAGGGCTTTTTTTTTTTCTTCTCTGTGCCTAAAACAGATGTTTATAGAGACATACTTTTCTAGTGGGAAAATCTGTTTTGTGCTGACTGGACTGATCAGGTTTTGGTTTATTTTGATATTGCTGATCTTAGACATGGGGTATGCAAAAAATTGATATATAGTATGAGGAAAAATTCATGTTGCCATTGCTTGAACAATATATATACTATGATAAGAAAGCAGCATAAAAAGAGATACCATGATGTAAACAGATTTTTTCACAAAGATTTTTTTTAAATAGTTCTTTTCTTATAGTGTTTCAAAGATAAAATTCAGCCGCTTTATGCAAGAATGCCATGATACAGAAGCCTGTAGAGAACAGGTAGTTAAAGAATGCCACATGGTTATGGTCTTTATTGCAGTCATATTCTGTTTTTTTCCTGTGCTGATCCTTTGTTGGTTGTATATAGTAGCAGTGTAAAGGATGTTATTGTTTCTTAATTCTTCTGAGTTCCTCTTTTTACCTCATATTCTCCATTTGTTTTATTTTGCACAGCATAACACAGCTGGTATTAACTGTGAGAAGTGTGCAAAAGGTTACTATCGTCCTTATGGTGTTCCAGTGAATGCTCCTGATGGCTGTATACGTGAGTCCTTCCCTATGGGGTATCTTTTTTTGGTGTCTTGGGGCTTTTTGGCTAATGTAAAGGCACAGAATGCATCTTTTGGGGAGAAAACATGAAAAAGTGGCCAAAAGATGTTGGAGTACACTGCAAATTACTTTCTGTGTTGCTTAGACCTTTTACATTCTACTATTCTCAACTTACGTGTCATATGCACGTAAAGCTTCAGACCAGCAGCAGGACAATAGGTGGAAGTAATCCAGAAAAGGCTACTGAGGAGATGGGATCATGGAAGCCTGAGGTGCTGCTACACACGCTATAGTGAGGAGGACCTTGGGACTCTCATCTCTTCTTGTGATCTTGCTTCTCTTAGCTCTCTAATGTACATGTGGCTCTTGGTTACTTGAAAATTGTATTCTGTAGCTCAAAAGGTCACAAGGATCACTCTGATTTTATGCAGTGATGAGCCTGTTGATTAATAAGCGATGCAATAGGATAATTACTAATAGAATATTCAAAAAAAGAACCGAATATAGGTAAGAGAGAAGTGTTGGCTTACAAACAGGCTGAAGGATCTATGTCACAGGTAGTAGGAAATTATGTTGTGTTTGGGTAATGAAATGAACAGGAAGTCAACAAAGCCATAGCAATAATGCTGCCTGTAGTGTGTAAGGGAAGGTGAATGGAGTGCAGTGTTTAGCCTAGGCCATGCAGAGAGATGAGTGGTTGCCACAGAAGAGATAATTGCTGCAGTGTTGTGGAGTAATAACGTACAGCTTTTGGAATTAAAAACCCCTAATTTCTCCAGGAAAATAACATGGGTCTCGCTTCTAAGGGATGTATTGGTGATATAAAGTACTTGGGAAATATGCAGCTGCATGAAAATGTTAATTCTTTAAATAATGAGTCATTCACAACTGCAAATTTATTGTTATGATGCCATTGTGCGCTGCTGTAAAATAAGGCAAATTATTATTTTCCAAAGAGTGCCTAATTGCTAATACTTTTATTAAGCCTGCAGTTGTAACTTGGAGCATGCAGAGGGCTGTGAGGAAGGGTCTGGCCGCTGCTTCTGTAAGCAGAATTTCCAGGGAGAAAACTGTGAACAATGTGCTGATGGATTCTATGGTTATCCGTTTTGTGTCTGTAAGTATACAAGTAAAAATGCCTCTTTTTCTGTATTTTAAATGCATATTAAAGAATTAATGGTTTTCATTACATTTGACTTGGTTAAAAAGCATCTGGCATTTCAGTTTCATGTGTTTACCTGTTCTGATAAATCAGTTATTATAATAATGAAGAGAGTTGGGTTTATTTAACAAAATGACAATGACTTGAAAACCAAAGAGGTTGTGCTGCATTCTCACAATTCTGCACTGATTTAAGACATCAAGTCTACAGCCTATCTCTCAGTAAATCATGACCTCCAGTCCTAAAGCCCTGGACAAATTGTTTAAACATCTGTCAGAGTCTTTAGGTATGAAGACTACTTGGATTGGCAAGTAAAATGTGACTGCAGTGAGAGAGAGGGGAGAAAATGAGTATGTGTTCTCCTTGACACCTCCTAGGATTTGGAACTTGCGTATCTGATGAACAATGCTTTTCCCATAAAAACTATGTATAAAATAGCCAAGAATATAATGTAAATCAGGATTGTATTTGCTGCTTAAAAGCAATGAAAAGATAGTAAAAATCATAAGTAAAAGACAGTAATGCATCAGTGGGGTGTTTTGTGCCCTCAGGAGAAAGAAGTGTGTTTCTGATAGCTGATAAAACAGGCGTCGTTCTGGGGCAAGATTTGAGGTCTGACTAAAACAGAGGTACCATGATCAAAATGTGAGAAGAGGGAAAATAATACAAAACAAAGGAAAACACCTGTAAAAACTGAATGTTGTTTGAAGTCAGTGGCTATGATAGAATAATCCTGTATGTACAGTGCATTCTAGGTTATCACATCTTTTATATCCTCTTGATTGAAATCCAACATTTTAAACTAAGTTCAGCTCAGGCAGACATTAGTCTAAGTCCCACTGGTGTTTGTAGTTCATTAACTTTGGATCCCATCTTAATGCAGAAATGTTTTAGAATGGGAAAGGCATTCCAACAATCTGGAGGATTCTCAAATAAAAGCTCCCAAGGTATACTGTACATGTCATGAATTCTGGCAATTCATGTAGCAAGTGGTAATGCCACATAGAAGGAGATGGACCTTCATCTGGAAGCAGGAAATGTGAAATAAATATGGAGCTCCCTAGATAGCTCTCCTAACAATGTCTGTTGTAAGAAAACTTTCTGCATGAAAATGTAAGGAGCAGGAAAGCAACTGGTGTCATTTCCAAATTATGTCTGGCCTTCCATGCTGTTCTTTTGAGAACAGAAGTTTCTATTTGAATTCAAAATCAAAAGTAAAATGTTTCTTATCCTATTTCTAACTGAAAGAAAACTAAGCTGAAATCATATGAATATCACACTCTCTGTATTGACAGGAGATGACTTAATTGTTTGTCATTATTCTTAATGAAATGAATATATCTGTTTTAGATAAAAATTGTTTTTTTGTTTTAAAGATACTCCTCTATATCCTTTTACTTCTCCAATTCCAAGAGATGATGTGGCTGGTGACATAATAGGCAAGTTCTTTGTGTTTTTTTCCCCCCCATTTTACTGTTTTTCCTCATGTTGCTGTTTTTCACTGTTTCAGTGGTGCCTGCTCTTTTGTAGAATCCCAGAATCATTTAGGTTGGTTTTTCTTGGAGATTTATGTAGTAATTTTGCCACTGTTGGTATTTGTCTTTCAGAGAACCTTTGTTCTTGCCAGAAGTTCATCATATTGTCATGTTCATATTAAACAGTTTAGTGGGCTAGGTCCAGAAAGAGTTATGGATCAAAATAGCTTTGACTAGCCCCTGGCAAACATCTGCAGGAGGGGCTGACCATCTTGTTTGGTGCTCTTATGAACAGATCCATCACGACTTTCTGACACATACAACTTTCTGACATGAAAGTTTCTGACATGACATGATTTGTGGTGTAAATCTCTTCCTTAATGCTAACTGGCCTCTGCCTCAGGACTGTCCTCTTTCACCTGGCAAATTGTACATTGCCCTTGGCAGTGAAGGACTTTGATTTCTTAGAGAACTACATATTTCTTATCTAGCCAACTGAAAAACTGCCTGAAATCCATACGATGACTCCTTTGGGGGGCTTATATTTTTTGGTGTATATTATCATACTGCAGAACAGGGACATCATCACATCTAGCACTTAACCACTTCTGTACTTGTAATGCACATCAGGATTAATGACTTAAAAAACCCTTTGTAACCTTTATCATATTCCAAAACAAGAATTCTTAACCTTTATTTCTATTAGCTTTAATAGAACTGGAATTTATGTTGGCAAATAAAAAAAGTGTTTTCAGCCTTGAATGTGGCAGACACTTAGATATAAGCAGACAATACAAATCTATGTACATATTTACAAGTCCCAGTTGTTTTTTTGAAAGTGTCTGCAGATGCCATCACAAACCACAGAGCCTCAGTCTCCTGTACCACTTAACCTCCTTTGTACAGCAGCCAAAATAAGTGCCCTGGTAGGCCTCTGGGTAGGCTCTGTTGCATATCCTCTTCTCTCACAAATTTTTAAAAGGAAGAAGAAAGAAAACTCCAAAGGAAAATTAATAAATATAACAGGAGAAAACAAGTCTTGAGCTATTTACATTTTTAGTGAGCGGCATTTGAAGGCATAAGAAAGGCAGTTGCCTCTAAGTGAAAGCTTCTGTATAGAAGGTGTAAATCTGTGCTGGCAGGCTAAGCACGATAACAGATTATTGTTTTTTTAAATTAGGTTTGCGTGTAAAGCTCATACAAATAGTTTTCTCGGTTCAAGAGTAATAATTACTAAGCACTGATCTGTTTTTCTCTGCAAAATGACAAGGAATTGTGTGATTTTATGCACTAACTTTGTTTCTTTCTTTTCCTTTTCTCTTGTAACTAGAAGGTGGCTGCAAACCAGGGTATTTTGGCCCCCAGTGTCTGCGTAAGTGCCATAGTTTCTTTGATGCTCGGAGCTTGGGCTCTGGAGTAAATGCCAACCTCTGGCTTCCAAGGGAAATAAGAACTTTAAGATCATAATGCTGCAAATGTTTTCTTTACAAATGTTCTCTCCAGCGTGCCAGTGCCACGGTGCAGGAGTGGTGGGCAGTGACTGCGATGGAAATACCGGGCAGTGCAGATGTCGAACCGGATTTGAGGGTGTTTCCTGTGACACCTGTGCAGCTGGGTATTTTCAGTACCCCTTCTGCCAGGGTAAGCCAAATATTCCTTTTTGGCAAGCATATCCAAAACACAGACCCAAGTTTTATAGTAAAGAATGAAGTTCTTTTGCCATGGAGATGTGTTCGTAAGGGGTTCTCTCAAAACTCACAAAGTCTAAGAAGAAGAAAAACGTCTTGAGGGGAGATTGCAATCTACAATTGCCCCTGTTTCCTTGGTTGCTGTCTCCTGTGTGATGCAGCTGTGAGATTCCAGTTCTGAGTTCAATTTAATAACATTGGTGAAATTTAAATACCTTTGGGAACATTTCTGTTAGTTACCCTTGTTTGTTCTGTTTTATAAAAATTGTATTTCATTTGAGTTTGCAACATCACTCTGATGCACCAAGCTGCTCTTTCTAATTGATACTAGAAAACTAAGTGTTTTTGAACTTTAATAGCTGTCTCTCTACTGTCTTTTTAGGCATTTTATTAACCACTCCCACCTGAGATTGTAGATCCAAACCATAAATTGTTTCATGTCAGTCCCAAAATGGATGGAACTACTTTCAGTAGTGGGCATACCACTCGAGATCGATAAATCAGACCCTGAGTGGAAACAGGCCAAGTGTAGTGCTTCAACAGTAATATTGAACCCAGTACTTTGAGCCAGCATCTTTTGCTCTTGCATTGTTTCTCTTGATAATGAATTCTTACCCATGTGGGCAATCAATAAAAGCTGTTATGAATCAAAATAAATCTGATGGGAAAATTTTGATCCTGTTGAGCCTCAGGGAGTTAGTTGCTTTTGCTTTATTGTTTTGTACATTTTTT
Source organism: Campylorhamphus procurvoides (assembly GCA_013396655.1). Taxonomy (NCBI): domain Eukaryota; kingdom Metazoa; phylum Chordata; class Aves; order Passeriformes; family Dendrocolaptidae; genus Campylorhamphus; species Campylorhamphus procurvoides. The sequence goes on along the minus strand of WBMV01005302.1, from coordinate 251,924 downwards.
TTCAGGAAAGATAAGAGAGCCTGTGCAGAGATTGCCTCTGAAATATCTTTTCTTGTTTGCAGTGTGCGAATGTAACTCAGCAGGTACCCAGCCTGAAGTCTGTGACTTTCTTGGGAGGTGTCTTTGTCGCTCAGGGGTCACTGGACTTCAGTGTGACAAATGCCTGCCTGGCCACCACTCCTTCCCTGCCTGTCAAGGTAAGGCTGCTGGTTGCATGTGTAACATCAAACAAGCCCCCGAAAAGGCAGACAGGGTTGCTCTTTGGGTACTGTTTTTGCAGTGGCCAAAGCAATGTTCACAGCAGTAAGTGGCCAAGGCGCTCTTGTGCTTTGCATTGAAATCCTCATATATTCTAATTCTCCAATTCCAGGCATGTTTCCATAGTAGAGAAAAATTATATAGTCTGTTTACTCACAGGTTGTTTCTTTTTTCTGCATGATCAGACTGTTTGATGTACCCTCAATCAGCAAGCTGTCTTATTCATATCCATGGGATTTGAAGACTATTCCCACAGCAACAGGGCACAATTGATGCTAAGGAACTGGCACAGCAGAGCTGTGTAGCATTGATCTGCTTTTGCAGGGGGTCTTTGGTGCCTTATAAAAAGTGAGACTTGAAAATTTGAAGCTCCCGTTTTGCCCTGCACAGTGATTTCTCACTCATTTTAAGATCATCTGACAGGGCACTGAGCCAACCTCCATCCATGTAATCATGAAGCATGAAAAATCTCCGCAAGGTTTCCCCAGTGTTCATACGACCAAGGACTATCCTGCTTTTTTACAAGAGAGGGAAATCAATGGAGTATAAGTTTTGATATGTACTTTTGGAGTATAACATAACAGTCTTGTGTGCGTATGAGGACTCCATCAAGTCCTATTTGGCCCCTAGGTTTTATCTGCCCTTGCAGTGAGTAACAGAGGGTCCCTTAATCCTTAGTGAATTTTACATTGAGAAAGAATATTGAGTATTGCTGAGTTCTGGTATATGCTTTCTTTTTCAGATTTGTGTAGAGCATTATGATTTACTTCTTCTACCTTGTTATTTTTTGTTGTTGGCTATGTAAATCTCCTTCCTTTGAGCTTATACTCTTGTATGTCTCCTATGAATAGACAGCAGAATTCTTTATTCCCTTATGTCCTGATTTCAGCTGGAATAGAGTTAATTTTCTTATCACTGTTTACAGTGCTGTGTTTTACCTTTTTTCCAGTTCTTGTCCCCATCCCATGGGTGGGATGTGAATGGCTGTGTGCACCTAGTTGCCAACTAGGGTTAAACTACAACACCTTGCGAAGACGTATTGTGTTGTGTTACCAAACACGATGGGTGGAATAAAGAAATACCACATGACTGTGGTTTTTATCTGGAATAGATGAACAGTTTTTAATGAAAAACATAAAATCAGGATTCTGCATTGGTACACACTGTTCAGTGGCTTTAAAATAACCATTTTTTTATTTCCTAGAATGGAATCAAGTAGTAATTTTCAAACAAATCAAACCCATATTGAATATGTTTGATCTTTTAACACCAAAAGCTGAAAAGAGACATGAAAGCTTAAAAGAGCATGCAGAAAAAAATTGTAAAAGGCAGATAAAAATAGTTGAAAACAAAGTCAGTTGGATTACTCAGAACTGCTGTAGTTCACAGTTTGTTCAGTTTAAACTTAAATTAGTGCATCATGATGCAAACTGTGGTGGAAAGTGAGCAGCCCAAGCTGCTACTCCTGTTCAGAGCTGTCATCTTCAAGAAGGAGATAGATCTGTAACTTTTGGGTTGCTGCAACTATAACTAATCATGCTGGTCTTGCCTTATTGAACTCAATAGAAGCTTTATTCAAATAGTGATATCAAAATAAAGCCTTTAAACAAAACAGTAGTATTAAAATTAGGAGAGGATGCAATCTAATATTCATCTAGGGGTGGACTCTAGTGTAGGTGATGTTTTTGGAAGCTTCAGCAGCATTTGTATTTCTCTTATACTAACTTCCTAGCAAGCCCTGCGTCTTTCCAAGCGTCTTTAAAGTAAACAGGGTACACTCAGATGTCTTTGACTGCAGCAGAAAGAGGAACCAAAAGGGGGAACCAGAAACATGAACATGTAGCAGAAAGAAAGTGTAAGTTTTATATTTCTATCAGTCAGCCATTTCTGTCAGGCATAAAATCCAAGGGATTAACTACGACAGTTTGACTTGTACCTGGGATAGCTGGGACTCCCAAATGGGCTCCCATTCACGTACCTGAAAAGTGTGACCCTGTGTAACATTCAGTGTCATCTCAATAAAATAGCACATCTTATCTGTGAGGGAGCTGTGAGCCCAAAACAGTGGTAATCCATGAGAAGTTTGTTGCTATAGTCTGACAATAGCTTTTGTTACAGTCTGACAACATGCTTTGAGTATAACACACATATTCCTGCAGTGTGCTGCTTGCCACCTTGTAGAATTAAGATGTCAACAGTTTTTACCTTGTTCATCATGAGCTTGTGTTTGTACATCGTTACTTATGTGCATTTTGGTAGCCATTAGACCTAGTCTGGCTTTGTGAATGCTGTTTCTGAGAGGTCATTTTTAAACAGATGTTAAGTACTTCTCTGTGTGACATTATTCCCATTGTAGGATGGCTTTCTGTCCCTTACACATTTTACAAGGCATTACACTCAGTCTCTAAATTGCATTATAAAATTACAAGAACCTGATTATCAATGGTTGAGGAGGCAATTACAGAATAAACATCTATTTCAGGGTATTTATTTTTGGTGGTAAAGTAATGGTTTGTCTGGTCTTCTCATGATTGATTTACATTCAAAGGTAAGTTTTTTTGGCAAATTCTAATTTAAATAACTGCTGATTTAGACATGTATCTGTCAGGATAGCTTTTCTTTTTTCTTCCTCTGTGCAGAATGTAATTGTGATGGTGTCGGCTCAGTGAAGGATACATGTGATCCTAGAGGTCAGTGTCTGTGCCATAGTAACTACGCTGGACTTAGATGTGACCAGTGCACTCCAGGATATTACAGCTATCCCAGCTGCTTGCGTGAGTGAAAGTCTTTCCACCTTTTGTTGGGGTTTTCCTTCTTATTTTTGCAATGCAGAAGAAAGTAAATTTCCTCAAATGTATTTCCATCTAAATCTACCCATTTAACCATGATAGTTTTGTTCAATCCAAAGCTGGCATCAACAACACTGAAGATCCAGGCAGTAGCCAGTCTTCCTGACTGGAGCATGATCTGATAGTCCTCCCTGACACATCATTGCTGTTCCTTTGCTAATTGGATTAATGTGAGCATGGCAATGTTTGCCACAGTGCAAATTGTGTGTCTTTTAAAAGATGAAATTTAATGTTTAGGCTGGGCAATGAGTATTACCTTTGTGAGTTTTGGCTCAGCTTGCAGAACGTAAGCTGTGTTTTGACTAGTATGGGCTTCTAATATGCAACATCCTGCCCTGTAAACTTTAAAGTAAGTGTGTTAGTGTGTGCTCTTCACGTGTTCTGACATTGCACCTTAAGTCCTATTCTTGATAAGGCTTGACTCTGAAATTTTCTATCATACCAACAATTTTTTCCTGCCCATGTGGTTCAGTTGATCAGGCCCAGAATGCTTATATGGTTTTTTCACATCACATGGACAGAAGCCTGCAGGCTCTGTCATTAATGCCAGCAAGCTGTTTGGTCATTATGACCAGGACTGCTCTTTGCTAGAAATCAAAGTATTATCATTGATAAAGAAGGAACCCTTGTAAGTCTCTGTTGCTAATCACCATATACACAGCAAAACTCAGTTTGACCGGGCTTTTTGTCTCTCTTTGGCAGACTGGCTACTCCTTTACTAAAATAGTTGTCATCAACCATTTAACCCTTAGACTCTATCCGATCAAAGATTAGTCTCCTGGGCTGTAGCAGCATTGTTCCTTTTTGTGGTATTTTTCCTATCTACCTTGTGTATGTAAGTCATTGCACAACTGAGACCTTACATAGGAATCAAGAAACAAGACTGAATCATAGGAACAAGACAAGAATCATAGGAAACAAGACTGTTGTGTGGTATATATTTCAAAGGTTGCCTCTGGCCTCCTCTGCTCTCAGATCTGAAGCTGTGATGAGCATACAATTTGAGATTTTATATTGCATAGAATCATAGAATGGCTTGGGCTGGAAGGGACCTGAAAGGTCATCTAGTTCTAACCCCTCTGGCCAGGGGATATCATCATGTTTTTAGGTGCAAGTCTAATTACAGAGTTGCCCTCTGCTTTCTGCAACCACAAAAAATCAAGAAAGGAAAATGTCAAACCCAAGCCTGCTCTTGGGATGGGATAGAGAAATTGAGGAAGAAAGTTTCATTCTGGTTCCGGATAATCCTACTTCTTTCTGGCAAGAACAGAGGAAGAAAACCATGTTCAGATGGTACAGGTCACCTCAAACTCTGAGTGTTACAGGAGAACCCTGTGAGCTGAAGAATGCTGTAGACAAATAGTATTCAAAACCGCCGCAGTACCAAAGTTTAGGAAAGTTGTTGCTTGGTGCCTGGGGGGTGAACCCTCCCACCAGTGAGTGTTTGCTGTTGTGTAGCCTGTCAGTGCTCTCCGGATGGCTCCCAGCACGGCGTGTGTGAGGCTGGATCGGGGCAGTGTGCCTGTCGGACGGGCATCACGGGGCGACGGTGTGACACGTGCCTTTCTGGGGCCAGCAGTTTCCCTGACTGTGAAGGTAAGGCTTCTGGGGGGAAATCCTGCGTTCTGATTCGGATTGCCCCTGGTTTTATCGCAGGGTTCTCCAGGAGGGTCTGCTGCATGCAAGGTTTTATGGAAAACCCTTGAAGCCCAAGGAGGGAGGAACCCGCCAGGAGCACATATTAAATCATCTTATTTGTCATTCTGTATGTTATTTCATTAAGTGAACTGTAATATTAAACCCTGGTTTTAGATGATAACACAGGAACTTTATGAAAATGTCTGTAGGTTAGTGCTTATTTTTCCAAGTAACTGCTTTGCATACAAAACCCAATATGTCTAAATCAGGCTAAATACACATTTGAAAAATACTTAAGGCTCCTTGTGATCTTGAAGTTTAAAGTATTTGAGTCCCTCCAGAGTAATTGTGTTAAAAAGCCCAACATGCTACATTGTGCTTATGCACTTCTACTTTCCACAGCTCTGTTTTTAAAAGATCTTTCAATGTGTTTGCTTTATAAAGGTGTCAACCCTGAATGTGACCCTTCAGGTAGCATTGGTTATCACTCCGTGAGTATTTTACCATTGAAGCTGACAGTATGTGTTAATCATTTGCATGCCTTTGCTCAAGCCCTCAAGCCTGTTCTTAGACTGTAAAATGGTTGCATAGTTTATTTGCAGAATAAGGGTGGAAATAAACTTTGTGTTTTGTTCTTTGATCAAACCAGTGCAATTTACTGTCAAGAGCTGGGAGGGGGGTTTATCTTTTATATATAGAATATGTATGCTCTTTATGTCTTCTTGGTACGCTATAACACTAATATATGCATGCAGTTATAAGCCTATGCATGTCTCAAAGACCTGGTTCTGGGTTGCAACAGGCCCTTTCATCATCAAATTATTCTTGAAATAATTATTATATCTTTGTAACTGTTGCTATTCCACTATTATTGATACTAATACAATGATGGTTAGTAGTAGTAGCATGTTACCAGAAATCATAGTCACTGCTGAATGTGTAGCAAAGACAACCTAGAGGGTAAGTTTGATGGATGGAAGGGCTATCTATGTAGGCTCCTGTTTACAGCTATGTGTGTCTTCCACCAAGAAAGGAAAGAGTATATAGGAAAATTAATTATTGTTTTTAAGGAAATTTGGGGTTTATACTTTTTGCAAAGGAGTTAATACTTAAGAGCAGTTATACTAGGGCTGTGAAAGAATGGGAAAGTAGTTCCACTGGGGCCTTTAGAATAAATTAGATACATAAAAATAGGCAGGGTGGAACAATCCTGTTCTGATAGCACGAGACAGAAAAATCTAAGAATTCTGAATCGGCATCAGTTTTACTGTATCTGTAAAAGTCAGTAAACTGCCTCAGCTGTTAATACAATTAGGATTTTCTTAATACTGAAGAACAGTATATTTTTTAATGAAAGAGGTGAACCCGTATTAACTTGTTTTTATCACTAGGGCTATTGCCAATGTCTTCAGCATGTTGAAGGTCCTACCTGTAGTAAGTGCAAACCATTGTACTGGAACTTGGCAAGAGAAAACCCTGAGGGATGTACAGGTACAGCTTCATGACACATTTCTTTGGCGTTTTTAATGTGTTAAATTCTTTTAAAAGTCACCTGTATTCACTGACATCATCTTCGGTGCTCAGTGACTTTCACAACTCATATTAACAGCATGTTTCTCATGCTACTTAGTTGTAACATCAAATTACCTGTGATACCAGCAGTTACTTTTTGGAGGTAGACTCTAATATGCTGAGTGTTTGCCTGGTGCTGAACCAAGGTGTGCTTTAAGTTACAGTAATGTGTACTTCATATGGCCAAATGGCAAATTTCTGGAGTGAGATGAGATTTTTGCCTGTAACCCTGAAATCAGAATTTGTCTCAATGTTTTAGGAAAAAGGTGCTTTTCACTTTATATTATCTCCTAGCTTGCAAAGAAGTATAAAGCCTTTTTGTGGCCTCAAGGTGTGACAAATCTGTTATAGTTTATGTCTTTATAGCAATCTGAGATTTTTCAGTGTTTTTTAACAGCAACTCTGTGTTTCTCTGGCAGATAATAATAATTTAAAGATTTAAAAGGATTATAAAGATTTAAAAGGATAAAGACAAAAATTCTTTAGAGATTCTCTCCAACTATTTCCTTTCCAACAGGTTCCACCACAACAGCCACTTAGATAGGATAAGTAGCTTTAGAGCTGATACTGGTATCATTACATCTGTGACTCTAGATCTCTAAATACTAAACAACTCCTTAAATATAAGTACTGCACCTTTCATGTAATTCATCTCTGCCTTCAGTCACAGAATCAAAACTGGGCTTCACCAAACTGCTACGTCAGCATAGCTCCTTCCTGCAGGATTTGCTCCATTTGTATTTCATATAGAGAGTTGAACTGGTCCCAGAGTAGCACTGCAGAAGGTGCCAGTCAGGCTGGAAGACACTGTTTTGTATCAATTGTCTGAATGTTTCTAAGAGAAAAACAATTGTAAATTGTAAATTCAAACTCGATACTCTTTTTTTTTTCCCCCAAATACAATTTAGATGACTTAAAAACACACCAGTAAATCGCACATAATTAGAAGTCCTCATTTCTTTCTCCTTTGTTTTTTCTTCTCACCTTGTACCATTATGTGTCAGCTGTTCTGAACCTTCCAGAATAAAATCCACATTGTGGCACAATGACTCAAAATTGCAGATTCAGGGTGGTGGGGATTTTTTTCCTGCAAATTATCTTGAAAAGACAAAATGCAGGTGGTTCTTTTTTTTGTTTTTGCTTTGTACAGAATGCCAGTGTGATGTGAGTGGAACACTAAGTGGTGTCGGAGAATGTCAGCAGGTAAAGTGAAATTAAAACAAAGATGCTAATTAAATTGATTATTGTAAAGATAAATTGTTGTAACATTTGGTAAGATAGAAATCTTAATACTGATTATTGCTTTTGCACATAAAGTGGCTAATTTCATACAGTAAAGAATCAGTTTTATACATCCCTGGGATGTATAAAACTTTTGAAAATTGGAAAATTTTCCATCTTCTTGAGTTAATGTATTTTCTAGTATGTTTATTGAAGATGATAAATGACAAATTATGTCCAGATAATGTTTTTTGTTGAGATTAGAAAGTTCCCCTTCTTTAGAGTTAGAGGGAATTCAGAATATTGAAAGATTAAGGTTCTGAAAAGGTACTGAAACACTTTCTATTGTTTTCTTCACAGAAAAATGGGCATTGTTACTGCAAATCCAATGTTTGTGGAGATTCCTGTGACACTTGTGAAGCTGGTTATTATGCTGTTGAAAACAAGAATTACTTTGGCTGCCGAGGTAAAATGAATAGAGGACATGTCTAGTAGAACATTTGCACTTGGCACAAAAGCCTTTAGAATTTCCTGGGTTGTATTTTTAAAATGGGGGTGTTTGGATTACTTGTGTGCATAGCATTTCGCACTACTGATGGTAGTTGAGTGTAACCTGTGTAACTCCTCCTTTGCGCTTTTACACTGTGATGTAAATATATGTTTAGGGACATTCAATTCAGCTTGAAATTTTTAGCCTTGGCATACATGTTTCTTAGTACAGTATATCATACCTTGTTACTAGAGTTGTCCTTTAGTTTGTGCCACAAGTCCTGTTTTCTGTAGAAAACCATTCAATATCGTTGTCCAGTGTTAGTTAAAAAGATGCATGTGCTATTATATGAACATATACATTGCAATTTTTGTAAGATAAATTAAATATTGGGTACCAGACTCTGAAAAATTAGCATCTTATGATTTTTGTTAGTTAGGTTTTGGATTTTGTTGTCTGGGGAATTTTTTAATAATTATTCCTTGTGATACTGCTGTAGAAATTCTGACTTATTAGCAAAACATTTGAATGGCTCTTCTGCAGAACAATAGCCCTGCATTTAGTAATGTGGCATGGTGTATTATTTGTGGTTTTGTGTTTGGTTTTTTTAAAGTGGCTTTTGCCACATTCCTAAGAGAAATAAATAAAACCTGACACAAACATGGGAACCTCAAAATAATTGCAGCTTATAGATATGTATTAACATGGGTTTGAAACAGTCTGAAGGGCTCTGGAGAGAGGAAGCGAGTCATTGATGGTGTTTAGTTAGCTGAAGCGAGGTCTGTTTTCTGATAACTTCTATCACTTTTTTTCTGATGGGATCTTTGGCTTCTGCTCTTTGCCTGACAGGCTGCCAGTGTGACATTGGAGGATCCCTCAGCCCAGCATGTTCTGAGCCCTTGGGTAGCTGCCAGTGCAGAGCGCACGTTGTGGGGACGACCTGTCGGGAGTGAGTCCAGCTGTATCTTCTGATAGCTTGTGCTTCAGCACGGTTCTTTTGAAACTGCCCATAAGTCTCTTGCTAAACTTTCACGTGAGATTCTGTGTTTGTTGATAAAAAAGTCTGTAAATTGTACTGGTTATTAATTTTCCTGGGCAGTGTTTTCTGTTATTTTAATAAGATTTTTTAACCTGTTTCCTTAAGTAACCAGTACCTGTTTTGCAGTAGTATTGCATATGTATCTATACATTGGTTATGTAGGAAAATGTATGCAAGATGTAAAAGCTTCTGGAAAGAGAGTTCTCATTGCATCCATCTTACCAGCTGTCTTGAATTTATTAGCTGCTGTCAGGATTCCTCAGTCATCAGTAGGTCACCTCCCTTTTATTGGTTTTTGCTCTTAGGTGTAGACCATAAGTGACTAGTAATTCTTTGTTGATTTGTTGGGGTTTTTTTTCTCCTTGAAAGGCCTGAAAAAAACTATTTCTTTCCTGATCTGCACCACATGAAGTTTGAGATTGAAGATGGTACTACTGTTAAGGGAGGGGAAATTCGGTTTGGCTATGATCCTCGGGAATTTCCTAGCTTCAGCTGGAGAGGATATGCCCAGATGTCCTCCATACAAGTAAGCTGGTACTTCACTCAAGGCTTTGGGGTGAAAACATAAGTGTATGGTACATGTGTCTTTATAATACTGCTCTGTGTGTGCAAGGTCATGGGAAAAACAGAAAAAAGACAGAAACTCACTAATCCAAACCCTTTGGCATTGTATTTTTGTGTGGAGTAGTGAGTTGTTGGTATTATTGTCAGGTCATTACTTGTGCAAATATGTGTTCTTCAGAAATATTCTTTGAGGTTTGGTTTTTTGCAAGATAGCTGTAAAGAAAAGAACTAATAGCTTTGAAGTCTCTAACACTTAGTGCAGAAATTCTTGTCATGCCAAGGACAGTGGAAACAGAAGAAGATTGATGCTTGGCTAAAAAATTTGAATAGCACCATTCTGTGGCAGTCTGTGTCCATAAGATTTTCAGGTACCATCACAGTTCTGTCACTGAAGTCATCTTACACTTGCAACTTATATTAGGTAAAGAAGAGAAAGATGCCAACTTTTATTATGAGTGGTACCTTCGCATTACAGCAAACAGGAAAGTGTGTGGTTCAGTAAAAGAAGCTCTGAGCAGGAGCATATTGTCAACATTTATTTTAATCTCATGGCAGACTACAAATAAACTAAACAACAGCTGAGGGAATAAGTAAATCACAGGAAGAAAGCCACCATAGTTTGAGTGAGAAGGGACATATATGACTTTAAACCAAGTTGCTGAGCAAGTGAGCCAGGATTTTAAAACAGTAGATTTGAGTAATAAATGGGATCTGTTCACTCTTCTTAAAGGTAGTGCTTAGATATAGTTGTATCAAGCCTCCATTTGTTCAAGGGCTAATGAATCACTATAGACTGAGGCGTGAGCACATAACCATTGCACAGGCACAATGATTTCCTTATGTTCTTCATTTTTCAATTTCTCTTCTCTTGTTTTGGTTTTTTTGGTTTTTGGTGTTTTGTTTTTTTTTAAATTTTAATCCCAGAGCTCCTATTTTTGGATTTTCAGAATTATTCCACCTTCATAAATGAAAGCAACTCTCCTGTAGCGGTGATTTCTTCACATCTGCTTTCTAACTCAGCTGCCTTTTGCATTTCTTCTCCAGAGGCATGTTGTGCAGAGGCGATGAAAGGGCTTACTCTCTAATCTTGCTAAAAGTCTGTATTATTTTGCTTACCTGCATAAAGCTTTTCACTCATGTAAGTAATTGCGAGCTCCAGGCCATCTTTAGCTAGATCCTTGCATAAATAAGCTAGTATCATGTTCTTAATTTCAAGGAACTTTCCTAATTTTGGCATAGTATTCCTCTGTCCTGCAGGACCCTGCAATAGTGGCATTTATTTTGCAGAAGACAAAGAGTGTTACCATATCATGCACACAAAAGGCTAATGTAATGGCTTTTTGTGAAAATGAAACTATTTAAATACAATTAAAAAAATTTGGAACGAAATAGATAAGCTGTGTGTGACCTCAGTGGGAGTCATTGGTGCCCTGTCATGCTGCTTGGCATGGGTGTTTCATTTTAGACTGAGAAGCTGATAGTCAGGCTCAGTTTTTAAAATACTGGCCAGAGTTGCCTGAGGTTGTGGCAAGAGCCTAAAGAACAATGCCTGCCTATTCTCTGGCTTTACTTGAAGCCAGGGACCGACACCTCTTCCTTCTCCATTCCTCACGTATTTCTTCTTTCTCTCCCTTCACAGTGTTGTCTAGATTTTCCATAAAAGCTTAGAAATTTTGATAAATTTTTTGGACCATACATTATTTCTTTTGCCTTTCCTATTTCGTTTGTATCTATTTTTCGGGGGTTCCCTCAGTGTTTGTCTTATCCATATAGTAAGTATCCTTCAGAAGTCACTCTTCTCCATTTAAAATGACACTTCCTCTACCTGTCTATATTTCCTGTTCTGGTCCACTGCTCTTCTGCAATCACCTAAATGTTAGTTAGCCAGTCTCTGTAGATCTCTCAACCCTGCCATTTGTTGTGTGTCTAGCTTTGCTTTCTGCTTTGCATTTTTATTGAGAATGTGGAGGTCTCTGGGGTGATGATGGCAAAATTGAAGAAGATACATTTACAGCAGCATACAGGAGCAATCTTGCAGTTATTGTAGCTTTTAGGAGTAAGATGAAATGAGGCTTTGTATTCTGTTCTCGAATATGTGAAACAGAGAAAACCTGTGTACATTTGGGGAAGCAGAATGGACCACAGTGGTGGGGAGATCACTGTGCCACAAGCATCTTGGAAAGGGGCAACTAGTGGGTTGTAATGGGCAAACTGGTGGGAGTTGGATAAAACTTTAGGATGGAAAGAAGAAAGCCAAATCCATGAGATTGCACCAATAATGTTTTTCCTAACCATCCACCAACATTTAACGTGTTGCTATTGCCCTGCTATTGCTCTGAAGACTAAATAATCAAGCAGTGTGAATGCAGCCTCATGTAGACTGGAGAATTTTGTGTCTCCAGAGGTGTCAGTTCAGCTGATAAGCTGTTACTCACCAAGAGTTTTACTTCACAGGAGATTTTTTTTGTTCCATGTTCTTTTGTAACCTACCCGAGCCTTTTGTCTTTGCCAAATGGTTTTTCTTTCTCTGGGTGCTGGTAACAAATAATATACTTTCCTTTCCTCCTTTTTCCCTTTCTTTTTATTTTTCCCAGCCAGAGGTGGTTGTGCCTATCACTGTGGCTTCCCCTAAGCTCTTCCACCTAGTCCTCCGCTATGTCAGCCTGGGCTCAAAAAGCTCTAAAGGGAAGATCTCAGTTGCTGAGGGAAAACATTTTGGCACTAATTATACTTGTAAGTGAATTAATTTTCTCACTGGGCTTGCCTGTCTTCCGCTGTCATGCACCAGCATTGCCACTCCAGTATATACTTTTCTGCATGTGCATTTTTCTTGTAGGAATTTAGTCTGGTGCTTGCATGGCTTCTCACTGTTCCTCTATTGAGCACTTCATGGCTGTTTTTGTTTATTAACGTCCATTTTTCAGAATGAAGTGAGGATAACTTTGAATGTGGAAAAATCAAACCTCTACTTATTTCGCATTATCCTGAGGTATATTAACCCTGGAGGCGAAACATTATCTGGTCGCATATCTGCTTGTCAATCTCGACCTGAAGCAGGTAGGTGTAACCCATCAGCGCAGCAGATCACATGGACATTTGATCAGAGGAGGCTTTTCAAGGTGCACCTAATTCAAATCTTTAATGTTGCTTAAAATGCATCACTTCTAACAGTGTCAGTGCTTTTGTGCTTCCCCTAATATATTTCTGCCAGATAATTGATGTGGCTGTGTTTGCATGAAACCAGTGCTTACAATAGTAATCAACATTTGTTTTTTCAAGTGTTTGCCAAATAAGTACTTCCAGTCCTGTACCGGGAAGCTCTGAACTGTAGGCTTTATGAAGCATTTAAAGAAGGGGTAACAGCACTTATTTTGGTTTACTTGCCTTTAATATTTCAGTTTAAATGTGGCTTCTGCCTTAATTCCGTGAGTTACAGTTGTGTAATGACGAATCCAGTCTACTAAGTTAGCTCTGATTACAGACTTCAAAAGCATGTGATGCCTTTTTGGCCCTGATAAAAGATAAGTACTTCATATCCTTTGAATAGTAGGGGCATACCAAGCCTACATGCAGAATTATGGCTTACTATGCCTACCCTCAGTATACTGATAGGAGCTAATGGAGTTAGGTTGTAGATCCTTTTAGTAGTTCATAGAAGACAAAACTGAAAACTTCACAGGCACCATTGAGCAGAGTGGGAGTACTTTGCGGTCATCACTGGTTTATATTGACTGGGAGGCTGGGAAGCAGCTTTTGTGTGTGTCCAGGGGCTTGAAAGAAGAAACTTTTAATATTCATAACAATTGATCCTCACCACTTCTCTTTGATAAAGCCTACTGCAGCTATGTTTATGTAGTGCATAGAATCATAGAATGATCTGGGTTGGAAGGGACCTTACAGATCACGTAATTCCAACCCTCCTTCTAAGGACACCTCCCACTAGACCAGGTTGCTCAGAGCCCCGTCCAAACTGGCCTTGAACACTTCCAGAGATGGGGCATCCACAAGTGGCCTATTGTTTCTGCCCAGAAGTTATCTTCAGTTGCTATTTGTAATTAAGCATTTTAGGTGCTGCTGAGAACCTCCGATACCTGAAACATTTGGCTGAAAGCTGCATGACAGCAGGCCTTGTGTCAGCTGAACATATTGTCAGTCAGTGCAGAGACAGGTTGAATGCAAAATAATGGAAGAAGGGGGAACTGAAAAAGTGCCCATTTCAGAATATTGCAAAACTGATCATTACAGGGGAAGAGCTCTGCTTCTCAGAATCATTTTACTCAAGACCAGTAAGAATGAAAACAACAACCAGTGCATAGTTCCCTGTGTGGTCAAGTGCACTGTTAATAAGTATTGACAGAAAAGCATCAATCAGCTCCTGTTAGACTAAGTTTAATGGGTCAGATCATCAGTCCAGCTCACTGAGCAAGTAGAGACATTTTACAGTCCCTTTTTTTTTTACTTGATTTTTTTTAAATTTTATTTTTTTTTCCTGGCAGGGGCTGCTCAGAGCAAAGAGTTTGTCTTCCCACCCAGTAAGGAGCCAGCTTTTGTCACAATCCCAGGAAAAAGCTCCACAGAGCCTTTCTCACTGGTTCCAGGCACGTGGACTGTCAGTATAATGGCAGAGGAAGTCCTTTTGGTAAGAAAACAATCAAGGAAAACAAGTGCTTGAAGGTTGTCATGATATTACTGCTCTGGAGTTATTTGCTGGGAAGAACCCTGCAAGAAAGTGAAATTCAGCACTAGTGAAAAGAATATAATTACAAAAACTTACAGATCTGCCTCTAATTTAATTTTTTTCTTCTCTGATTTTCACCTGTTCTAATTTTTCTTGTGCTTACAGACTCTATCTGGAATCTGTACCTTCAAAGGATGAAGTAGTATTAACATACAGTACAATTGAATGAGCATAAATGCTCACAGAAATTCGTAATTCTTATGTATCAGATGTTACCTTAGAGCTTAGCTCAGTCAAGGCTTTAGTTTCTTGACAAAGAATCTTAATAAGAATTCTTAAGTAAGATGGGCTGCATGATGAGCAGGTCATTTTCTGAATGCTTTTATCCTCCTTGCTCTTCTTTCACTCACTGAAAAACTGAAAAATTTTCTAGCAGCAGTTCTAAGAAATTTGTAGAAAAAGAGAAGCTATTTGAGATGATCATTTATGAAAAACCTTAAACATGTATGATCACAAAGACTGAGTTTCTTATGTATACTGAAATTCTTATATATATTGTATAGTGTTAACAAGTAGCCAGTATCTCTGGTCATTAAGCCTGGCACTGCGTTAAATTTATGCAATACCACCTCAAGTGTTAGTAAAGAGCTTGTAAACGTATTTCTTGTTGGAACTGACAGTACTTATTGTACTGTGGTTTTTTACTAATACCTTTGATGGGTATTAGATCATCTATTAATGATCTGAGCCCATCACATTCTCACATTAACAGTTTTTATAAATAAACTCTAATACATTAATTAAATAGGCAAAGTAGAGCAAAAATATACTGGCTTTTGAAGTACAGCTTAATAGATTACATGGAATATTTTTGCTGAGTCACCTGGGATCCATGAATCTCCCTTGTGGAGTCACACAGAGTTGAGCTGTATGTGTGTGTATTGCACTCAAGGATGAAAACTGCAGGCATCTGGCTGTGTGTTTCTGAGCTGCAGGGTGGCTCCTTTCTGAGCACTGTCTTGTACAAGACATGATGGAAGAGTGGCTTCAGAGATTCCTTGCTCACAGGGTAGCTGCCTTCATCCCATCTTTCTGAAGGAAAAGATTTAGGGAGACACATTCTGATGTTATTGGCCTGTGTAACAGCAACAGAAAAACCCCCCAAAACCACACCTTTCATATATCCTCTGTTAGAAAGTATTTATGTGGTTGGTTTTGTTTACTACTGTGAGAGTGTGGAGATGTTACTTTTGTTATTTTTTTCACGGTCTTGCATTTGTTGTATTCTCTGTTTTTAGGATTATCTGGTGCTGTTACCTAGTGATTACTACGAAGCATCCATCTTGCAGATACAAGTTACAGAGCCTTGTGCATATTTGGGACCTGCTTCAACAGAACAGTCAGTATATATGCTACAGAACAGCATAAACCAGTGCCTTGGTTTATTTGCTTACTATCATGCTGCACTTGAAAACGATAATAATCCTGTGTTTTGTTTGTTTTTTGTGTAAGCTGCTTGCTCTATCAGCATTTGCCTCTGGGCAGATTTTCCTGTGTCCTTGGTTCAGAGGCAGCGTATTTCAGACAAGGGGGAGAATACAGAAGAACACCTGTGAGACAGCCAACTCTTAATCAACCAGTGATGGCCCATATCAGTGGAAGAGAGGTCAGATTCCTGTGTGCTAATTGCAGTCCCGTCTGTGCTGTTGACTGTAAACCTACCAGACTAAAATGGTTGCAGATTTTCAGCTCAGGATTTGCAGATATGTAACATGTCCCTAAAAAACAGACGCTGTGCCAAGGTCTGCACTTTATACAGAACTGTGTAAAAGAATCACTGTAGGCAGATTTATATCTGTAACCAGAGTGGATGTTCCACTCTGGTAAAAGCATTTGATTAAATAAAAAGGCATACTGGCTTGTTCAGAAGAAATGACGTAGTGATTTGTTAGCAGAAATAGAGTACATACATCACTCTAAATTAATCTTTTTTTTTTCTTAAATAGCTATACTTAAGTAAAATATTTCCTTTCCTAAAAAACAAGCAGATGCAATTATGCTGCTGCTGTAGGTCCTTTGAAAGAGAACCATATGTTCTATGAAATGAAAAGTTATACTAGAAGTGTGTTTGGCAAAAATAAGGTATTTTATCAAGTACATGATAGTGACATGTAAAATAATGATGCCCTCTATTACTGCACTTGGATATTGCTTTTAAAAATAACAAGTGCAGCAGGAACACTCACATGCCACAGGCTTTGGTGCTTCATCACTGATGCATCTGCAGAATTTCTGGTATGAATAATTGCAGTGAAGTCAACGGATCTGTTGGCAGAATTATTTACATGTTTATGTGTTTGTAGCCTAAGAAAAGACTTGAGAAAAAAATCAGTTTAAATTTGAAAAGAATTATATAGTCAATTGAAGCAAAAACCTCTTTAATCACAGCACTTCCCATGCAACTATTTAGAAGTATTTTGCATCAAATATTGTTAACCACTTTGTGCAAGTAACCTAAAAGAAAATCTTGATGCTTCCAAAAGTGTCCTTGTCTGTTTTCTCAAGAAGATGCATTCACTCATTGTAGGGAAACAATATACAGCACTACTGTAGTAGGAATTCTGTGTTCCTGGAAATATTTTTTTCAGTGGAGAAGTAAACTTGGTTTTTATATGTTGTTAAAGATATCTTAGAGGTGATGGTGACAATTTTTTTAGCATCATTGATGTTTTCCTTCCTTTCTACTAGGGAGAAGAGAAATAATAAAATACTCATTTCCCAGTATTATTTTACAGCCAGGGTTGTTTTACAGCCTTCCTAGAATATTATAATAGCAGCTGCTTCTTGAATTTTTTTGACTCTTACTAGTGGACAAAGTGATATTTATAATCATTACTTGCATTCTGCTTGCAAGCATTCGTCTTGTGATGAGACTTTACAAGATTGACCCTGGACTAATGCTGGCCAGTTGGCTCAGAGAGCAAGAAATGGAAGCTTCCAGCAAGAAAAGGGAGTGAAAAAATTGACAGCTTTTTTGTTTTTCAATTATTTTGACACAGGTCAATTTAGAGATGACCATAAATGTTCCTCAAGTTGGTCGCTATGTTCTGGTTTTTGAATATGCCAATGAAGAGGATCAGTTGTACACTCCAGAGGTCATAATACATAGCCCTGGACCTGTCATTGAAGGCAGAGTGAGAATATATAGTTGTAAATACAGGTAAGAATTTCTGAAGTAACTACTAAAAGTTTAAATAAGCTTTTCGGATATAATTGTACTTCTTATATATTGGAATCCATTTTAGTATGTGGCTTGTTCAAATTGTAGGGTGATTTAAAAGCAAGTACATGATTCCATGGATTTTGGACAGAATCTTGTGCAATCAGCTCATTAAATATTGCTGTTGCTTCAGTGAACTGTTTTCCTCTGCAAAGGCTTACTTTTCTTATATACTTGCATAAATCCTTATAAAGTATTAATCTCTGAGTCCAGTGGAAGAGCATCACTATTGGCTCTAGTGGCCTGCACTGTTTTTAGTTACAGGACTTTGGCTATGAAAAATGTAGCAGCCAATTTTACAAGAGTATTTCCACCATTTCTAACAAGATTTGCTGAAGCAGAAGTATAAAGGTCTCTGAAATTTTGAGTGTAGCCATCCTCTGGCTGTTCAGCTGTAGGCAAGGTCTTCAGCCAAATGCTTCTTTATCCTTGTTGACTGATAAGGTTACTGCAGATGTTTCTGCACAAGAGATTTTGCCTGTCCTGAGCGAGATTGTCTTTAACACTTGAGCACTTCAGCTTATTTTGAGCCCTTGGGAGAGCCTGCCCATTGCCAGGGGACGACAGACATGCATCTGTTTTTCCTGTGAGCCAAGTGTTTGGCAGAATGGAGGCACGGGGGTATTCAGGATGAAATTGCTCAGTAAGAAAAATCATTTTCATCAGCATGTTTGTGACACAGAGCAGAGCTATGTGAAGCAGTAACCTTGTCAGGTTATTGCTGGGGAAAGCTTTATTTTTTTATTTTAGCTTGCTCTGTAACACTTTGAGCCCCAAACTGCATGCTATGAATCTTTCATTTTATTGTTTGGGTTCTTTTCCAAACACATTTTATGGGCTAATTTTGAACATACTTGGTTGTTCATTTGATACATTAAGAAGTTACTCATTAAAATACACAGGAAGCCCTTACTCCTTTAATATAGCAATGCAGCAGATCCCTTCTGTGACTGTACTGCATGAAGTGAATGGTCACATTGCAAATAAGCTGCTGTGTCATCTTTCCTAAGCAGGAAGGTACAAGTCTCTTCTGATAAAATATAAATCAAGAATGACATAGTGAAGTACAGTGCAGATAAGAATAGCTTGTAGCATCTGGAATACATTGTGCCAGGCCTTCTTATGACCTTGATTATTGCCTATAAAATATTGTAGGAGAAGAAAACATTGCAAGCTTCCAGCAAATTACATATAAGGGATCTATATTTTTCCGCTATTAAATGTTCTTTGCCCTGAGCCACCCTTGTTTCTAATCTTTGCTTGAGACAAGTGAACTCCATTCTCTGGCTTGTAGAGGAGAAACAGAGAAGCAGTTATATGGTGATTACAGCTTCTCACCCATGGCACGCTGGCTGGCCTACCTGAGGAGAAATGCAGAAGAAAGAAAAAAAGTCAGAGCCTTATATGACTTCTCTTTAGCAAAAGAGTGCTTTTGGCAAGTTGCAGAGATCACGCTCCCTGAACAAGGCAGAGTTCAAAAGCTTTTGCAAGACTTCCTCTTAGTATTTGTCTTTGCCAAAGATATGCAGCCAATTGAAGGTAGTCCATAAAGGGCAAACATACATTTTTTCAATTGTATTAAGTAGTATCTCAGTACCTTTCTAAAATCAACTTGCTCAGCTGCCACTGTGTGGGCAAGAGCTGCTGACCCACATCATCAGTGGCAGATGACAGTAGTGGAAAGCAGCAGCTGGTGTGTACTGGGACCTCGGGGAGCACAGTGCAGGCACAGAGTATTAGTTACACACCATGTAACACAGCATAGAAACCTCTGCAGATAGCATGTATGTGTATCTGACTGTCCACATCCTACTTAAACCAGTAGCTCAAATGGATATCTGAGCTGAGGTCTGAAGGCTTCAGCTCTGGGTAGGACAACCCCGAGGTTGGACAGGCATCTGTACAGGTTTGTACATGGTAAATCCTTTGTCTCTCTTATGACGATCCTGTATGGTCCCCAGTGGCCTAAGGTAGGTTAGTTATGATGCAGCAGGATGGCTAGGTACCAGTGGTGCAGCTAGCCAAAAGCCAGGCAATGAAGCTAAATGACAGCCCAAACAATGTGGCAGTGCTAGCAGGCTCATCCTTAATCCTGCTTTCTCTTTTAGTTTCCTTTGTCGCAGCGTTGTAGTTGATGACAGGAATCGCATTGCAGCTTACGACCTTCTAGCAGACACAAAGATACATCTTAAGGCATCATCAATTAATTTTCTTTTGGTAAGTTGCCATTTTCTTTTCCTTTTTGTAATACTTGTGCCCTGAGTGAGTAAAGATAGATACTTGTCTCCCTATGTTCACATTCTGTAAGGTAATGTTTGAAATTATGTATATTAGATACTTGAATAGATATGCTTTCTATGTACCCAGAGTATATATGCTGAGGCAAACTTACGAGTTTCAAAGATAAAGAGAACTTTGCCTTTATTGGTAAGGTTGTTTCCAATCTCTCATGCTTTATTTTAGTTCCTCTTTCTCTTCTACAAATTAAATGAAAAATATTCTTATGGCTTTTATACTTTTTTCTTTCTTTAACTTTTTCTAAATCCTCAAAACCCATGTGGGAGTTTCCTGTGTCTCTTACAAAATTCGGGTAATAATGTATTTATTTCAGGTGATAAGTGCATTCATTAGTCATATAGCTTTTAGATATTTTGAATAAAAAGCCTTCACTGACCTCTTTTGGCCACACCAGGAATACACTTTTCTGTACACTGAATTTTCTTCTGTGTTGTTTCTCTACTCCATTTTAGAAACACAAGGTTTGTTAAAATCTAGAGTTCAAACCCAGCTAATAACAGAGAGTATGTTTGTGGAACTATTAGGTCTAACAGCTGGTATATGCTTTGTTCATTACGTGAATGAGTGCTCAGTATGAAATACCATTCAAATTGTCTGTTAGCTCTCTGCAGTAATGGCTGTGCCAACAAGATCCATGTCCAAAGGCACTGTCTGTATCTCTATGTGTCAAAGTCTCGTGTGCTAAGAATCTCTATTTTTATTTATGAATTCTAGTTTTAATTCTCTGAATAACTTGCTGCAAGATCAATACTGTCCTGAGATACAGGCAATAATTCCTCATGTTAATTGTGGGTACTGAACTTAGCAAAAGATAGGAAGAAGGGGGAAGAGAAGAGCCTGTGATGTACAGACACTAATTACGAAGTCAATGTTGGCAGCATTGGAGTTAGAAGACCCTTGTGTGATCCCCTGTCACAGAGCCCAGAGAGGCAAAGGGGAACCACCCTGGTCTAAATAAGGAGGAAATGGGATTCTTGAGGTCATCTGTCAACTTGGTAGTCTTTTATCTCTCACTGATGCAGACAAGCTGTCTAAACTCAGACCATATTTGCCCTAAATTTTTAGTAACTCATAAAGCACCATTCAGAGTTTCAGGCTGGAGCCCTGTGGCTCATTACATGCAGGACTGGAAAAGTATTAGCTGCCCAGAAAAAGGGATTTTTAGCACTCTGTCTTTTAGGGGGTTTCTAGTCATACTCACTACTGCTAAAACACAGACTGAGCTCCCTTAGGATCTCCTTCCAAACTGAATTACTTTGCATATTAATGAATTCGCCCTGTGCAGTTTTTATTTTCATTAATACTTGGTGCTGGCTGTCTTACTGCTTATCAGACATTTTTATCTCCTTTTCAAGTAGTTCATGCACAAGTTCTGTAACTTGTGTGTGTATTTTGTTATATATTATATTACTGCATGCTGCTGTATCTACTCACAAGCCTTCCCATAATCCTTACCACCATAGCTACAGCAGGACGACCACAGATTCATTTGTTCATGGCTAGTTTTGGTTCACAAAAAAAAAATAATAGGAGGTCTTGTTTCTTTTGAAATGACTTCTGAATCTATTTGGAGAAATCCTGATGTCATTGAAACTCATTTCTATGGACTTTATGCAAGCAAGTGTTTGTGCCTGCATTTGAGAAAGTCTGGGAATTCCCCCAGGGTCCAAAAGTTTCTAACACCACAGGTGAGGGCTTTTTCCTCCCACCTCTGTAACATTCCTTGTCTAGCTTCTCACCCTGTGAGTTGTTCTGTCTTTCCCATTGCCACACACATACTTATGTTTTAATTACTGAACTTCTGAACAGCCTTCCTTGAGAAGGACAGAAGAATGCTATTTAACTCTGAGGCACTGAGGTGCATGGAGGTAAAGGGATCCAGACTCTTGGGGAGGGTCCATGACAGAACATGGCTTGGGCTCAGATCTCCCCATCCTAAAATTAGGCTTCACCTTTCCCATTCAGGCCTAACCCTGTTATTTATGATATTAGTTGTTAATTGTAGTTTGTGCTTGTTTTTCAGCACAAGGTTTGTATTATATCAGCTGAAGAATTTTCTCCAGAATATGTGGACCCTGAAGTGCAGTGCATAGCTGCTTACAGGAGTACCCGTGATGGAAGGTAACTTGCTTGGTTTTACCCTTCCTATTACCTGAGGATGACCTCAAAAGGCAGAGTAATTGGTATTTTAATTCCTTCTCTTAGCAACTCACAGGTGATTTTTGGGCCACTTTTGCAATGTAATATTTGAAAAAAAGCTGAAGTGTTAGTGTTAGCCTAGACATTCTTTGCACAATGTTTTCTTAATCCCAGCCTCTTCCTGGCCTGTCTGAAATAACAAGTGCTGATGTGTTAGAAAATACATGTCTTTCACATGCCATCTATCACGTGGTAGTTCTCACAGCTGGAGAAACATTGCTACTTTTGTGGCCTGAAATGCTTGCTGTTCTATGTGGAGTTTTCATATGCACCTTACTGTTTCAGCTGTCCAGAATGGCTTTAATTTGTTATTAAGAAGGGGATGTGACTGCCCTTTCAAGACACAAATCCACCAGCTCAGCTTGGCAGCATCAAATTATTCAACATGTAAATCCCCACTTCACAAACAAGCCATTCCCTTGTCCATCTCATCATGGGGCCCTTAGGGTGGATGTGCCCTCATCATTCACCCCACCCAGTAATGCCCGGTGATCCTTCTTCTCCATTATACTTTATAGGACCAGTAATTAGAGGACTCATATACTGCTTGGTTGACCCAGGCAGATGGCTCTTCTCTTGCTGTGAATATCTGAAGCTGAACCCTCACTTTCCAAGGGGTCAGGTTTGGGTTCGACAGAGCATTTACTGTGTCCTGTTGAAGCTCTTCCCCGCTCCATCTTTTATTCTTTCGGACAGAGCAGAACTATCACTGCAGTTTCCAAATTAGGGAGTTCCACATCTCAGTGCCTGTTGTGCTCCCTGGGTTGTCCCTCGTGATGCTACTCTTAAGGCTTTCTTCCTACTGATCTGGCAATGGGAAGGGCCTCAAAGTAAAAATGTCATTTGCAGGACTTAAGAGGTGGAAAGAGCTGTGACTAAGTCTGGTAGTTTTCCAGATGCTAGCTTCTAATATAACAGTTGAATTGAACTAGAAAGCAGAAAAATCTGGATAGGAAATTGGATAAAAGCATGTGACTGTACTTGACTTCCAAGCATGCATAGCATTGAATCGCAGCTATAGTTCTTCTGTTTAGTGTTACTACTGAGAGCAGCTTTCTAAGACTGGAGATACTTGTCCTTGTGCCAAATGTATTTTACAAATCTGGGCGTTTATATTCTGAGTAAAACAGAGGAAGGAGGCTGAGTGAAAAATACCCATTTAAAATAAAGCTGATGTAGAAACTTGTACCTTTTACTTTGGTTTTGTGTTGTTTTGTTTTTAAATTTCATTGTATTTGGATAGTGTACTGCATGTTTATGTTCTGTTACTGTTGGTATTTTTGCTTTCCTGAAAGTGTTTAAGTTCACCAAGTAGAGTCTTGTCTCAGTTTAACAGTATTATAAGTGGATGCTGCATATGATTTCCCACACAGGCCTGGCAAATACATCTCAGTTTTGGCCCTGAAACACACTTACCATTCTGGTTCTGGGCCTGTCTTGAGAAAGGATTAATCATTATCTGTTGAGTACTTAAAAAAGTGAACAAATACTGTCAGGAAACCCCCAAAACATTTTATTCCGCAATCTTGGAAACTTCTTCTCTCAATCAAGTTCTTCAGAATTAAATATGCTAAGGAAGAAATAGTTAAATACAGCAGTCAATGAACAAGGATGCTTTCAAGGAGTACTGTTATTTATTTTGGCTCCAATTCTACAAATATTTGAGAGTATACTTAACTTCTAAGTATTTAAGTAGTCCCGTTAACTTCAGTGGGAAAACTTGCATGTTTAAAGGATACACCTATGTAAATATTTGTAGAACTGAGGATTCAATATTAGTACAGATTCTGGTGAATAGAACTAACTGGATTAACTAAAATGTATTTAATTTTTACTACTCTCGGTTCCCTTAAGTTTCCTCTTCCTTAACTCTTTCCATTGAGACTTAAAGTTAGGGAAATTCTGACTGACTAAGATCAGCTAATGTGCACTTTCCCCTTTATAAGTTAAATCCATATTTCTTGTTTTCAATTACTTTCTGATCATTTACATAAAATCCGAATAGAAACAGGGATTATTATTGCATTATTAATTGTAATACAGTCTAATATATTGACTTTTCTGAGCCAACAGTTCTTCCTGTTATGATGCTTAAGAAATTCTTCTGGCCCTAAGAATAATTGCTGTAATTCTGTGTTTAGTGCCACATGCATTCCCTCAGTTTATGAAACTCCGCCATCAGCTTTGGTTTTGGATCCATTCAAAGATGGGAAAATTTCCGAAGTACAGAAGAATGTACTCTATGATCCACTCAGTGCCCCTTTACCTGCTGATTCAGTTAAGGGAATCACCTTGACACCACTACAGGTATCTCATATTCTGAAAACTTGGTTTCATAAGTCACAAAGTATGTTCTTGTAAAGTTAAGTAGTTGAAACACTGTAGGAGAACCAAAACTGAGTGATGTGATATGATCAAAATGTTGCAGGCTGAATAAGCCACAGAGACAATATACAGAAAGAAAAAAAGCCAGCTTCTTCCTAAACCACACAATAGTCTCACAGCCTACAGAAGAATGTTAGATGTACTTGGCAGGCAAACAGAGCATGCAGTTGTAATGCCATGTTCTTTCAAGATACTTAACTTGCTGAGAGATGCTAAACCCCATCTCTTTCACTGCAGGTAGGTGGCACTGAGCACAGCTGATAAACCCAAGAATATTTCACAAAACAAATATAATATCAGAGCTGTTCTTATTTCTCCAGAACCAGATTACCTTGAGTGGCAGAGTGCCTGACTTGGGCAGATATATATTTGTGGTACATTTCTATCAGCCGACACACCCGGTGTTCCCTGTGCAAGTCCATGTGGATGCAGGACGTGTGTGGTCAGGTAAGGATCTGAATTTGATCTAATCTCTTTCCAGGTTGACCCTGGCTGGATACCAGGTGCTTACCAAAGCCACTTTTTCACTCCCCTCCTCAGATGAACAGGGGAGAACAAATACAACAAAAGGCTTTTGAGTGGAAACAAGGACACAGATCACTCACCAGTTACTATCATGGGTAAAACAGACTTCACTTGGGCAAATTATCTTAATTTATTACCAATCAAATCAAAGTAGAGTAAGGAGAAATAAACCTCAATCTTCAAACACCTTTCTCTCTTCTTCCCAGGCTCAGCTTTACTCCCAGTTTTCTCTAATTTCTCTCCCCAAGCAGTGCAGAGGGACAGGAAATGGGGGCTGCAATCAGTTCCTCACAGATTGCTTCTGCTGTTCCTTCCTTCTCAGGGGAGGACTGCTTACACTCTTCCCACGCGTCAGTGTGGGGTCCATCCCAGGAGAGACAGTCCTCCACCAGCTTCTCCAATATGAGCCATTCCCATAGGCTGCAGTTCTTCGCTAACTGCTCCAGCATGGGTCCCTTGGCATGGGGTCGCAAGGTTTGCCAGGAGCCTGCTCCACTGCAGGCTTCCCACAGGATTAGCCTCCTTTGGGCATCCACCTGCTTCTGCATGGGTTCCTCCATGGGCTACCAGTGGATCTCTGCTCCACTGTGAACCTCCATGGGCTGCAGGGAAATCTCTGCTCCAGCACCGGAAGCATCTCGTCCCCCTTCTTCACTAACTTGGTGTTTGCAGACTTGTTACTCTCTCACATGCTCTCAGTCCTCTCTCTGTGTGTAGTTGCCATGTTGCAGGTTTATTTTCCCCTTTCTTAAATATGTTATCCCAGAGGTGCTACTATAGTCAGCCTCAGACTTGGCCAGGGGTGGGTCTGTAGTGGAGCCAGCTGGCATTGGCTATTAGACATGGGGGAAGCTTCTGACAGGTTTTCATAGAACCCACCCCAGTAGCCCCCTGCAACCAAAACCTTTCCACACTAACTCAATACTTTTTTTCTTCAAGGTACCTTCAGTGCTTCATTCTGCCCTCATATGTCTGGCTGTCGGGATCAAGTGATTGTAGAAAACCAGATTGAGCTTGAAATTTCTGAACCCAAGGTCTCTGTTACAGTGACAATACCAGATGGAAGAATGCTAGTTGTGGTACGTTTATTACATAAATGTATTTGAAAATGCTAGTCTCAGTTTCACTGTTCATTTAGAGATAGATGCAAAGATGAAGGCCTAAAAGAATAGTATTTTTTAATGTTGTGTTTCAGATTTTTGGGATCTTTTGCTCTGCTTTGGTTTTATTTTTAATTTTTAAGATACTATATACTGTTTTTATAGTACACTGCTTGTAGCATCACAACTCTGAGGGGAACGTAGGAAATGTATTTTCCTATTTTTTTTGCTAAAATGCTGCAGGTTTTGAGAAAGTCCAGAATGTATAATGAAGCAACATTTAAATATATAAATGCCTTAGCTTGTGTCTTTTTTTCTCTGAAATGTACAATTTAGCTTTCTTGTTGTTTTAAGGGAAATATCTTAGTTGTTCCAGCAGACACCTACAGTTACAAAATGCTTGACAAAAAGACAGTGGACAAGTCATTTGATTTTATCAGCCAATGTGGAGGAAACAGTTTTTATATTGAGTAAGCATCACTTTCTAAAAAACTGAACGTTGACAACAAGCTGGGAATAATATTACTTTTACTCTGTATTAAAGAGATGTATAAAATCCCCATTACTGCGCTACATTAAAATGCTTTTCGTGGCTTATACTGGCCCATTAAATTTCCATGAGTCATTTTCCATGACTTTCTATTGCAAATGCAATGTAAAGGTAGAGCTTTATTGCTCACAGTACAAAAGAGGAAAATTATGTCAGCTTTCTGTCTCTGGTATTTCCTTCTTTGGTATTTGGTATTTTGCTTGGCGTGTCTGAACTGATATAACTAATACATGCACTTGCTTTGAAAAAAATCTTTTACTTTGATGTTGAAAGCCATTCACCACTAATTTAATTAAAGTATATCCTTGCATGTGTCCTGATGCCATCCTTATGTCAAACTGTTTGAAAGACAGGACCCTAATTTACTGAACCGCTGTAAAGCACTTTCAGAACAATTCCCAAGTGCCAGTACTTACATGATTTATATTTCAATTTAAATAGCCCAGAAAGATCATCGGCCTTCTGTAAGGACTCTGTAAGATCGCTAGTGGCTTTCTACCACAATGGAGCCCTGCCATGTAATTGCCATAGAGCAGGTGCCATGAGCCCTACGTGCAGCCCCCTGGGAGGACAGTGTCTTTGCAGACCTAATGTCATCGGTCGTCGGTGCAGCCGATGCCAAACCGGCTACTATGGATTCCCATTTTGCAAGTGTAAGTACATGCTCAGGCGTATTCAGCACCTGACATGACCTTTTATTTAATCCTCTGAATTTACTGCAGATGTGCCACAGCCTTGATTTTCTTTGTGGGGCTTGATCCTGTGAGAGGCTGGTTGAACCATCTTAGCTTTACTATAGTGTAGCTTTCAGTTTAAGGCAGAAGTAAGCCCATTCCCTTAAAGCTCCCCTAGTTCACAATGAAGTGTGGCTTTGCATGTCTTGTCTCATCAGGTGTAGTAGGCTTACAGCTAAACCGGTCACTATTTCAGTGAAATGGATTTTTTTCTGCATTGCTAAATCATTTCCAAGCTATTGTTGTTTAATTCCATTTTGTACCTTCCAAAGTTCCAAAGTTTTTCCACAGATGATCAGAGACACAGCATTGCTAATTCCTCATATTCTCATGTTAATAACATCAACAGATCTATAGATTACACCAGCAGTCCTTGGCTGCCTTCACAGATATTATACTTGATGTTTATAAACAGTGCTTTATAAAAGTGGTGCCATTAATACCAAAGCTACTTGTCTTTTAATCCTTGTAAGTTTTGGCACATGATTAGCAATGCTTGTGGTGAAGTTAAGCAACTGATCTATGGAAAAGAGCCAAGCACTAAACCTGCTGTTTAAAACTATTGTTGCAGTCACATAGTTGGTTTCTATGACCCTGAACTTTAAACTCATGAGAGAGAGAAAAGAGTCACGTCCTCTATACATAAAGGTTGTGTGTGTTTGTTTCATATGCAAGTTCAGTAAGAGTTGATCATCATGAGATGTGATTGATATGTAGAACATTTTCTTTGACCTAGTATGCAACTGTGGGCAGCGTCTTTGTGATGACACAACTGGTAAATGCATTTGTCCTCCACGAACCGTGAAACCAAAGTGTGAAGTGTGCGAGAGACATCACTTCAGCTACCACCCCCTTGCTGGCTGCGAGAGCTGCAACTGCTCCCAAAGAGGAGTCGTTGATGTGTCAAACCCAGAATGTGAAAAAACTAATGGGCAATGCAAGTAAGTTTGGGTTATGTGCATTATAAACAGGGCATGAGTGGTTTTCTTCACTGTTCTTTTCAGGTATTTGGAGTGGGTATGGGAAATTCAACGCATTCAGTCTTCACTGTGAACAAAGTGGATTTTATCCATTGTGAACAGCTGTAAACTAACCCACCTTTGTGGAAGGTTGAAACCTCTGAATTAATCATATGCCCACAATTCCTATTGTTAACAGGTGCATGCCTTGAATAATGCCATAAATCTTCCAGCTCTGCTTACCTATATTCAACATCATTCATCAAACTCTAAGTCATGTTTTACACCTTGGGGTACAGGGAGAGAAGTTCTGCAGTGCAAGCAGTGCATAACTGCAGAAGTCTAATTCTGTTGTGAGCATTTTTATCCTTCAAATCTGTTCATAGTCAGTTCTAGGGCTATTTAAAATGTCACGCTATTGAAATCTGAGAACAACACTAACCTGCTGGTTTTATTCTGTGGAAATCATGAAGTTGTGTCATAGCCATGCAATCACTTCAAAGATCCACCTGCCTGTTTTAATCTTCTGTTTCTCACTCCATTCCTGCCTTCCCTATTGACTGCCTCCTCTTCCCTATGTTTGTTGATAAAGATGCAAACCAGGAATAAAAGGACGTCAGTGTGATCAGTGTGCTCCTGGAACTTACGGTTTCCCTAACTGTGTGCCATGTAGCTGTAACAGAGATGGAACAGAACCAGATGTTTGTGATCCCCAGACAGGAATTTGTCTTTGCAAGGTCAGATAAATCAAATTACTTCTGTGTTCACAAGTATCATTTGCAAATCAGTACCTATATCATATTTAATGGGTGAATGAAGTGAGTTTATCATTAAGTTTTCAGTATAAATTAAATGCAGCTGTACAAAAACTATCACACCTTGCAGTATGTGTACAGATTGTCATGGTAGTGTTAGATGCCATTTTTTAATGACTTCAATATCTGTCAGTTGTACAGGTGTCTTAGCTTTTGCAGGATATTCTGTAGCTGCAGAGTAGATGTCCTTTGATGCAGTGAAGTGATCTGTACCCTGTGCAGATCTGCTTTATCCTTCTGCATCTTGACTTTTGGATGTGAACCAGGTCCCATGCTTTTTTTAGCCATGTTATGGTAGTTGACATTTTACCACATCATTAAAGCCAGGAAATCTTCTTTTGTTCTGATCTGCATAATTAAACGTGATAAATATGAACTTTCACAGGTGACCTTTTATTTTGTAGGCTTGCAAAAGCCAGCAGGAGGGTTTTGGCAGTGAAGTTACCAGCTGTCTCTGATTAATATTTCTTACTCAGTGGTTTACTTTATAACCTCGAAAGACAGCTCCTAAGATAGTCTCCAAGACAGTTCTATTGCATCTGGAATGTGCTCTCTTTAGAAAATTACACAGTTTCATTTATATTTTCATGCATTGCAATAAATGCCTCACTGAAACCAAAAGGAAAGCACTGAGATTTCTTTGAACTGTGCCTTCACAGGAGAATGTCAAAGGTGCAGCGTGTGATACTTGCCGACCAGGATCCTTTTATCTGGACCCTTCCAATCCCAAGGGATGTACCTCTTGCTTTTGTTTTGGGGCAACCAGCAACTGTCGCAGCACAAATCATCGCAGAACCAAGGTGTATCCAATATGTTTATTTATTTTCTATCCTGCACTTACATTTATTGCATGAAGGACATTTCTAAGGATAAAAAATATTATCCAAGCAGTAGTTCAAATTTAGTGTAGCCTTCTTAAGACTTAGGTGTAGTCTGAAAGTGCCTTTCAGTAGAAATGGCCCTTTTTTACCTGTTTGTTTACAAATCACTAGTTGGAATGAAGTTGACCTGGCCTTTATCTTGCTTGCTTTGTCTTCAACTCTAAGTCATCATTAAAGTCAATGATCTCCTTCAAGATGCTTTGATAAGCACATGTCATTTTACATGTCTATATCATAGATACATTTTTTAAACTTAAAAAATGTGTGACAGATTCTCCAGAGTTTGTAAAAATTGTCTTACTTTCCTCCCTATAAAAGACACATGACATCTGAAGGCAGATTCTTAGTAGCACAAGTGAATGGTAAGACCAAAAAAAAGCGACAACTGCTTGAAACAGTGCAAGAGAAAGAAAAAGAGTAAAGCAGAGCTATAATCACGGATGAGGAGTTTAGTGAAGGTTTAGACATAGACTAGATGCAATCCAGAATGTGGTTCTTTATGAGCAAAGGATAAAAATCTGGCCTTAGTGAAGTCAGTAGCAAACTTCCATTTGCTCTAGGAAAATTTCCTCTAGTGATTACCTGTCCTAACTAAAAATTGTTTCTGGAAACATGTTTATCTTTTTGTTCAATTGCTCTGGCCAACCAAGAGCAGCACACCACAGAATTGTTGTGGTACGTAGTCATTACGCATTCTTTCTCCCAGCATAATGGTAAATAAAAGGATGCATGGTCTTTCAGGAAACAACAGCCGTAAACATAAAAAGTGCATTAAAGAGCCAAAATATTAGGTTACATTGCCTCCATCTCCAAAATATCATGCCATATCCCCTCCCTCACACCTTGTATCTAGCACAACCAGTCCAAATTCTGTCTTTTAGGTTAGCGTCCTGGGTTTGATTTTGGAATGGACTTAAAAAAGCACTTCCAAATGATGTCCTTGGGTTTATGTACACAATTTCTAGTCACCTCCAGAAGGGTATGTCTTCATGAGACTGAAGACAGAATTTAGTTTGCAGGTGACAAACCAAATGCCTGCATCCCAAGTAGCTTTGGCACACCTGTCCCATTATTCTCTTTTGAGGTCTGTGCAATATCCACTGCACAAAGACTTTGGGCTTCCTCTGAAGCGGCTAGTTTTCATGGCAGGAGAATTACAGAGGCTAAACATTTTCTTCTCATTACTTGGTGCTGGTCAAGTTTAATAAAAGATGAGACAAGCTTATTTCCTTTATGTATTTTTCATTAGTTTGTTGACATGAGAAACTGGCGCTTGGAGGCGGTGGATGAAAATACTGACATTCCAGTCACTTTCAATCCCATCAGTAATAGTGTAGTGGCTGATGTTCAAGAATTGCCTGCTTCTGTGCATAGTTTGTATTGGAAAGCACCACCATCTTACCTGGGAGAGAAGGTAAATACCACTTAAATCATCTATTTTAATAACAGGAATTCATTTTTTGCCAGCATTATTGGTAAAAAGTCTGTTTTTCTTAGATATGCTTCTCTCTCTTCCCTCACAAGATTGTTATCTCTGTTACCTGTCATACCAGGAATCACAACAACTAATTACACAGAATTAATCGTGTTGCTTGGTGTCAGAGAGGTCTTTATGTGAACAGTGTGGTCAGAAGCTGTGGTTCAGGGAGCTGGTACCTTCAGCCGCTTTTCTGAAACCCAGAACACACAGAGCCTGCCAATCCCTTAGATTCTTTAGATTCTGTCCTAGGCAGATTTAAAAAAAAAAAATAAAAGGTGATTATGTGTTCAGTGGCACACAAAAAACCCCAACCTTTTGCACTTGATATGTTGCCTGGGAAGGATGACAACTAGTTTTCTAACCTTTGTGTTCTTTAAACTGTTTGCTGCTCTGTGGATGCATCCATGGGAGCAGTATTTTTCTCATGATTAATACCATCAGCATCTCAGCCCAAGGATCACAGTGACAGGGGGCGCTTTGCTAATGGTGACTTGCAGGCCTGGAGCCCTAGGTTCTTCCCATTTGGAACTCTGACAGTGTCAGTAGTTACTAGCCAGTTGCAGGGCACACAGGCTTTTCAGGTGCAATCCTACTGATACACAGGAGATGGGGTAGACACCAGAGCATTAAAGATGGTGCAATTTTGAAGTTCCTCTTGCTCCTCATTTTGAAAAGTAGAGCAGTATTTTTCATTCTGCTCTCCTGTGCTCAGAGGTCCATATCTCAGCTGAACAACATGTTTATTTAGGGTGCTTTTTGTTAATGTTAGAAGTTCTTGTTTCAATGCCTACAAATTATTTCTGAAAGAAATTTCATGTTAAAGCATACTTTATCACCTACAGTGTTGAACCAAAAATACTTTTGTTGTTCCCATAACAAGATATAAAGCAGGCAATAACCCTTTTTAAACACAGCTGTTAAGAACAGTGCTGAGTTTTATGCTGCATTTCACAGTATCTTTCTAGGCCTACCATGACTCTCTTTCATTTGCAATGACAACACTGTAAATAAAATATTTCTAATTTGGGTCCTGCTTTTGCGATACACAGTGTGTTAGTGTATATTTTAACACAAGCAATGAAAGTCCCCCCAAAATGCTATCTACCTGTTAGTTTATAAGCTTATTTAGCAGTTACCCAAGCCACTTTAGTTTGAGAATGTCAGGGTTTGGACTGCTTCCAGTGATAGCATCTCTTTCAGAAAATGTGAACAGGAGGATGTCAGAGATGTTTCAGTATGATGAGGGTTTAAATACTGTTTTCCATTTTCTTAAACCTTTTAACTAGTTCCACTGGAACATTTATATTTAGCAGAGTATATTTTCTTTCCTATCTCTGTCTTTTGTTTACGAAGTTGAAAGGGAGTCACATGTAACGTCTATAGCAGTGCAGAAACTAACAGTAATTGAGAAATTCAGATCACATTGTCTCCATTTTCTGCTCTCTTGTATTTTAACATTCTATTTAATAGACAGCTCTTAATGTTAGAAAATAAATACTTTACATCTGGAATACAGAGAGTGGTTTATAAGACCAATATTTTCCAATTAAAAAAAAAATTGAGAAAAAATTTTGCATTTTGAATTTTTTTTTTCCTAAAAAAAATATTTATACAGGGTGCTTTTATTGTGTCGGCAAAATATAGCCAATGTTCCAAGTGATACTTTTGAAAATGCAGTTGGCATTAATTACATCCCTGTGATCCAAGGAACAAATTTAGTATTGAGATTTCAGTATTTTGTTTGTAATTCGTCAAAATATTTAGAAAGGGGTAGATTGAAAGCTGGTGCTTACCTGTACAACAGCAAAACCTGACAAAGCAGTTCTTTCCCCTATGTCAAAACTAAACAGAAGATATAAGGGCAAATGGCAAGGGCTGCAAAACAAAATGGCATCTCCATGCCAAAACGCCTTAATTTCCCTGAGTTACCCACAAACCTTCTTTCTAGGCTCTCTTGGAACAAAATTCATGCTGTGCCTGGAGCTTCCTTTTCTTTCGGTGTGTTCTGTACTGAGTCACTCATACACCACCCGGGGAAGCTGTTTGTCACATGAATCAAACATACTTGCCTGTGTCTGTTCTGGGCAGCAGTGTATGGATTTGGTTGGGTTTGAGGCTGTCTCTGGTCACCTGTAGTTGAGCCAAAAGAAGTGTGATTTCATCTCAGCCTACAGCACTGGCCTGCTTACAGCAGAGCTGGTACCAGTACAGGTCATGTCCTCCAGAAGGTGGAGCAAAGATTTCCTGACTGAATTTGTGTTTGCAGTAAGTTTAGAAAATACTGGCAGGTGAAACCCACCTTTAAACATGCTTAGTCTGACTTCTTTTTATCTATGGCTGTTCATGGGGTTCACTATGACTTTCATTTTCAATCTTGATGCACCAAGTCTGGTTTTTGCGATCAGAGGAAGAACAATGCTCATGTGAACATGTGATTTCTCCATGACACATATGGTGTGAACCGAGGTATGAAAAAGAACCTCGTGTTGCAGGCAGTCTTTCAGAGAATAGTATCTGCTCATGAAGGTACATCAGCTACACACAGTAACAAAACAGAAAGTAATTTCCTCCTAGCAACACTGTTTTCATATTTTTTCTAAAGCAAAAAGAATAAATATTTTATTTACAGTGCTAGTAAACTGAACTACAAAGTTGCATTAATATCAAGCAACAGTGCAGTAAAGTGTCTCTGTTCTTGTGCATTTTGCTGCAGCTTTCTTCATATGGTGGCTTCCTAAGCTACCAGGTGAAATCTTTTGGCTTACCTAGTGAGGGCATGGTTCTTCTGGATAAGAGGCCTGATATACGACTAACAGTAAGTTTGAAATACCATTTTTTCTTTGAAGCAACACCAATACCCTTATTTTTATGTTACCTGACAGCTATGGCAAATTTTGCTTGTGCTTAGCTTTAATAGCAACTTGCCGTTTTTGTTTAAAAGTGCTTTTACTTCATTTTGCTCAAAGCCATCAACATATCTGCTTCTGTTGCCAAAGTAACATATTATTAAGCATAATTGATTTGAGAGCAAATAAAAACATAAAATAGGATTTTCTCTGTAAAATGCACCTGTGGGAAAAAAATTAATTAGTGCCTTGTGCACTTGTCAAGAAGTACGGCCTCATCTCTGCAAAAGATGCCCTGGATTCCATATGTAATTAATCTCATTTTCTGTGCGAATTTTCTTCAGCATAAAATTAAGCATAATTATAAGGCTTCAAGGGACTGAAATAAAAATGCATTTTATGTTAACGGTTTTTTTAATTTAACCACTTTTTGGCCAAAAAATCTTTGCCTATTTGTTCAAATTCTCAAGGAGGGGGCTTTTTTTTCCTCAGACCATCAGAAATAGTAATTCAGGATTTCAGGATTCTTATTGAGCAGCATGCCTCATAAAGTACTACAGTCATATCCGTAGCTGCTTGTGCACCAGGATGCAAAGGAGAGTGTTTGAAAACGCAAAAACATTTTACTGGAAAGTACTAACTTATTCCTGTGAAAATTGACCAGCATTAGTTTGAGTCTCTTTGTGTTTTAGTTGAAAGCAACAATAGGCAAAAGCAGTGAAAACCTTGCTGACAGTAGAACACAGTGCTCACTATACCACTTTGCTGACAACATGACATACAGTTTTTCTAGTGTCGCTTAGTTTTTATCCCCCAAAGAACAGGGTTAATGTGCTTCACCAAATTTTATTGCATCTGTACATTTTACCGTAACAAATAGTGAAACAGCAGTGTTACATCCTCATTCTCACATAGGGCCATCAAATGGAAGTTGTTTATATGGATCCCAACAACCCACTGCCTGATCGTCAATATTACGGCCGTGTGCAGCTGGTTGAGGTATGAACTGAAAAGGGAATGGCCTTCTCTTTTCTTACTAGTGACACATTAAAAAACTAAGTGCTGAAGTACCAAATGCTTGATAATGGTAATGAATATAAACTTAAATACTATAGACAAATACAAACATTTTTTCTTTCTCTTTACTACCACATTGAACCTGGGTTTTAGTTCATGCCACCTAAATGTAGCACCTCTGAGACAGGCATCTTGTCCAGTTTAGCCCTTAGCACTCCCTCCAGAGCCTGAATCAGTCATCAATGGAAGATGATTCATTGCAGCCCCAGACTGTACTTAATGGGGATGGAACGAGCTCTTGTCTGTTTGCCTTGGTGTCTAGGTACCTAGTTTAGAGTGGGTGTCCAACATTTAGGTAGATGAATTTAGCAGGCATTATTCCTACCTTAAATCTGTGCTCAGAAGGTCAAACTGGGTTATTTATTTTTGTCTCACGCAGGCAAAAAAGATGTTTCTTAAAGCCAGATTCCATTTTCAGTAACGCTTTGTCTATTAACATCAAGAAAGCATGTGAAAGCATCCCAAAAGATTGGATTTCTAGGACTCAGAAATAAAAGCATTTTCCTCAACCCCTTTATGGTTCAATGGGTGATACCTCAAAAAAATTTGGATGACTGAAAAAGAACCTGCAGGCTGCCTCACTTCTTGATACCTCAAAGCCATACATACTTTGCAAAGTACAGGCTACATCCCTTTTTATGTTCGTTGTTTTTTCCACCCATCCTATGTTTGTTTTCCTGGCCTCTGTTTCACTGCACACCAATTGGCACTATCAGGGTCTGTACCATGGGTATTTTCTCCCTTTTCCTGTCCTCCAGTCTTCTTTGCAGACACTCCTTTTAAGAAGCTACAGAGCTGTGTTCATTTTGTACCCTTAATGCACAGGGAAACTTCAGGCATGCCAGCAGCAATAACCCTGTATCCAGAGAAGAACTGATGATCATCCTGTCCAGACTGGATGGCTTACACATCAGAGGCCTTTACTTCACGGAGACTCAGCGATTAACGCTTGGTGAGGTTGGGCTGGAGGAAGCCACCAGCACAGGAAGCGGCAGCATTGCATACAGTGTAGAGACATGCTCCTGCCCTCCAGAGTATGCTGGTGACTCATGTCAGGTAGGAAACGTTTGCCTCAGCGCTGTACCATTATCTTCTGTCTTGCCTGCAGCTATACATACTGGGTTAGTTAGAGGAATGGGCTAGTTATTAAAGTAATTAGATGTGCTTCTTGTAAGCCTGTGCACTTTCAATGGCTTGAGTGCTTTCACTGTCTAAGAAGCACTGTAGGGTTATTCAACTCATGATTGCTTTTGTGGAGCTGTGAATGTTGTTTGACATGTGCAAGGCACTATAATGAGGGGTTCTTCTTTGATGCCCCCTGAGAAGCTGAATAATCTCAGTCAACACTTAACCTTGATGGAGTGAAGGTCAGAATGGGTTTGATCAAAGTCTGTGAGACCATACACAGTGGAGAAGATTCCTGATGTTCCTTATTTTTACAGGGTCCAAGGGAAGTATCCTGAATCTAGATAATTCTACTATATTTATAGGAAAATTTTTGAAATTAACATATTTGCAAAAAAATATTTGGAGATATTTTTATGAAAGATAATGAAACATTGGAAAATAATAATAATGTTACCTGAAGACTGGTGAAATCCTAACCACAGTTATGTATTCTATCCCTGATGCTCTAATTCTTTTTGATGTCACTTTGCTTAGCTTAGAGCTTGACTGTTGCCATGTGTAAGTACCCAGTGCAGCAAAATAAAGCACTGGAGAGATAAGCAGTGTACAAAGTGCACAAAAAATGAGGAATTACTCTCACAAAAGGGTTGAGGGTTGCTATAAAGCAGCAATTGCTGTACTAACCTTGCAAAAGTGTTTTGAAATAAGAATGAATGAATAATATCTAGACTGGAGCAGCTGCAGAAAGACTGAACAAAAGTATGTGGGACTGGCTTAAATTTCATGTGCGTGTCCACTGCTCAGGGCAACTATTCACCATCTGTTGAACACAATTTTGGAAATTTGTTTTTTCCACACATTTGATGTTCTGTGCCACACACAGTTCAACGAGCATTGACTGAAATTCCTAGTGCCATTGCGCTGCTTTCAGCGTACTGCCTTGATAAACCAAGCTTTTGTGGGGGGTTTCAATGTAACCTGGTTGAAATACAAGGGAAAGGAAGTGATCAAGACACTCACCTGGGTAGTTGGTGAGCCCTATATATTTATACAGCATTACTCAGTCTGTGATTTACTGCTCTAATCACCCAGCTCTGTCTGGCTGCCTTAGGTGGGGAGGAGGTGATGCCTGCCACACCCCAGCTTAGGTATATATTGAGCTACAGGAACTCCGAGGTTACTTGTTAACCTCAGGAACAGTAATGTATGCTGTACGACTTGACTCACGTATAAAGTTTAAAGGTGGGGCCCATCACAGCACAGAGCCTCATTAATCTGAGTCAGAAGCTGGAGAAGAAGGGGGCGTATAAGAGAAGAAACGGGTGAGCACCGAAAGGATAGCTGCGTATGTTCACAGTGGAGCCAAAGTAAAATCATGGCCCAAGCACAGGGGCCGAGAAATGTAGGATGGCTGGTTGTCACATTAGTGTCCCTGGGGCGTTGTTTAGCACAAGATATGCAACAGAGGCTCTCCTATCCCCACCTTCAGGAGAGGAGTCAGCAGCAACAAGTTCAAACGGATTTTTACACGAAACAGGTAATTTGCTCATTTTCTCTTCTTCGCCTGCTTCCTTCTTTCACTTTGTTTTTAAATGAACTCGTTTGGTAATAACTTATGCATTACTTAATATAAGAGTAATGAGAAGGCTAATCCTACCCCTCAAAGTGCTTTGCTAACAAAAATGTGTGCAAGAGTTTCTTTTAAATTGCTGTTTACTTGGAAACAATGATCCTAAACACGTAAGCACTTGAAACTGCCTAGAGCTTTATCTTCATGTGAAATCAGTTTATCATTTGTGTGGAAATCAGAAATGCTGCTTCAAAAACAAAGTGCCCACATACTCCAAATGTGTCATTTCAAAGACAGCATAAACAGAAAAACAAAAGGCTGCACAGATATTTTTCCAAATGCATTTGGATATGTTTTTTAAAAGGTGTGATTCATTTTGCTCTCCGAAAAAAGAGTTTAAGTAAATAACATTTATATGCATCAGAGCCTATGTTTTACTTAGTCATGTTGTTTAATGTATTTCAGACCCTGGTTTCTTCAGAAGCTAGGTATATTGGCTCCCTGTTGTTCATGGAACATATTCACCCTTTTAAAAATGTATCTGAAAAACTTCAAATGTCTGTTCTAAATTTAGTCCTTGCTCACACTGAAGTCAGTATTTAAAGCTGTTGATGGTATTAGTATTCTGCATACTTTTTTTTTTTTTCATTTATCCTATATGTAGAGAAGGCAAAGGTGCCACTGGCATCTGTTGGGACAGCAGTAACTCAGTATTTCTTTTGGAGTCTGCTTTGTGAGAGGTGAATGTTTTTTTTCCTCTGGTAGTTCTATCGTTCATAAATTCAGTGGTTAATCCTGCCTGTGCATAAATACTTACACCTCGAGCCTCTGGAACTTGATTTGTGACACCATACCACAAACCCTTTGTTCTTCAGATTAGTCCCATCAGTTTCGGTGGTGCAATTACTATGAGAAAAGATTTATGGCTTTAAAGTTCAACTGTCGCTTGTTTTCTTCATGTTGTTGGGGCCAGCCCCCAGCTGTGAAGTAGAGGTGAGGTATAGGTACAGCACAGAAGTACATTGCCAGAGGCAGGAACTTGGGAGGTGCTGGCTTCGTGGGGAGCACAACTTTCTCCCCACAGCCTCTGATCTTCACTGCACCGCATCAGCTTAGTTCCTAGTGAAAAAGAATTAGGGAATAGAAGGGGAAGACTTACATTCTAGTCATTTTTGGTGTGGTTGATGTGCCAGGATTGTATGCTGAGCAGAGAACGTGGGCATGAATTTTTGAATTGGTCTGTGTACAGGAAGGCTTCATGCTCGGAGGAGGAACTCCTTACATTTTTCCTGCCCATGCCAAGCAAGAATGTTTTAACATATGAATTACTGCCTTCCTGGTGCAGGCTAACAAACAATGTCTACTGCTTCATTCCTTATGTCCCTCTGGTTCAGCTCTCTGTTAAAATCCAACTGTGATCTGACAGGCTTTGCTCCTGTGCCCTCAATAGCTAAACATTCTTCTCATGCCTCCCCAGTCTCCAGGGCAAGCCTGTACTTAAAAGTTAGATCACTGTATGTTTTGTTACATCACCCAGCTGTGCCTAGGCATGGCTTTTTATTGCTCTTGGTAGACTTACTGTGGAAGTTGTGATGAATATATGTAAAAGATAGCTAGAATTATTTCCAAGGAATGAATACACCATAGTGAAAGTAATACTGAGATTTCATATAACCACTAGTTAGTATGTGAGATTTCCATATGTTCTTCTTAAGATTCACAATACAATGTTGTCATATTCAGACATTTTTCTGTGGTTTAAAAACCATAACCAACACCTTCATACAGAGCCACAGGAAACGTGTTTTGCTTAGAAGTTAGTCAAAATGATTAAATCATCACTACAAAAATGTGTAAAGCACAGTGTTCAGATGAAACTTCATCTTCATTCATTGCTATTTACTACATTAGAATATTTATAATTTAAACAACAGTACGGCCTTAGAAGAGCTTGCAAGGAAATGTATACCTTCACTACTCCTTGGAAATGACAAACATTTTCAAAATACATTTCTCATTAAGTGTAAAACCATCACTCACTAATTTTTTTCTCTGCTTACTGTCTAGCAATGTGGCCTTGGATTTTATCGTGAGAATAAAGGATTATTTGCTGGACGCTGTGTGCCCTGCAACTGCAATGGAAATTCAAATAGATGTCAAGATGGTACTGGAAAATGTATTGTAAGTAACTACTAAAATTCAAGAAATTAATGGGAAGAAAAAGAGAAAAAAACATTTGTCTTACTGCAGTATGGACTATACAGGATTGTTAATTTCCAAGCAACTAAAAATAATCCTTGTATACCTCATCCTCTAAATTTTGTACTGTTAATGAGTCTAAGATGCATACACTTAAATGTGCATTTAACATAACTGGGGGTGATTGGAGTAATTTGTGTCCTTGTTTTCAGGTTTTTTTCTTTCCCCTATAATTTTTGTTAGCTCCCGGTACAAAAAGTTACCAGGTTAATATGTATGGAAGCGTTTGTAGTTATTTATAATAGACATGGGTCTTATCCTGGCATATGCAGCCCTTAATTTTATACAAATATACTACAGTTTGCCAGTGCTGACAAACAGCATATTCACACATAGCATGGTCTTTGCAGTCTGTTTTTAGTCAGCTTCAGTGTATGTCCACAAACTGTTATCTACAGCTAGAAGGGTAAAAAATATTGAGCTAAATAAGTTGAGATAAAAGTAATAAAAGTTAGATTAATTAGGAATTTTCAGCTGTTACAGAAGATGTAGAGGGGCAGATTTTGCTCCATGCCACACTGTATTAAACCCAAAGCAGCATTTTGGGAGTGGATGAACCCTTGTAGCAATGGAAGTGTGACATTTGGCTGACTGTGCTTCTCTGGTTTATATCCATGATGCTTCTTTGAATAGTTTGTTCTGAAAAAATTCTCACTTGAAAACTTTTCACTAATTTTTCATTTACTGTGTAAACAAGAACCGTGCCAACATCTTTCATGGTCTGTCTTTTCTGTTACTCCTTCCTCGTTCACACTGCATCCATTCTGCCTGCGGTGCATTCCTGTGCATTATGTCATTCCCCCCGACTTCATCTCAACCAACTATGGTGCTTTAATGGAAACTATAAACCAATTCAGCACATTCTGGGGGATGACTTACAGGCTGCTGCTTTAGAGGGGCAGGGCAGGCTGTGACAGGAAAGTGCTGCAGCACGGCAAGAATGATAAGGAAGTTTCACTACAGATTAGAATTACAAAGGCAAATTTTACTTTCACCCCATGAAGTATGTGATTTAGGTTTCTCGTTATCCCTTCTTTCTCACAGCTGGATTAACTTAGAGATAGAACTAAATCAACTCTTGGGACAAGATTTAGGGCAAGCAAAGTTATCCAGAATAACCTGGTGAAAAATGAAAGCCCTGAGGGCGTGTATTTCCATCATGAATCTCTGCCTAACCAAGAGCAAGTTTGTCTCTCCACAGAAGAGCCATGGGACAAAGACCTGATATGGTGCAGAGAAGACAAGGAGGCTTCCCACTACAGAACCATCAAGTTTCACATCCTAAATGCCAATCTTGTTCACTTGGCTTCCTGCCCCTCCCCTGGAGCACCAGACCCCAATATCTACATATGTCAGTGTCTTCCCAGCTACAGCCTCCAGAGAAGGCTGTGTGAGAGAGGCTGAGCCCAGCTGGCTCCTTCCCCTGTGGCAGCAGTGCCCTCCCTAGCTCAGGCAATCAGTGTGCCACTGCTGCATGCTGCTGGAAGGAGAGGAGTGAGTTGCTGTGCTGCTGAAAACAGGAGAATGGAGGGCAGGAGGAGGTGGAGGAGACTGAAGAGCTGGTTCTCATGTGTAGGGAAAAGCCAGCTCTCTGCCATTAATCAGGATTTGTGTCCTCATGGTCCCTGTCCTTCCTCCTGGAAGGCGTGTTCCCTCAGCAGCACCGTGGTGCTGAGACTTGCTCATCCCGTGACGTGCTGCTTCATGTTCATGTAACCACATGTGTTTCATGTACCCTCGTGTTTCTGTTGTGGCCCTGACACAGACACACTCAGCCTCCGACTTCTTTATACCATATGGGCACATATGCAGCCAGTTGGGAGTTTTCCTTTCATGGTTTGCAGTATTTATTGGTTCGGAGATGCTGTGACTCCAGGGCTGTCTCTGGCCCTGTGAAAATTGAAGGAAGACCCATGAGGGAATTGCTGCTCTGGCTTCATTCAGCTGGGCCTGGGGTCCTCCAGCCCTTACATGCTATGTAGCTAGAGAAGCAGCGTGGAACAGTTAGAGTGGCTTTTGTGTGAAATAGCTTAAATTTTCTTTGCAGTTATGGAATGGCTTCAGTTTCTATAGACAGAGTGAGCCAAACAAAAAGCCAGGAGATAAACTTCAGGGCATGGGAGGAGGTTACTCCAAGTTGAAACCAACACATATATTTTTAAATACACCCCTTTTACTGTTTTTTCAGTTTAATTGATTCTTCAGCATTATAAGAATTGATAGTAATTATTCAGAAACAGTTTGAATTTTCCATTGGGTTTTTGCAAGAATATATGCACCACCTTTTACAGAGGCTGCATTTTAAAATGGTTCATTTTGCAAGCACAGTGTCTTCATGTTACTTATTGTTTAATTTCATGTTAAATGTCTCATATGTGTACTGGAACTTTTCCTGTTCTTTCCCAGAACCTCTCATAAGTGAGCCACAAATTCAGTTCTTTAACCAAAATGAAAACAAATTAGGGGTTGGAAGGGCTATTGATGTGGTTAAGGGAATCTGAGTATGAAGAAATGTGGAGGAGAATGGAGTGTAAGAGGAGATGGGAGAGACAGAACTATTTCTCATTTGTAGGGAAAAATGCCCCTCCACTGCCAGTCTTGGTAGTAGGGTCTTAAAACCCTGAACCATCAAGGTCCCTGAAATGGAAGTGTAGTTTGCTCAGTAACTGTTTCTGACCAATTTCCCCCTTTCTTTTTTTCGTCTTTTGCTTTATTAGTACATCCTCAGCTCTGTGGGACATTGGATCAGTCTGTTGCACACTGAAGACAAAGAGCTGTAGAACTTGGGGGGGTGAATGCCTCTTGAGTTTTGGTCACTTGGAATTGTTATGGCTGCTTATGTATTTTTATGCTGCCTTTGTATTTGAACAACTTCTATTTTAAATTAGAATCACTTTAGGTAATGCAAAAGCAATTTGCTTGTTCTGCCCTCACAAAGTATAAATTTGTGACAATTAGCACTAGAATTAAGAATGATTCTAAAACAAGATGCAATTCCCAAAAGTTTTATAATGGAAAAAGTAGCTCAGTTGCATCAGTGTCAATTGTATTCCTAGCCTTTGCTTTTCATTATTTATTCCAGTTATCCCAGATAGGTACAAGTAAGACGTGCACTGGAGAAACTACATGAAACTCGATTCTGATCTGAATCTTCTAAGAGAAACAATTTTTGTATTAAATTAATGGGATTTTTAAGGAATGTATTTGGGCTCAGTTAATTGCATGCTTTTACATTACATCTGCCTTTTAGTTAGTGTTAAGATGCAAAATTTAAATGTAGTGATTTTTAATTGGAATATCAAGTCATAGAGAGTGCATTAATGGAATGTTCCTTAACTAACTATACATTTGATTGAATTTCTTTTAAATATGCTTAATTGGGCTTATTTATCTGTTCCTTTTCCACAATAGAGAGGAAATTGTGTTTTCTGCAGTTAGAGAATTGACTGAAACTGTTCTGTCCTGGTTGTGAAGGCAGTTTGGCAATAAATTCTTGATTATGTGGAAGGGAAAGTATCCTCTTGAGTAGATTCGCTGTATTTTTAAAAAGTAGTGAAGCCATACTGAGTGGTAAAGCACTACTGACTGTCTTGCTTGTTTCCTTTTCAAGAACTGTGAGTATAATACCGCTGGGGAGAAATGTGAGCGCTGTAAAGATGGTTATTTTGGAGATGCCACTCAGGGTTCCTGCCGGATGTGCCCTTGCCCCTATACCAACAGGTACAGTAAAAGCTTGTAAGAGGTCAAGCAGGGGAGAGGAAAAGAAAAAAACAGAGAAAAAAACCCCACTAAACTAATCCCAAACTATGCTGACATAGGCAGGTAATAATCCTCTGTGTTCTCATATTGCCCAACATAGTGTGGCACCAGACCCATTTGAGACAGTGACATGTTGGTCTGTCTCACAGCATTGCCTCTTTTAATAAGCTGAGTATTCCTATTCTCACTCAGATGCCCCGAACTTTCACTTCATGAGTACACCCTCGGCTCTATGGGATGCTGCACCAGTGTGTCTCTGAGCTTTGGAGGCACCTTGCTCACAGCCTTGGGGAGCCCCAGGCAGTTGTAGTGGCCTTATGTACAAAACCACCAGTAACTCCTTCATAATGAGACATGTAGGTAGGAAGTCTTTTCCCTTACTGGGCATATCCAGGATCTTTCTTGTTTATTGAAATGCTAGATGTTTAACATTACTCTGGCTAGGAGATAAGCAACAACAGTGAAACAAGCCTTTTATATGAATTCAGAAAAATTAGTAAGATGCAAAAAAAAGTGTAGAAACAGTCAAGCTCTTCAGCACGTATCTAGAGCTCTGAGAGAGTGTGGTCGCTCCTCACATGGAAGCTCTGTTGGAAGTGCAAACATACTAAGCTAAAAAGATTAAACTTTCTTGGACCTGCTAAGGTTGCCAGGCTTTTAAAATTGGGCAGTATATCGCATTTTAAATGCATGGTATGTTTAGACACCTTGT
This sequence comes from Campylorhamphus procurvoides, assembly GCA_013396655.1. Taxonomy (NCBI): domain Eukaryota; kingdom Metazoa; phylum Chordata; class Aves; order Passeriformes; family Dendrocolaptidae; genus Campylorhamphus; species Campylorhamphus procurvoides. Next base: position 207,058 of record WBMV01005302.1, on the reverse strand, counting down.
CATTATTGGTCAGTTTTGAAATGTGTTAAATAAAACCAAATTTTTTTTTTTAAAACTAAGCTGTAAATTGCTAAAGGCACCACACAGTATTTGCCAGGTGCATTAGCAAACACCAAGTAACCTTAAATAAGAGATTTACACTCTCAGACAATAGACAGGTTTTAAATTTATCAGAGAACTCTCTGATAGATCTAGTTTTGACAGCCTCTTCTGCAGGTGCTTGCCTGAGGCTGACTGAACATGTTTTTAATCATCATTTACTGTAAGAGTGCTGGAATACCTAGGAGACCATAAACCTGTGCAGTTTCATAGCTGCACATTAGCATGGTGGAAATGCACCCCACCTGGCTTCATTGGAGTTGACAATTTTCCATCTAGTCAAATTATAGGTAGTTCTTCATGCAGACGTTTGTCTTTGATACACAGACTTGCTTTATACAAGTGTTCATAGATTAGAAACTGAAAATGGCAAACATGGACTGCCCTGCTTCACCTCCTGCCTTCTCTTCCCAAATATTGGTCAAAAAAATGGTTTCTCTCCAAGTGACATTTGAGTCTGGGCAAGTCTACTAGAAAGAGCAGAGAAAAGTGTTCATTGTGTTAACCAGATATACCCTAGAGATTCAAAAAATGGTGCACAACTCTATTCAGCCTTGGTTAAAAATACCCTAAACAATATTAGCTACCTAAAAATATCCTCTATTCCATTAAAAAGGAAGAAAAGCTATACAAACAGGAGGAAATGTTGTCTAGCACAGGTTATTGATTCTTGCCTAGTAAGATAAAATAGCTACCCAGACTTCATATTATGACATCACTATTAAGATTTATTTTAGGCATTCCTTTTGGGTAGTGAACTATTAATGCTCAGTCCACAGGGTCAGGAAAGGATTATTTTTTAGTCTAAGGAAATAATTTGCACAAAAAAATATGAAACTTCAAAGAATTAGTCACAGTAAATTATCCAGAGGCAATTAAATTAGCTGAGAAGTAATTTGGTGGTATAAATACTTTTTAATCTGAAAGTAATTAAACTGAACCTCAAGAGTGTAAAACCTATCTGCTGATGTGCTCACAATAATATTTTCTTCTTCTTAAAGATTTGCAACTGGCTGTGTGGCAAATGGTGAAGAAATTCAGTGTCTTTGCAAAGAAGGTTATACCGGAGTTCGTTGCGAACGGTAAGGGACTTGTTTCTCAAAACTAAGGTTTTTTAGAGGTGCAGTAAAAGGAAGTGTGTCTGTATTGGGTAATATGTAAGGACATACGGTAATATTCGGTAATATATGTCTGTATTGGGTAATATATATGGGCACAGTATGCACAGGCTTACGGAGTAGCTATTTATATGAACAGCTGCTGAAGAGTGGTGCTCCAGTGTAGTTCCAGTAATAAATCCAACGCTCCCTGAAGGAATGTAAGCAATTCTCCACAGACTAGTGACTACACAATTTTTACCAAAAAGAAAAGTGTTGGCGTCTTTGCTTAAGTGCCCTATGCCTTGCTTTATCCTGCACTCTGGTAATAATGACTCCCACTTATTTCGTCCCTTTTCAAGTTAAAAACATCTTCCCCTTTCTTCCAGTGTACATGGTGGTGCTTCAGTGATGTTAATTATCCAGTAGCAACCATGTAACACCCTTGATCCCAAATCATTCTGATGTGCTTGGCTATTGGAGCACACACACAGCAGGTTGAAGCCATCATCTCTTTTGCTGGAACATTGCAGCAGCTTGGCAAAGCCCAGAAGAAACAACATGATAGTTTGAGGCAGGCAGATGAACCAATTCCACTGAGTTTCAAATCCAGGGAAAAACTTAAGTGCTATGGAGTTGCGTCGTCTGCTTTAGAACCTTGAGGCCAGTAAGTCATGATGTCTCATCTGAGGACAGGACCTCAGATGACCTCAGTGTCAGTAGGACACCATCCTGTGCTTCAAGATTGTTACTTTTGACATCTAATCTGCAGGTTATAGAGACTTTCTCTTCTAGATATAGCTGTACCTCATCTGCTCATCATAGCTCTTTGATCCCAAAGTACCACCTGTATCGGTCTTACAACAGTGTGACTTCTAGGAATATTAGCTAGCCTGTCTGTATGATGTAACTTACCTAGACAATATTTAGACATCACTCATACAGCCTGCTTTGCTGACAGGTGGCAAGAGAAGGTATCACCCAGTCAGAAGGGTGATGATTTCATTCAGTGCCACTGCTGTTTGAAACCTCAGCTATGCTTGTATTGTGACCCTCCTTAATGTTTTCTGGTGGGATCACAGACCAGAATGGTGTGGTTTGCTGGGTTTGGCCTTGTCAAATTCCCTGTGTAGGTATGTATCTGTGTGCATTGTAGTTTTCCAGATTAAGTGAATTATTCCTGTAAGAGCCTTGTGGGAGTTCTTTTATTTTTAGAAAAAAATTCTGCAGCAGTTGCAAAGATATTTTTAGCATAGTACAGAGGATACTGTAAAACAAAAATATATCCTTTCTGTTTAAGTCAAGATGTGAAAACAAAAGTTCTTGAAAGTTTCTTCAGGGGAATAATTGTGTTTTTTTCCTCAAGGGGAAGTACGTTTCACAGAAGTATCTTCAAATATTTAATAAAAATTACTTGTATCTTTTATCTAGCTGTGCTCCAGGATATTTTGGAAATCCACAACAGTATGGAGGCTACTGTCAGAAATGTAACTGCAATAATAATGGACAGCTGGCTAGCTGTGACCACCTAACTGGAGGTACGTGAGGGCCTGTGAACATGGGAGAGAGCATTGTTTTCTCTTTAGAAGCAAAGAAGGAAGGTATTTGGATAAGCTGAACTGAAGGAAGGATCTATACTTAAAAGAAATATAGATAATGATTTACAAAATGTAAGATTTCCTAAAACGCAACACCATGGTAAATAGAAGGGCTGTCCTGACTCATCACCCTTATAAGCCTTTCCATTCATAAATACTACCAAATGTTTTTGTTTGTTTGGGTTTTTTTTTGTTTCTTTTTGTTTGTTTCATGGCTGTATTTTTGAATGCATCATGGTTCCTCTCCTGACATGGTTAAATTATATCATGCCAGTCTGTGTTAATGGACTTATGAAACTGAGCATTCTCAATATGCTTTGTTAAAATGTATTTGGCACAGGTCAGTAACATCTTCAGAGCCTGCATCAGGCACTTCCTTCTTAGGCATCCAAGCTAACTGCATTTAAAGTTGAAATTAGAACCTGGCCTCAGGAGGCTCTATTTTAAATGCTGCTTCACACCACTCTGCTAGCTAAGACATCCATGATTCTCCTAGAATCAATCACACATGTACTTCACTACTAGTAAGCTATTATATAATGCCACAGGAATATGTTTGCTTTATCTATTACAATTCTGAAGTAAAGAGTCCGATCCTACATTCCTCAGACTGCCTTTACCTCAATTCACCTCTATCCCTTGGGATACTCCTTTCTATTCAGAAACAGATAGGCCACTGCTTCTGAAGTGACCTTGATTCCTCCCCTATTTTCATTCCCCAATAAAATTTCACTTTTCTTTCCCTGTAGAAAGATTTTTCTCCTCATATGTTAGTGAAGCCTCCAACTAATAACTCCAACTATTTCTCCTTCAAATATGCTCTTCATTTCTCTGCATTACTGCTCATACTGCAGTCTAGTAACTGCAAGAATCACATTATTTTTCTTTGACCTCAGAAATTAGAAAACCAGTAAGTGATACGAACTGCTGTTGGCAGCTGGTGCAATTTTTCAATAGCTAGTTCTCATTTCACATTTCATCATTAAAGTAATACATCTCTATTATATTTATATCTTGTATGGAACAGAGCCAACCAGTGTTTGATCTTTTATCATTCCTTTCTTTTGGAAGCAAAAGTCTGCTGGGACAAACTAATCTGTAGGGCAAAATTCAGCGAGCCAGTTGTTTTTCCTCCAGTGATACATTCTGATCAGCTGTCTCCTATCTATTAGGAATAAAACCCTCTGTGATCATCAGCACAGCATGTTCTAGCAGGTTTCTTTTGCGTGATGTTCAGCGCTTGGCCAGCACTTCACCATTTCTTGGCTGATGTTGTTTGTGCACAAGCTGTAATAATAGTTTTATTTAATTGGTGCTTCGCAGCAACAGCTGAAATGTGCCTGGTGTTAACTGAATTACGCAACAGCAGAATTACATGGGTATTTGAATTTCAGAATTATTTCCTTCATTCTCTCAAAAATATATTCTTTGTGACTTGTATCCTTTTGGCAGAAATGATCACTACCAATCCCATTTAACTTCCTGATGACTTAATGTGCAAGTGCCGAAGGAAATGGCACATCTAGGCAGTTTATTCCAGGCTGTTTCATGCCGTAGTTAAAGTTCAGGTCCAGTTTTATCACTGCACCCTTTCACAGTTGCAAGCTGTTGTTGACTGTCGACAGCAGCAGCCTATACCAAGTGCATTTTTTCCTGCACAGTAAAAGGCACAGAATGATTAGGGTTGGAAAAGATCTCCAAGATTATAAAGTTCAAACTTTGACCAACATGCACAGCTCTTTTCATTTTCAAGAGGAGATGATAGTTTAGCAGTAAGACCAAGCCTGTAAAAGAGACTTGGGCATCAAGACAGGTAAGATTCCTGTCATCTATATGATGGCATTTCTAGGAGTCACTTCCTCTCCTTCCTCCTACAAGTTAGAATCTCAGGGTGTTGCAATTCCACTTGGACCTGGAGAGAGTTAAACTTCTTATAACAGGGTTTGTAAAACAAACAAACACACAAAAGAGCACAGCGAACAGGCAGTCACTTGAACTGGTTTACTGGAAAGTCTGAGGGCAATGTTTGTTATATACCACCTCTATCTGTGGTCCAAGCTCCATGCCTTGGTTTACAATGCTTCCTTCCATGCATACACTGTGGATTTCTCTCAATCTTGGTTAATGCCTTAGTCTTGAAAGCTGTGACAGGTATGAAGGAAATCCATAAATATTTTTCAGTTCCTTGTGGTTTAGACATTTTTTGGGGAATCTATGGTTTGAACATGGATACTGATGGAGATAAAGGCATTTGAACCTATATCCTGAGTAAAATGCTTTAACAATATAATAATAGAATAATAGAATATCCTGAGTTAGAAGGGACCCACAAGGATCATTGATACTCAGCTCCTGACCCCCCAGGAATCACACCATGTGCCTGAGAGTGTTGTCCAAATGCTTCTTGAACTCTGTCTTGTCTCCAATCCCCCTGATGTTATTCTAGGCAAATTCTAGCAATACGTTCCACACACTTTATGTGAGGAGGCCTTCTGCTGCTACCCAAGTAGTGTATATTAAAGAATTAGAGTAGGTTTCCTTTGAGGGATGAAAAAGGTGTTGCTTTCAGCAAGGCATAAGTAAGACCTGAATGTTTTGACGTGCTCAAAGCTTCTGAGCATTTCAGATCATTAACAGTGGGTATAGATTTATGGAAGGGCAGCATTGTGTTTTAATGGCTGCCAACCATGAAAAGTGAGGGCAAAAAGGGAATAATATTTCCATAAGAAAACTTTGGTTACTAATGACAATGTTGTGATTTCAGAATGTTTCAATAATGAACCAAAAGATGTGGATCCCAATGAAGATTGTGACTGTAAGTAATAAAATAGAACTGCAATTGGATTACTTTAAGCTGGTTTTGGATACATACTGTTGACTCTTTTAAGGGTGAAAGAGTTTGAAAAGGACTGGAGGTATCCTGTAATGAATGTTTTTAAAGCAAACATTCAACCAAAAACTTGGAAAAATTATTAAAGAGGCACTTGGCTAGTCAGATGTAGATGGGGTCTCCTCCTTACTTCTGGCTTTTGGTCACTTTCCTTAATACCTTGGGCTTTATCGTTGCCTTTGTTCAATGACAACCTTCAAAGCATTTACATTGCATCTCACTTATTAATGTGCTCAGTGAAATGTTCTCTGTGTCAAATATCAACGATAGTGAATTGATTTCCATTGCTTGTGTTCCCTGCAGCTTGTGATAGCTGTGTGATCACACTGCTGAAGGATCTGAGCACAATAGGTGACGAGCTTCAGCTCATTAAGTCTCAGCTGCAAAATGTCGATGCAAGTACCCACGCGCTGGAGCAGATGAGACGTCTGGAAACACGCATCAAGGACTTAAAGGTAGGCACAAAGAAACAGAAAAGTGCATTTCAGACTAAGCTGGTAAGAAATGAACCTAGGAATTTAGGTTTTGTCAGTTCGCAAGGGGACGTATATCAACATTTCATTTCAAATACCAGATGCTCGCAGGACTGGGCTTCACTTGTCAGAATATATCTGTGGTTTCCATGTCATGCTCTGAAACAGAATTAGTATCTGCTTTCTATCAGGCCTGCTCACCTTGCAATTTGTATCTCTGAGGTTTCTGTCTAGCTCTGCTTTTTTCAAGCACTTCATGTCTCTGCGTTACTGAAAAGCCCCAACATTCCAGTTGCCATTACTGATATTAATTCTAAAAAAAAAATGTTCTTTGGTTGGAATAGCAGTTGCTATACTCACAGATAATAAAAACCAGATTTTAGGAAGCAATTAGTCAGTTTTCATGTCAGTAATGCTGCTTTTATTTACATTGGATAAAGGTCTAACCAAGTGAATGTTTTACTTTTTTACTCCTGTGTATGGGTGATCTATTGAATCATTTTTTCCTTTCTTTTCAGGTCTTACTGAACAACTACCATTCTGTTGTTCATAATCAAGGTTCAAAGGTAGAGGAGTTGGAGACAGAATTCAGTAAACTAAATCGTGATATAAATGCTCTCCAGGAAAAGGTGACTTACCAAGTCAATTTAAAAATACACATCTTCTGACTATAGACTACCATGATGCATCCAGGTATTTTTAACCTAATAACTTTTTTCCTTGCTAGGCTGAAATGAACTACAAAGCAGCTGAGAGACTTTTTAATAATTTTGGTGACACTCATCAGAAAGGAAAGGATTTGGTTTCACGAATACAAATAGTTGTCAACAATATACAAGGTAAAAAAATAGTTTCTAACTCCATAAAATGATTTTGGTTTATGGAATCTTTTCAGTTTATTTACAATATGCTTAATTAAGCAGGGGAAGTTTTCTTAGAAAACAACTTCGTATATCAGATTTTCGTCATAGGTGTGGAATTCACTCTTCCTATTAGAAATCTAATATATAATGTTAGTTTAGGAACCTACCTTCCCTATTAAGTGAATAGGGACAGAGAAGCTTCATCACAGGGGCATTTAGAACAACAAATTGGCTACCCTGACTTAAATCTAATTCTATTCTTGGTTGCTATCATAGGCTCTTCAAAGTTAGAAGCTTAAAATTATTGCTTTGAAATTGGTCATTTGGGACAAATTTCAATCACAATGCCATCTTACTAGCTCTGGCTGTGTGACATGGGATACTTTCCATCTTAATAGAATTAATGTGAAATGGATCTGCTTCATTAAGGAATTCAGGAATAGGCCTGTCTATTTCAGAGAAGAGATTGGCCCTGTAGTTTGTGTCTTTTGAATAGGCTTAAGCACATTCTCTCTTCGACTTTGGCAATGCTTTTTTTCAGTTCTCTTGGAACAAATAGCTCGTACAAATGCAGAAGGTAACAACTTGCCCTTGGGAGATGCCTCTGAAGAACTGGCAGAAGCTCAACGCATGATGAAGGAGATGCGAAACCGCAACTTTGGCCAACTTCAAGCTGAGGCAGAGAAGGAGCGAACAGAAGCTCAGCGGTGTAAGTGTTTGTTCTCTCAGCTTCTTACTCTCTGGATAGATCAGTCTTAAAACTGAAGCATTGTTGATTGTTTGGGAAGGAGTGGAAGGAGTTCAGGAAGGGGCCTTCTGGAGTGAATCCCTGGGATCTGTAGCTGTTGTCAGTCAACAGGAAAGTGGCAGTTCTGGAGGGGATTTAGAGGCATTTTTAGTTTTTTATGGAAGAATCTGAGCTGAATTGGGGAAGAAACCCAGTAGACCCTTTCTTTGTAACTAGATAATCTCAGTAAAATGAAGATTTATCCAATTGAATACACCTATGCAACACTTCCATGTATCATAATATATAGGCTGTGGTACATACAGCTATTTTAGAGAAATTACAGGTTTAATTTAACAACAGATTTTCAGAAGCTGCTACAGTGGTTCAAGGGCCAGATCATACGTGGATGAGGAAATTCAGGAGTTCTAGTTGCACTAGTTGTACTCCCTTTTGTGTTCTCTGCATGTGTTTGACTGGGACATTCAGAAACTTCATTCCAGACCTGAGACACAGCAAGAACTGCAACATCACAGGCTTATCTCCTAACCAGGGGCATAGTTGAGGAATGTAAAAGACCCTATGAGTGACAGTTAATTTCCCCCAATTTTGAACTTTGATGCCTACCTCTGAGAAACTCTTCTGCATCCTGTTTTGTAGGCAGTGAAATAGCACTCTTAAGAGATAAATTTGACCTCTTTTGTGTCCTACGTTCCTTGAGATTAAATGTGCCTGGATCTCTCCATTGATTACAGAGGAGGTTTTGATGCTAGCACAGCTGTAGATGAAATTGTTGATGAAATTTTATTACTTCCATATAAAAAAAGTTATTTAGTATTTACTGATCAGCCTCATCCTTAGCTAATTTAGAAAATGTTTATGTGTGCTCTGTGTCTGCAGCAGCAAACTAGTGAGCAGAATTGATCCAGTGACATGCCAAATAGTATCTCTGCTACACTGAGATTAGCACTGCAATGGATGCTCAATACACACAAGCACAGCTTTCTACTTGTACGTGTCAAGCCCTTTTGAAGGAAGTTTGTTCTGCTTCTCTTCTCTGAATAAAACTTTTCTTTTTGATCCTGGTACTGCAGTACTGACACGTATTAAGAATGAACTACAAAAGTACCACCAAGAAAATCAAGGGCTTATTAAAGTTGTGAGGGATTCACTGAATGAATATGAATCCAAAATCACTGACCTTCGTGAAGCTCTGAATGATGCAACGGGACAAATCAAGCAGGCTGAAAACTTAAACAGAGATAATGGAGTTCTCTTGGAAGACATTAAGGTAATGTTGGGCTTCTGAAGAAGAAAGTTAAAACTCAGGAGGTAAGAAATGCTTTTGATTGCTGCTTACAAAGCCGAGCAGCACTAATTCTTTAGGTTTTCTCCAGTGCCTCTTTCCATCGTTTGATGTGAGTATGGAAAGATATAAATGTAGTCTTGCTCCCACTTTTGGCCTCTTTGTATGACCAGGACAGCATGACCAAGCCATAGCTCTGATAAGAGCAGGGTAGAAGAGTCTCTTTCTAACACTTCAGCTGCTACTAGTGTTTTTGTTTCCTATTCTAGATCAAATTCCTGATGCTGATGTACTTTTTATAGTAAGTGCTTTAAAGTATTTGGCTTTAACAGCCGTAAAAGATGTGAGTACAAATGTGTGAAATACTGTTAAATTATTTGGGATTTATGTTCTACAGAACTGCTTCTGAGGCTCATCAGAAATATGACAGGAAATACCTGTCATTCCTGAGCAGTGTTTGGTTTTTAGAGCTGGTAAAATAGCACAAGAAATAAGTGTGTGCTGCAGCACCCATTCTTTTAATTCTGATTTTACTGAACTATATCACTGGTTTAGCGTATTCAAGTCCATATAGTTTGCTAACACCACTTGAACAAAAGAATTACTTCATTCAACCGCCCATTTCAATATTTAATTGTACCTTTGTGTTCATGGACTGGACATATAAGTACGCATTGTTGTATTACAAGATTGGTGCATATGTACCAGTCTTACATCTCCTGATACACTTCTATGGTAGAGAGGTTTGACACGTTACAGTGGTAGAAGCCCAGCTGAAGAGAGCTAACACATCCTTACCTGCAGCACCACTTGTCTGGCTGTGTTTGTGGTGTGCCATTACCCTAAAGCTACACTGTGGATTGTCACAGCACTGCCCTGGACTGAGGAGCTTCAATCCCCTCAGAGCTTTCAAGAAGATAAGATGGGGAGGTTTCATACCCCCTTTCTGGTAAGGTCCCCAGATGAAGGGACAGCGTAATCATTTTATTTCCATTTTTCAAAGAATGCAGGGACCAGGGAGCTGTTTTTAAAGTTTCTGGGTTTGAAGTTTGTAGGTTTGAGAGATCAGACATTTAGATGGTCTAAGATTCTGACAATTCATTGCAGCTGACCCATACTCCTTTAACTGCTAGTAACTAAACTACTGCAGTCTGCTGCCCAGCTGTATGTGGTACTAATGCAGACTCCTGAGTTTTCTCTTCTAATTGGTAGGATTAGAATTGGCATTATTCCTTAAATATTAAAGGCATTTGATTAACAGAGCGACAGTACCACTGGTAAATCCTATTACCAGCTAGATTAACTAGGTTTTTCCTGGCCCTTATTTTTAACCCAATCACATGTTGTTACACTTTTCATTTTTCTTCAGAAACGGATTGAGGAGACAAATGTACAACAGAATGGCATCTTGAGTGTTCTGAGCTCTGCTCGATCTTCCCTGACTCAAGCTAACAGTGTACTTGGATTATTGCAGAAGAGCAAAGAGGTATAGTTAACTTTTTTAAGATAGGGTTAAAACCCCCATTATCTTGCTGTCACTGTAATGGGTAGCATAACTAGGAGACGGGACTTGTCTGAGCCTCACAACAAAGAAAGGATCTCACAGCCCACCCTGGATTCAAAAGCAGCCTGCCTGCACAGGTTTCTGTAAGGGAAGCTTGTTGAGGGTTGTGATGTATCTGAGGAAGACACTGAGCTGCAGATGTCAGAATATGGGGAACAGCTGTGAGAAATACCATAAGCAGTTGGGCTATTCTTGTATTTCTTTCTGGGCAATTGCTTTTAGCCACTGTCGGAGACAGAATACTGGGGTTAGAAGGGTCTTTGCTCTGACACGGTTTTTAGGTAATGGGTCTGGAAGCATAATGTAATGACTACCAGTTGTTTCCAATAAACTGGAGAGTAAGTTGGAACATAATGTTTTTCCCCTTGGTGTCGTCAGATGTCAAGTATTTGTAGTACTAAAGTAGACAAGAGCAAAATCAAACCGGTATGAATACAAATGTAATTTTATCATTATAAATCCATAGGAATATGAAAGCCTGGCTGCTCAGCTGGATGGAGCAAGGAAGGATATGAATGAAAAACTGGCAAATCTCTCGTCAGCAAGCAAAGAACCATTGGTAGTGAGGGCTGAGGAACATGCCAAATCTTTGCAAGACTTGGCAAAACAACTGGAAGAGTATGTTGCCCTTCTTATAAATGAGTAATTTTGGTACCGAACATCCATGGTTGTAGTGGCCTGTCTGTAACTTCACCTGCTTTAATAACCATTTGCAAAGCAGAGAGAAATTGGTCTTTTTCTGCTTCTTCATGATGTACAGAAGTTTTTTTTTCTCCACAAAGCAGATCTTCCTGTATTTTCNGAATACTGTTTTATACTACTGCACTAACACCTCATTAACATCTTCCTAACAAGAGAAAGTCCTCATGTACAGAGTGGGAAGATGTTTAACATGTGTTTTTGTACAGTTATTTTGGTACTTGTACTCAGGGATGCTTTCATGATATCAGTGAATTGAATTAAATAATTGCAAGAAACACTGTCTTGGTAGTACTCAGACACACCTGCTTAGCAGGAAAAGACTTTCTACAGGAAAAAGTCTTCCTTTAAGGAATTTTCTAGAAAGGCAAAAATATGATAAACTTGGTAAGAATCAGGTGTTTCCCTCTCCATTTTTTGTACCTTATGTTGGATCTACAAGAGAGTTTTGGAGGCCTTCTGTGGTACATCAGAACGAAATGGAAAAAAAAGTGAAATCCTGATTTATTTTTTTCTGTGCAAATTATTTGCATTTTGTCATTACAGCAAATGGAAAGTCTCAAAAAGTTAAATTCCAAAATACCTAATTCAGCTGGAAAATTCTTGGTTAAGCCCCCCCAAATTTTAATTAAATTTTTTTAGTGTTTTGAGTGTTACTTTTTTCAATTGAGAAGACACTGTTCTCACAAGTACAAGGCAGCTGATACGGGACAATTGTATAGTTCATGGGGAGTGGGTAGAAGAGATTTTGTCTATTGTTTCTGATTCCAGAGTTGCTGTGCTAGTTCTTGCTGGAAAACACAAACTTGTAGTTGCTCCATATTTGTGCTTCATTAGGATGCTGGAGCAACCAGAGATGATCTGGAATCTACAGTTTTATGAATTCCTCTTAACCGAAGTGTATTTGGAGGGCTGTGATCAAGGTGCCTTATTTACCATGTGCTTTGGTGAATTCTCTCTATCTTAAGCATTTAAAGGCCCCCAGGTTTGCTTTTCCACACACCCGTCTTCTGAAGAATCTTTGCATATTGATCTGCTTCCAAGTTTGATATTTCTGCAGAATGAAGTTAGAGATCTAACTGAAAAATGTTTTCTGTATTTGCATTACTTAGAAGATACTGAGTTCAGATTTGTTCAGATATTTCTCAAAGTCCACAGTCTTTGCAGAAGGCTGCATTTTTCACCCTGTTTCCTCAGAATAAAGAACAGTGCCAGGAAGGATGAGTTGGTAGGCTGTGCTGTGGAAGCTTCTACTGCCTATGACAGTATTATTAATGCCATCAAGGCAGCAGAGGAAGCAGCCAACAAAGCTGGGAAAGCAGCTGACTCAGCTTTATTGGTAAGTATTTATAAGTGGCCACATGATGGTAAACTTGTTACAACTAGACTTTTTATTTTCTCTAACTTTGAAGAGGCTCCAAAATCAAAGACCTGTGTGTCTTGGCATGCTTTAATTTGTCTGTGAACATTACGTGAGTTGCTACTCTGCATGTTCACGAATGGTGGCCTTGACTCACCACTAACAAGGCCAGTTACTGCCTTTCTGATGAGACTGTCCATATGAATATTGACTTGCTTTCAGTGCAAAATAAAGAGATCTTATTAGGCAAGCCTGGTAATCACTGAAGGTGATTTCAGGTATTCTCTTATTTTGCACTACTGATACCTACAAGCTCTTCAGCAGAGGATTTTTCAAAGAATGCAGGATGCTAGTAATTTCTTCCTAATGCCCCAAAATCTGTCTGAGGTTTGCTAAAGACCAAGGCTGTATTGTGCTTAAATTAATCCTGATAATTATTGCTAAAAGTTGTGTTCTTCACATGAGATCTCTGCCCCTGTACACTTGGGTTTCTAATTGGATTTGGCTACCTCTTCTACTCTTTAGATTTTAATATAATTATCAAACAACCTTACAGTACCGTGCTTCTATTATCAGACTGTGAAGAGAGAAGACCTATCAGGAAAAGCTGCAAGGTTAAAAACTGAGAGCAATGGACTCTTGAATCAAGCACAGGAGACTAAAAGGACATTGCAAGGTACTAAGAAAGAAAGTGTTAGTAATAACGTTGGCACAGCGTGAGAAACTTTCGTTGAACCGTAAATTTTCACAGTTCAGCAAAGCTTCACAGCACTTGTTTAACCAAAAGAAGGTAGTTCTACTACAGTGGGACATCTTACCACAGTTATTTTCAATGGCAAAAAGGCAAGAAAGTAGATAGCATTGCTTCTGCTATGCTGTATGCCTTTGCAGTACTCCTGCCTAGCAAATCCTATGCCCTGTTCTTGCTTTGCAGTGCACTCAGTGCTCAGTGGCAACACGAACTATGTAAGAGTGCAGGCTGGTGCTGCAACACATTGTCCAACAGAAAGGTGTTATTTTTGTTTAAAATTCACACAGGCCATTCACTGTTTTGCAGCTATCGGTCCAAACCTTGAAGACATAAAGCAAAGACTTGATGTTGCTGATGGAAAGAAGAACACCCTGCAAATTGATCTTGTCACTGTTCAGAATAATCTCAACAGGATAAACAGAGGTCAGTTACTTAGTGATCACTTCTGCTCTGCCTCTTTCATCTGTTACTCTAAGAACCTGCACATACATTTCTGTGTGTTTCAGATGACATCGACAGCATCATCACCAGTGCAAAGAACATGGTCAAAAGTGCCGAGGATGTCACAACTAATGTATTGGATGAACTGCTCCCAATTCAAGCAGATGTGGAAAAAATTAAGAGTACCTATGGAAGGACACAGAGTGCTGGTTTCAGTAAAGCATTGATGGAGGCAAACAATTCAGGTATTGCAGGTGCTATATGGGATCTCTCAAATCACTGTTAGGTGAACATGATCAGTTTTGCAGTGGAAGCTTTAGACATTTAAAAGTTAGGCACATAGCCTAAGGGAGTGTTCTGAGCATCCTTTATTGCCAGTAGAAAGGGATAGAGCAGAAAGTGACTCAGGCCATACTATGGTATGCGTTAAAAGCTGATGGCATGACTGGTCTGTGACTAGCAGGGTATCCCAGGGTTCAGTACTAAGTCCGATCCTAGTTTAATATCTTCATTAATGATCTGGATGATGGGGCAGAGTGTACCCTCAGTAAGTTTGCTCATGACTCAAAACTGGAAGCAGTGGCTGTCACACCTCAGGGTCATGCTGCCATCCAGACAAACCTCAACAGGTTGTGGGAACAGACTGAGAGGAATTTCATGAAGTTAAACAATGAGAAGTCCTGCACCTGAGGAGAAATAAACTCCTGCACCAGTGTATGTTAAGCGAGTGGCCAAGCTGGAAAGAAGCTTTGTAGAATAGGACCTGGGGATCCTGGTGGACACCAAGCTGAAGATAAGCCAGCAATGTGCTCTTGGGGTAAAAGGTTTAAACACAGGAGGTTCACACTGAACATCATGAAATGCTTCTTCTACCATGAGGGTGACTGAACCCTGGCACAGGTTGCCCATAGAGGTTGTGTAGTCTCCATCTTTGGGAATATTCGAAAGCTGTCTAGACACTATTCTGGGCAGCTGGCTCTAGGTGGCCCTGCTTGAACACAGGAGTTGGACAAGATGACTTCCACAGATCCCTTCCAACTTCAGACACTCCTGATTTTGTGATTTTCTACTATACTGGCTAGAGAGAAGACCTAGACAATTAGCTTAGGGTAAATGTCTGTTAGCTAAAATTAGAGCCTTTGCCGAATACAAAATAAGGGACAATCACAATCCCAAACAACTTCATTTTACGTCTATTCAGCAGATTTATCTGATAACGTCAAGTGAGAGGAAAACATTTCAAATAAGATAAATACAAACACTAGTCCTGCATGTTATTGCAGAGTTGTAAGTTATCTCTGCAGTTACAAGACTGGCTTCTAAGTAATATTTAGAAAAATGAGAGGTCTGTATTTCATTTTATTTGCCTTCTGCATTATAGGGTTGCAGTCTGCAGATACTTTCAGGGTGGATACTTTTTTTTTTAATTTTTTCTTTTTTTGCAATCACAAGAGGTGAAAAAACTTTTCCTGTTAAAATGGAAGTTGAAATTCTCATAGTATTTTTTTTCTCTTGAAATAAACCTGCCCAGATACTGTAAGGCTCACTACTATATTGTGCTGACTAACAACCTTGTAAGAGTGTAAGACATGCCCTATTCAGTCAGGCCAGCAGTCTGCCTGCCCCAGTATTCCCTCTCTGACAGTGGCATCAGGAGATGCTACTCAGAAAATGCACATAAGCCAGACCCCTGTCTTGCTGTTCTTTACCCTCATCCTCCCCTAGCATCCATGGTCCTGGATAGTAATGTTAGAGACCACATTGCCGTTCTATTTAATATTTCTTCCTGGACCCTTACCTAAGACATTTTTGGAAGTGCTGATTCTGAATGCTTCTGCAAATACTTTTGGCCACAAATTTCAGGAGAATAACCTCCATACAAACTACTAGTTTGAGCGAGAGCTTCCTAATATTGCACAACTAATGAAAACAGTTCTGTCATCAGCCTGCCCACTGCATTTCTTGTAATCTTGTAGTGATACATTTTTGCATTTTGTTTTCCTCCTTCTTTTTAGCATCAATGATTTTTTTTTCTTTCATTGCAGTAAAAAATTTGACAAACCAACTTCCAGACCTTTTCAGCAAGATCAAGAGTATCAACCAACAGCTGATGCCAATAAGCAACATCTCTGAGAACTTAAATCGGATAAGAGAGCTGATCCAGCAGGCGAGAGATGCTGCAAATAAGGTCTGTCATAAGCATTGCAATAATTCTTGAGCTCAGTGTTTTGGACACACAACAGTACTTTTGTTCCTCTTTCCCTTTTTAAATCATTTTGTTAAAATGTGTGTGAAAGACCAAACATAAATTTAATTCAGCATCACCACCCAGTGATGAATATAACTGTGATGATGAGAAGTTTAATACTTTGTACATAAAAATGAATGGATGCAGTAGCATCCTGCTACATCTTTCTCCCATTTGATTTTTTTCCCAGGGTGTCTCTGCAATACTTATTTGTACAACAGCCTCTTGCCTTCCAAGGTACATTGTGGTGGCTTTGGCAGCAGGGATAGAATTGGCTCTGCAGCTTAGAGGCAGGGCTCTCCACCCATGCATGTCCAGTTGAGCACTGATACTGCCAAAAAAGTTCTCCAGCCCTGTGCTCTCATTTCTCCAGCTGCTCTAAGATGTTAGAAGTTGCCTACTAGCACCTTTCTTTAGATTGCCCTTTCTGCATTTAAGCAAATGCTGTAGTTGCTGAAAGGATTGCATGGTCTCAGGTCCCTAAGAAGCATCCCTGAGATCATCACAAATAACCTACAGTTGCAGTGAATAAAAGAAATCAGTGATAATGGTGCAAATAGCTGTAATAGGACCTGTCTTTATACTATCGGAGGTGCATTATAATTCCCAGCTGATAGTCAAGTCCAGCTAAGTGAAGCATCAGGATGTGTATGTAGACATCTAAATAATTCATAGGCTTGCTCTTTAGAGCTGCAGGGCACATCCTTCTCTGTCCATGTATTGAAAATAATAGTTACTTGACAGAGGCACAGTAAGGGTTAATTAATTGATGTCTGGAATAAAGAAGTGCTGTGTTAAATGATAAGTATTGATAATACAGATTACTGTGTTATCCAGTGTTTTTCCTAATTATATTGTTTGGTAGGATCAGAACCCAGATCTGTAGTAATTGATGGCTGAAACATGCCTAGGATATGTAGTAAGTTACTTTGCAATTAAACATAACAGTGAAGTAAGTAGGATTAGTAGCAAGACATAATTATAATGTATTGAATTTTGTTTTTCTTAACAGGTTGCTGTTCCTATGAGGTTCAATGGCAGCTCTGGTGTAGAGGTTCGACCTCCGAGCAACCTTGAGGATCTAAAAGGCTATACTTCACTTACTTTATTTCTCCAAAGACCTAAAAAAAGATTAGACGCCCCTGAAAGGGCATCAAATAAGTTTGTACTGTACCTGGGTAATAAAGATGTAGGTATATTTTGGTGTTTAATCTGATTCTTAGAACAGACATGTTTGAAGTGATCTATTTTGACTGAAGTTTATAGCTCCTGTTGGCCTATTTCTTTTATAATTGCTGTTATGTGGCCGTAGAAGTGTTTTGTTCATTCTTTCACTGGCAAAGTAACTTGTTGGGTGGCTGGCTGCTTTACCCTTTGATGCTTTGCTGCTTTGCTCCTTACTTCTCTGTCATGGATATCATCACACAGTCTTGTCAGAACTGAAGGTTTCTGCAGCAGTCAGCACAAACTCAGCCCAACTCCTGCCTCAGAGCTTTGACTCTTTTCACAGTATAAGTCACTGTGAGTTTCTTTGAAGAAAGTGGTAAGTTCAGTCTTAAAATTCAGCCCTTTGGGTCTTAATTTCTTTGTCTTCTGAACATGCAGAATAATGCAGACCTGCTTGTGCTTTCAGGCTTGCTCAATCACTGTCAAACATTTTAAAAATTTCCTGCATGCAGTTCCTAACTGCATTTTTAAGTCTTAATATCTGACAGCAGCTGTACCTGTAGGGAATCTCATGCATAAACAGAAAGCTGTCTAAAAGTAGTTGTTCTACACTGGATTTCATCCGTTTATCCCCTGAATAACTGTCCAGGATATCTTTATTCAAATTTATTTTAATTGTTACTTCTGAAATATGATATGTTGAAGAAATATGGGGTTTTTTTAACTGCTCCCAGTCACCTCAGTAGGAACTACTGTCCTTCACTGAGTGTTGTTCTGAACATCTTTTTTATTTCACAGATGTTGAGTCTAACTTTTAGTAAAGGTGTCATGTTTTCATGGCTTTAGCTGGGATATTTTACAAATGTGGAAATTATTTTAGCTACTGTCATTACAAAAATAAAAAGCTGCACATGACTTTTCAATTAATGTGTAACAATATTCATTGAATCAGTGCAGCATATAAGATTACAGTTTTTTCTTCCCAGAACTGATAATATTCATCATTAGGTGGTGGATTTCTTATGACTCATGCACAGTATGATGATGTCTCTGAGGAAGTGCTGCTGTATTTTACCTTCGTTAACATTAATAATTTAGTAATTATTATTTGCTTTGCTATTTTTAGGCCTCCAAGGATTATATTGGTATGGCTGTGAAAGACAATCACCTTACTTGTGTCTATAACCTGGGAGGTAGTGATGGTGAAATAAAAGTGGAGTCATTGGTGACACAAAGCACAACTGAGGAAGCTGTTATGGATCAAGTTAAGTTTGAAAGGTATAAGATCTGCAGTGCACAACAATCCTCTCAACAACCTGCTAAGAACGTCTTTTATTACAGGGATGTAATATTCTGCTTGTCTGTTTTGGTTTTAGGATTTACCAGTATGCAAAGCTGAATTACATCAGAGCAGCAACATCAATTTCTCCGGAGCCTGAAAGCCCCATGAGTGCAAGCAGTGGAGGCCGTGACACTCTCCTAAATCTTGATCCCAGCACTGTTGTTTTTTATGTTGGAGGATACCCACCAGATTTCAGGGTATAAAGACTTTCTTAGAGTTTTAAAGAGATTTTATGTTAGTCATCCTGTTGTTCTCACAGGTAAAGAACTATCAGTCTTTCAAAGCATTTGTCAAAGTTTATCCATGTCAGTAGGAATAGATGAGATGCAAGATGCTACTTCCTGCAGAAGCTGCCTGGCTTGCAGCATGCAAAACTCTAAGAAAGGAGCATGATGATACTTCATTTGCTGAGAAAAGCATGAAACCTGTCTAGCTCTGCCAAGTACTGTGCCACGTCCATCCATGTGACTCCACTTTAAATTGTGCTGCACCACTCCTATAGTGCTACCAGATAGTTTGGATATTATATACAAGTATATAATATTTTTTATATATTTAGAATGTCATATTTTGTGTCTGAATAATATTTGCAGTAAGTCTTAGCAGTTAAATGTCAATGTAAATTTTTGTCAGCTGATGTTGACAGAATGTTTTTGATGACACTATTTTGCAGCCTCCACGTAATCTTGACTATCCTCATTATGAAGGCTGCATTGAATTAAACAGCCTAAATGAGCATATTATCAGCCTTTACAACTTCAAGAGGACATTTAATCTCAATACCACTGAAGTGCAACCCTGCAGAAGGTATGATATAAACACAGAAGTGTTTCACAGTTCTATGATTTTATCATTATGAATTCATGTCTTTTCTCATCCAAAAGAATAACCACCAGTAGCTAAGCTGGTGATTTTTTTCTAACTCTTGGTCACTGTTACATTTCTTAAAGAAAATCCTCAGTGATGGCATGATTAACATCTATAGCAATCTCAGTCTGTTTAAGTGTTACAAAATCCAGACACAATTTGTGGACTAATGGGTTCAGCTCCTTTGTAAGGTAAACATTACATTAAGTTCAAAGAAGTCAGTCTGTAATGATTTCCTCTCAAAAGTCTATGTGTGAATGTAATAGAAGCCAGTGGAAGGTTTTCTCTCCACTTGGACTAGACTGGAATTTGGCCATATACCAAATGCTTTAACTTAAGCTTTTTTATAATTATAATAGCAGAAAGTCCATGTGGTAGTAGTTTTTGCTCTCATATATTCACATGTGTGACATTGAATTACTACAGGTATAAAGAAGAGACTGACCAAAGCTATTTTGAGGGCACTGGTTATGCCCGTGTCACAGCAAAGGAAAGAAATGCCGCCCATCTACGGTACGAGCAGACAATTCAGACTACTGCAGATGAAGGCATTGTGTTTTTTGCAGCACATGAGGTAAGGTGTGGAATGCTTCTGTCTGTTTTGTGGCTGAAGAAAATATTTAAAAATCTTGATTATTCAAGAACACGTTAGATAATAACTGTGAGGAAATGTCTTAAAAGTGTTGTTTTTTCTGTGTGGAAAATTAGCAGATTCTGCTGTGTGTTTAACATCACCTGATTTAGTTTTTGGTAGTTGTGCAAGGAACAGGGAGTTGGACTTGATCATCCTTATGGGTCACTTCCAACCTGAGATATTCTATGATTCTACGATGACTAGTGAATACTCAATTTGTCAAGGCAGAATAAATAATCATTCCAAATAGCTCCTCCATTAGGCCATGCAGAGAAATCAGAACTGGGGGCAGGAAAGGAGAAATGTAATTGGAATCAAACCTATGCTGAAATCCTCCAATTTTGGAAGTGCATTCTTCCCAAATTTAGGTATGTGTAGAAACAGAGTAAGGAAGAATGTAGAAATGGATGTGGTGACTTACACATGTGCTCAAGATGGCAGTGATGCTACTTAATGTCATAGGCATATTTGCAATCACTGTGACGTGTTCAGGATATTTTTTCAACTTCAATAGACATCTTGAAATGACACAAAGTCCTTTAGAGATTTGGAGAATACCTGGAGCTGATACCAGATCTGTTTATAATAGTTTAAAGTTATTATGGTTAATTAGTACAAGTTTTAGTCTGCTTTGTGTTATCATTTCCCCAAAAAACTTTCTTGAAGAAACTAGATAGCTTTGTTAAAATTATTCACATGACAGTGAAATAAATATATATGAAATTTTGGCAGTTTAATTGTGTTGGTGGTCTTTTTGTTGCAGGATCAGTTCATCAGTGCACTCATTAAAAATGGTCGTACAGTTTTTAGATACAAAGTTGACTCTGAACCTCCAAAAGAAATAGAAACCAAAAAAAATGATGGAACGTATACTCAAGTATGTAATTTTAAAGAACCAAGTGATCATTATTTGTAAAAATACCGATTAATTGAAACTAAATATCCTGTTGTAATGTATACTTGTGGAGTTTTGGTTTTGTATGAGGAGATCTAGTCACTGGGGATTAGTTTGGGCACGTGAAAATTAATCTTTCTCTTGTCATGCTTCACTGTGAATAAGTTCAGTTTTAACAGTAAAACCGCAAGAGAAAAAAATTTTGTCAGAGTGATGCTTTGCATAAAGAGAGCTGTGTACATTGCATTGACATTAGTTTAATATTTAGATCAGTGTTTTCACCACCTAAGGATTTATTTCTTCAGGCTGGGCTGATCTTTATAGGGATTACTCTTCTGTAGTCTTTTTTTGTTGCTTGTCTCCTTAGCTTCAGTTCAGCTGTTCTGTAGCACTACCATAGTGAAATCGTAAAGACATTGTTAAAAAACTTTGATTTCCATACTGATTAATTCTCCCTTTTCACCTTAATACATTTCCAATTAAATAGTGTAACTTGCAGGGTCTACTGGAAGGAATTTTTATGCCCTACTGGGTCAAGTTACCTCCAGCCAACTGACGAACTTAGTCTTTGTATCAAGCAGCAGCTTTTGAATCTTCAGCTGCAAACAGAAGACAGTACCTGAATCTTAGGAGAGGTGTGTTTTTAGGGCAGTCTTTCTGAGGAAAATAAAACCTCTCCTTGTATTTGGACAGTAGAACATTTTCCTTAGGCATTTGCTTTGACTAAATGCCCAAATTTTGCAACGTATACGTTGAACTACTGCGGTTATCCTGTATTTAATCACTAGTAAGCAAGAAGAGAGGAAGAAAACTCCGCTATGGGAGTACTTTTAATCTGCTAAATTATTTTTGTTTCTGCCAAGTGAAGTAATTCTCACTGTTCACGTATTTCAGATTAATTTGGTGTTTGACCGAAAAAAGAATATTGTATATGTCAGCCCTAGTATTAGAGCCAACATACGTGTCTTCAATTTCACTGAGTACTACCTAGGTGGAATTCCACCTTCTCTACGGGAGCGGTGAGTAAAAAATAATGTAACACACAGGCTTTGTGTGTAAACTCCATCTAAACTCTTTCCTTAAACAATTTCTTCCACACTATGTGTCAGGTATCTTATGTGACATAAAAATACAAGTGTATTATATATGATCATAATCTGTGCTTTTTGGCTAATGACAAGATCTTTGTTGGAGTTATCCTGAAGATTTGGTCTGATCAGCATGAAGTATACGTAGACAATAAAGATTGCTCTGTTCTGTTTTTCTATTTCTTATATTGTCAGCATTTATAGGCTACTATAGTAGTGTGTACTTTGAAATACCAGGGTACTGAACTCTTTTTCCTTCCACTCCTTGAAACCAGCTTTAATATATCCACACCTCCATTCCGGGGCTGCATGAAGAATGTGAAAAACCCAAGCACTGCATCAGTTATTTTTGACGAGAGTTTTGGTGTCAGCAAGAAATGTTCAGATGACTGGCAGGTAATTAAAAAAGTGCCTTGAAAACTTCTGCTGGAGTTCACAGAGTCTGGTTTGCCTGTAAATCCTGGACCATTATGTTTTAATTAGGTTAAAAATTATATTTGGTTAACATGTGATGGCAGTAAAAGAACATGGGCTGGGTATGAACATACAGAAGAAATGAGACACCATCCCTACTGTGATAGCTTGTTACAGCACAGAGTCCACCCTCTTATTTAATACTGTTTACAATTAAGAATTCCTATTCACCACGTAAGCTTGTTGGCTTCCAGTTGCTTTCTTTAGTTGGGCTTTTATACTTAGTTACTTAATACTATTCCAGATCTGTCCTCTCGCCAGGTTGTTTATGCTTCTAATTAAATGACCTCTCAACCTTTTTACTTAAACGATCTTAACAGACTACTTCTACCAGAATCTCTCATTGTAAGGTTATTGCTCCACTCTTCTGATCCTTTTGTAATTATTTTCTGTGCACCCTTAAGTTTTGCCATGGTGTTTTTTTTTAAATGGGACGTGACAATTCAGTGCTGGCTTAACCAATGCTGCATGGAGAGATGAAAGCTATCTTTCTGCTTCTCCTTACTGCTGCTTGCGTAGTGCATGATCTCATTTTCCCTTTTTGCTATGGTATTGCATTGAAAGTTTGTGCTTGTTTGCTTTCCCTTTGTGGCATCTAAACCTTTCCAGAGCAATTTCTTTGCAGGCTGTTTCCCCATGCAGAGGTTCTGACCTTCATTCTCTATCTGTACAACTTCTCAAGTATTAAAACTTGTTTTGTTCCAAAAGGCACAAGTATATAACACTTCTTCAGTTATGTAGCTCATCTCGACAGCTCCTTAGTTATGAACGAATCCTCTAGCTACTCACTTTTGTGTCCCCAAATGTGAAAACTTTGAAAGCAAGAGGAGCTACAGATGAACACAAGCCTCACTCCCTTTAGAGTTTCTCAGATCATGGTTAATGCTGGTGAAACCAATTCAGTCAGACTGTTTTGTACTGAAATAATGGTGCTTGTGGTTTGCCTTGTGCTTGGTTTTGACTGGAGTCAGTCACAATTATGTTGAGTGGGGCAGCTGTTGTCTCATGTTGCCATTTCTTCTGATTAAAAGGAAGATCACTGAAAGCATTATTTTCTCTGTTTCAGGTTGTCAGATCTGCAGCTTTCTCCAAGGAGGGAACACTGAGCCTGAGTGCAGCAGGTTTCCCGTATCCCAAGGATTTCCAAGTTGGCTTTGGCTTTCAGACCATATCTTCAACTGGAACACTCTTAAATTACAATCTACGGGTATGAAACTTGTTCAACTTAGCATATGTGATTGATTTTATCTCTGAATCTCTTGTTAGTTTGAGACTCCTGTATTTTAAGGCAAGAAATGGCTATAATAATCATCTTTTGAGCATGGCATCTTGGGTGTCATAGGCCAGACAAATGCATCCTGGCGATTTCTTCACGCAGCCAGCAAGTAGTTTGATGAGTAACTGAGCTTTGAACTTGAGCCTTCTGCAGAGTAGCTCACGCACCTAACACCACCATCCCAGTAGGAAAACTGTTGCCTGATACAGTTGCCTGGAAATTTTCTCAGGAAAAACTGGCATTCTGCTCTCACAGAAAGGTTACCTTGATCTAATATGCAAAGGAAAGGGATTGATTTTGGCTATGATTCCTCAGAAAGCAGGGAGGTTCAAGCAGAACCCCATTCTTGCTGGCTGGAGATATTAAGAAGTTAGTGCACACCAGGCATTTGAGAAGGGGAGAACTCTTCTGCTTTTTGTAAAAATAAACAAGTATTTTTATGTAAAAATAAACTAATTGTAATTGAGGTATTTTAAAACAGAAACTATGCTAATCATGCAAAACTTGGCGTAACATCTCGTACTAGATGACTGAGAAATGCATTTTTAGTGTAAGAAAATTTGTTTCTTACAACCAACCACTGAGAACTGCATTTGTGGCAGTAGCAAGAACTAAAGTCTTGCATTTAGCTGATCATTTTGTGGGGTTCTTCTATAGCCGGATGTTCTTACCATCTTTCTGACACCTGGCTCTGTAACTGCAAAGATGCGAGAGAAGGAAATCAAACTGGAAAAGAAGTACGAAGATGGGTCAATGCATTATGTGACAGTAATAAAAACAGACAACATGTGAGTCCAGTTCTTTATCTAATTCTTGTATTTTGTGGTTGGAGAAAGAATATTCAAGTTTTGTGGGACTCGTTCTGTGGATAAATAGCCTCTGCTAGCAAAGAATACTAATGAAGGAAAAAGGGACTTTTGGTCTATGAATGTACATTTTGGTAACTGTATGGACAGCTGTTTCAGCTGTGCCCCACTATGCATGTCTTTTATAGGTTGTGTGAGTTTTGACTGGTTGTCTAGCTGGAGCTTTGAGGGCCTTGGAACTCTTCCCTTTCCCATAACCTTTACCACTGTAACACAGGTGGTTAAAGAACCAGAGAAGAAGAAAAATTATATCTGTTTCTTCAACAATGGTCTTTTACTCAGATATCAGAAGAGACAGTCTATTGAAAAGTTCCTATGTTATATTGACTTCTGTGGAACACATAAAATGACATAAGCAATAGCTGAAGTGGAAAGTTTTGAATGGTTGGCTATAACTTGGGGTGATTATAACTTGATATTGTCTGTGCTAGCTGTTGCTTACAGGTTAAGTGCACCATTTTGAGACAAAGAATTAAATCCTGTCCCATAGTTGTCAGTGGGAGCTTTTTCATGAATTTCAGAGTGACCAGGATTTCACTGTAGGACCAAAGTACAAGCTTCTACTCTTGCTCAGTATTTAGTACAGAAAAGCAGAGCAGTTTCACTGCGGTGAGCACATACTGAAAATGTCCCAGAAGTAAGCTAATGAAGCTCTAGTATAATTACAATGTAACAAGAAAACACATCTGCCAAATGTTCTTTTTTATATATATTTCACTGAGTTTCATAATTATTTCTTTATATTTCATTCTTATTTTTATTCACTTTGTTTCAGAGTATATTTGCTGGTTGATGATGAGTCAAAATCAGCATCAGTTGACTCTTCCAGAGCATTAAACTCGGAGGAATCAAACAAACCTGTAAAATTTGGTGGAGATAATTTTGAAGGTTGCATCTCAAACATCTTTATAAAAAGGTATTTGGCCTACAAAAAATTTTGTTTCATGCATTTTGGCCTCTTTTCCTTCTTTAGGCATATTAAAATCACTTTTTGCTAAAATGCTTTTCTCTTACATGTGCAAAGCCTTAATGAATGCATAACTTCACTGCCCTCACATATTCGGGTATTTTATACACGGTATCAAGTTGTAATTAATCTGCTGTTCAGATGTAAAGGAATTTTAGTCTGAACCATACCTGTTTAGCCATCTGTTAGCCAAAGAGTGATCTCGACATAGTGAATTGGAAATGCCCCAACAAGGCATCCAAAAAGATCTGCCAGATTGTATTGTTATGGCTCCCCAGGGAGCCAGGTAATGACAGCAAAGCTATTGACAGAACCAAAACAGTTACACTAACAAGTGAGAGCATATATATGGAAATCATGTGCCTGATTTAGGTTGTCTCTTTTCTCCACGTCTGTCTGGTTTTTAAAGATATCTTACAGGCAACATTTAGGAGAAAAATTATGCATAAATATGTTTCTAGAAGAAAAGCGTTCCTTGAGTCACAAGTGATGTCCTAGTGGGCCTTTGTGTTAGCTAAGTTTTGCTGAATATTTGTGCTCATGTAGAGTTTTCAAAAATAGTGTATTTTGATTTGATTGACATAGAATCACAGAATGGTTTGTGTTGGAAGGGACCTTTAAAGATCATCTAGTTCCACCCCCCCTGCAACAGGCAGGGAGACCTCCCACTAGACCAGATTGCTCAAGTTATGTCTTCATTTAAAGCACTGCAAGACAATGAAGTAACCTGCATATTAACCTCCCCATCAGAAAACAAATTGGGAAAATATCTTTTGGTACAAAAAATAGATGGAGAATTAATACTGTGGCTATTCTTACTGAGTGAATAGAGAACAACCAGCAATGAAGGAGTTCAGATTCTAGCCCCAGCTCAACCACTCTTCCCATGGCAAACCAGGGCCAAGGAGCTTCATTGCTTTTTCTAATTGTAAGGGTTTTGTAATTTACTGATTAGAGATGGCCTGTACAACTTAGAAAATTATAGTATTACTTAGTATTATTCTTTATACACACGGGAAATTGGTTTTGACAGTCTTTCTGATAATTTGGCTCTAATACCACAGCTGCATATGAAGTTGTGGTGGGCTTTTGCCCCTTAACAAAACTCATTAGAACATCTTATTTAGGAGAGAGTGAATCATTGACTGAACAGAACCTGATGTTGCCATTTTTTCTTGATCTCCTAGTGGTTATGAATAATTAACAAGCAAGGTTTTATAGTCAGATCCAGAATCTTATTTGCTAAGGCCACTGTCATTTCTTCTTCTGTTTTTCAATGGCAATATTTGTTTGGGTTTTAGTGTTTTGGGTTTTTTTAAATAGATAGCTTTTAGCAAAGAATACTTTATTTAGAAATTATAAGCATAACAATACTGGAATTTTTCCGTAGCCAAAAAGAAATGGTCAGAGCCATGACAAATATGAACACTTTTTACAGCACTGAACATACATTTTTCCTTGAAAAATAAAAATCAGTACTTTAACATTGGATCACTGGGAAATCTGTTTTATACAGAACACAGTTTTACAATATATTGTTGATTATGCTGAAGAAAAGGAATGCTGTGTCACAACACTTTCTGCTTTCGTCACTACAGGACAGGCCAGCTCCCTGAGGTTCAAAATCTCATGAGACATACTGGCAAGTCTGGTGTATCCCTCGGAGCTTGCCACAAATACGAGAACCTTGAACCAATGCTGCTGAAGGAATTTAAAAATCCTCTCAGGTTTAAGATGCTCAAGGTATGCTTATTGTTACTGTCATCTTCGCTCCTTATTGATGCCTGGGCTTTGTCTGCACAGTCATCATTTGTAGAACTGAGATTCAGATGCCCTCATTTTCCTTCTGTCTCACATCTGAAGCAAGTTCTTACTGTGTTGGAGTTTCATGCTAAACCCACCTGTCCAGAATGACAACAGCTTTTCTGTCATTTAGAGAAAGCTGTTGAATGCCTCAGGTGGGAACTCTTAAATATGTGGATTGAAATGTTTCTGTACTGCTGCTACTCATTGTAAATGTTTCAATTCTGTCTTACATGTACAGAATGAAAAATACCTTGATTATTTGAAAGCTGCTAACACGCAAAACCACAGTACACCAACTGAGTTACATGTCAGCAGTGAAGCGTATCTCCTTGGAAGCATCCCCAACAGTTTCATATCCTACACGTTTTCTCCATTGTTACCTACAGACAGGTAATACAAATGTTCTCAGTTCTCCTCCTAATATCTAAATTGTCAAAGCTGCTTGAATCTTTGGATGCCAAGTGTTAGGATTTTCTTTTTGCTTATGTCCTGGGCCATAACAAAAGGGCACTTCTAAAGGTTCAGGCATTTTTTTTCTATGCAAACATTTACCTAAACAGAGTAGATTGAATGGGATGTAGTAGACAATTATGGTGCATATTGATGCCAGTTTTTAAGCCTGGATATGTCAAGTTTCATTCACATTCAGAAATGCAGGCAGTGTAGAATGCCGTGATTCCACTCAAATGCTATGCTGCATTTTATAAACAGTTTCACTGACATTTTTCTGGAGAACAGAAAGGATACAACAACAACTAACAAAATAGACCTGTACTTGAATATGTTTACTTTCCACTACAGGTTACATTGCTCTGTAGATGTACGGACTCAATCATCAAGAGGATTAATAGTCTTCATGGAGGAGACGTCTGAGGACTCTTATCTGGCCCTCCACATTTCAAAAGGACGTTTTGTCTTCTCACTTGGCTCTGGAGGAAAACAAATCAAAATCAAAACCAGTATTAAATACAATGATGGGCAATGGCACACTGTAAGTAGTATGGCACAGGAACTGTGGTGAAAGCACCACTAGCATTCAGAATTTTTAAGATATTAGAAGCTCAGTTTTGGCCATTGAAAGTTAATTCCTGTGCCTGAAAGTTCACATGGTTAACAGGTCTCTGACAGAACTTACTGAGATTGATGGTCCCTGCACAGTATTTTCACTTTTAAGTATTTCAACGATATGATGTGTAATTTAAAGACACAGAAAATCTCCAGTGGCTTTCATTGGCCTTTGGGTTTTCATTCTGTTATGTTTGCACCCTGGAAAGGTGGTCTTCAGCACAGATGGGAAGAACGTCCGCCTTGTTGTTGATGGTCTAAGGGCCCAACACAGAAGATTAGCAACAAATTCTGCCATCAGTATTAAGCCACCAATCTATGTGGGAGGGCTGTCATCACTGAAAAAACAGGTAAATAATTGATGCATCTACCACACGCACTCCCCATGCTGCACTAGTTACATATGGAAGTGTTTAAGATGCAGGATTTCTATGCTGAAAAGCTTTTGGGGGTATTTCCAAGCACTAAGTGAGCACCATCTGTGACTGATGTTTGTAGTTGTTCATTACAGATCTTTTTCACCTGTTCACAAAGCCTTCATCTGGACCCATCTTTTCAATGTGTGTTGCTGAGACACTGATGACAACCATGCCCTGTTTTCATTTTTATTCTTTAAAAATAAAGACCAAAGTCACATTTTTGATTCCAGAACTGCCATCTTTCTGCAGAATATTTACCTCAGTGGAATAAGAAACAATCTGTAGAGAAGGAAAAGAGCAAATTGAGCAAATTCTCATTAAGGAATTATAGATGTAGAACTGGATTCTAATTTGAAATATATGTAGTTTCCGTTTAAAAATGGGACAGTTTTATAAAATTAGGTTAAATAAACAGCCTCTTAGGAAGGGAAGGGGGAGCAAGTACTTGGTATTTCACAATTCCTCTTGCATTGTCTTTTTGACACTTCATTGGGAAGTATCTGTTCTACAAGCAGAAGTTATGTTAACTCAAAATCAGATGTTACTTTTGTGTTTTAAGCTCTTTTTTTAGAATACCTTTTCACTGCATCAAAGATGGAGTTTAGATGCCTTTAGTGCTATTTGACTTTCCAGCAGTCCAAAAGAACTGATGTTTAGTATCACTACTAAAAAAATTGCCATAATGCTTTAGTATTCATGTTTTGAAATATGCTTTCAGAATATACCAATGAAGAGTTTCAAGGGTTGCCTGAGGAATTTTAAGGTGAATGGAGAAGTTATGAATGTGCCTCAGCAAAAAAATGGCGTACTTCCATGTTTGGATGTTCCCATGGACAAAGGGATTTATTTCTTTAATGAAGGAGGATATATCACCATTGGTAAGCTGTGTAGGGATTATGATATATGGAATTATGTCTGAAGTGTATATGTCTATGGGTTATTTTATTTATTTTTACGTGGTTTTCCAATTATCTCCTCCTGTGATCGTTCCTCTATTTGCTGTTTAATTCTCCACAGATAATTTGCTGATGGGCATGGATTTAAGGGTTGAATTTACCATTCGACCAAGGAGTACAACAGGTATACTCCTCCATGCTGGAAGCAAACAAGACAACTACTTGACTATTTACATGGAAGGAGGAAAGGTAAGTACAGCCTTCTTCCGTTTCAGCTGTATTTCCCTCATTCAGCAGGGGGAATTCTGACCTTTTTGTGTTGCCCCTTTTCTTTGTCACAGTAGCCTAAAAGATAACTTTTTCACAGGTCATTGCTGCTGGAAATAGTGGTGCTGGGGAATTCAAGACATCAGTCACACCCAAGAAACCTCTGTCTGTTGGACAGTGGCATACCATTGCAGGTACGTTACACATACCAGTTCTTCTCAATCTCTGAAGGGATAGTGGGCACAGAGCACTTCAGCTCCAGATTTCATTAATCATTTAACTTCTGTTTATTCCGAGAATACTCTTCAGAAAAATGTGTCTTGCGTTAATTCAAGGTTTTATGTAAGATTTTGGAGGGGCCTTCTTAATCCCCAGACTACTTAGGTGTGTCAGCCTGACTTTGATTTAAAAATAAAATCTATTTTTCCTATGAGTTAAATTTCAAGAGAGATGCCATTTAAAAATAATGCCATATCTAGTTGATTCTCTAATAGGGTTGGGAAAGAGTTCTCATTTACCTGCTCCTTTGCAGTGTCTCAAAAGGAGAACACTGTGCAGCTAGAGGTGGGCACACAGAGTAGCTATACCACTGCACTTCGACCCTCTCCTCCTAGACGTGTGTATCAGCCACTCTACTTTGGCAAAATTCCAGGTAATGTTATTGCTTCTTATTTTTTCATGTTATCTACTGGGTTTTTTTCCTTTCTAAAACAAAGGTCCCATCCATGCATATAGTATCATTCCCCCTCTCTTGAAACGGGAGAAATGTTCCTCCAAATAATTTTCATTTTATTAACTTCGTCTTTCTACCTTGTTTTTTGTAGCAAATTTGGACACCCCATGGCTTCCAGTTCAAGACCCGTTTTTGGGCTGTCTTCAGAATATTAAAATCAATGACAAACATGTCTCCACCAGGAGGATTTCAGAGATTCATGGTGTAGTGAATTTACATGGGTGCCCAGCGAAATAACTCTGCTGTTACAGTTGTTGTACACACATCAGGTTGTGTCTGATGAAGTACTGTGTGAATTCCCCTGTTGCTGAACACCATCAGTCATCAGGCTGGTTATTCTGAACAGCCAGTGAGCAAATGCATCTTCTGGATGTGGACTGTGCCAAAGCAAATGAAAAGTATTTGCTTTGATAAACTCCCTTTTAAATGCTATTGATTTCCAAGGTAATCTGTTGTGCCTTTTGAAATATATGCAGAAAATACAATTGTATATACCCTAGTGGGCCAAATTCTGCTCTCACCCACAACAGCATAAACTTGAGCAACTCCAGTGCCTTAATTTTGGAAATTTGCCTTAATGTTGGTCATCTTGAAAGCAAATTTGATCCATTAATATAAAAAATTTTGTAAAAATATAAATCTCTTTGGATTGTTGTTTATACAGAAATGTACATTAATATTAAAAGTAATAATAATAATATAAATGGAGTTTGAAGCACTTTAAGGAGTGAAACTCTGGGAGTTTGTTACAATGTTAGGAATTGTGGGGCCAAATAAATGCAGTATGTTCTTAAAACCATGCATTTTCTTGTTTGTTTTTTTCAGCTTGGTGGGTTTTTTATGTGCCTTTTACAGGCTGCTAAATCCTGCTTACTTTATCCAAATATTGCAATGGCTTTAAGAAGCTGATTTGCCTGAATAACCAGGTATCCCTCATCTCTGCTCGTGTCAATTTGTTATCTAAATATCTCAAAGGGAGAGCAATTTCTTTGCAGTCTTCAGAGTAAGAAAGTCTCCCCCATAAGCACTTTTTATTCCTAAATAAATGAAGACAAGTTATATCAAGAATAACAGGTGCATCTGCTACAATTATGTAGAATGAATTACAGGACCAAAGCAGCAAAACTGTTTTCTTGGACATTCAAATCTTCACTTTGTACCTGATTGTGACCCACAGGGGAGGGCAGGGAGCCCAATTTGCTTTATTCTCCTGAAGAGAGGGCTGGACTGAATAGACCAGACATGGCTTCTTCCACTGTCATTCAGAATCAGCATTTTGATAGGTTTGGGGGTTTGTGTTGTTTTGTTTGTTTTTTTCCCTAGTGCCGTGGTGCCAATCCTTTATTGCAAAATTAAAATCTTTCCTAAGACTAGTCCTCGATGTAGACAGGCATGCAAAGAAATCCTCCTTCCCACTCTTCTACAGGCAAATCTCTGTCCATGCAAAGACTTCTCAGCTGTACAGCTAGTTTTGGAGGGAATGGGATGTGGTGAAAACATGCTGGGGTTGAGGCCTCTGAAGGAGCAGAGGATTAGCACATAATGGCAGAGCCATCTCTCTGGAGATGCTCTGCAGAAACATATTCTCCTGTACAGCAATCATGGGACAGAAACAGCCAATGGCCTTGTGGTGATGGGGTTCAGAAATGATCTTTTTGGGATAGCAAAAACTGAATCCTTTCTACTTGTAAAGCTGCCTGCCTTTGAAGTAGATTCTCAAATACTCAGGTGACCAAAACTGTGGAAATGCCCAACTTATTTACTGGCCTTAGTTGACACTAAAAGTTTCCACAAGGAGAGAGGAAGAACAGTTTAATTTTATCGTGCACTTCTCTAGTAACATTCCATATCTCATGCTCATCAGACTGCTCTTCGCAGTCTGTTCTCTTCTCTGTGAAGCAGATTTTTTCTAATCACAGAAAAATCTTTTCCTTCTTCCCTTCCCCCCTCAGAAAAAGCAATCATGGCAAAGATTTTTTGCATCACAACCTGGAGTCAGTCCTGGATTTCAATTCCCTTCCATCTGATTTTATTTATCAGAAGTGGTTTTAATGCTTACAGGAAGAAATGAAAAATGTATAAAGACTTGAGTAAATATAAGATATGATGATTAGTAAGTATTAATTGCAATACAATACTAATGCATAACAAAGAATTAGAAAAGTCTCTTTGGTTTTAAGGTTCTTTGTGGTGGTTTTTTTCCCCTATGGTTTTTTCAGTTGTATTGTTTCCATAGAATCAGGCTGTCACATATTGTTGGGGCAACCAGTAAAAGCCAGATTTTGTGCTTTAACATAGATAAATCTGATAAATCTATCTCAGGCTGATGAACACTTAGTAAAAAGCTTTTTTTTCCCAAAGAGCCAGTGGGTGATCTTTACATGAGCAAAAAGTCCTGTTTCAACTGACGAAGACTTTTTATTACTGAAGAAATCCACATGAACACTGAACTATATTTCATGCATTTTCTGTTCTGTGCTTCGAATATTCTGATTTTTTTTTTCACATGGGAAACAACTTCTGGTAAACAAGAGCCTGAATTTTCAAGTATTTCAGTCATGAATGGTAAACATCATTTCAATTGTAAAGATTTCTCCTCTTCAGGTTCACCATAAAAGATCCTTGTAAAAAAGATCCTTGTAAAAGGCAAAATAAACAATTCCCCCAATACATTTTAGAGCAGATCAGAGTGACTAAATCTTACATTAAAATAAAGGGTGATGAGAATAACACTATAAGAATGAATAGCAATGTTAGCCTTAGGTAAACACTGTGTCATGGGTTTCTTTGACTGTTAGAAATAGTAGTTCCAAGGCTTTCATCATCAGTGTTGCCATTAGACAATAACTTCCATGAATTATTTGCCTCCTTAGGTTACAGCATTTGAGGTGACACCCAAATCTGTCCATTCCCATGTTAGAATAAAATGCTCCCACAAGAGAGGCTTTCCCTGTGACATTTTATTCTATAGTCATTATACTATTTGCTATTCAACCTTGTAATTAATACTAATATTTTCACTGATTAAAAAAGAACTTGGTTCCCATCATCCTTTCTGAGCTTGCATGATTATTCATTCCTTGTGTTCAAGGGTGCAGAGATAATACAAATTCCATTTTGCTTCATTCACCTTAAAATTAGAAATAATAACCAAAGAAATGCATATGTTAATGTTTGTTGGCAAATTTTTACTATATGTACCTCATGAAGGTTTTGAAAAGTTTAATGGAAGATCAAATATTGTGTTCAGTACACTGAGAGAGCATAGTTAAAAACCCCACAGTTTATCAGTAGGTTAAAGAGCTTATCTGAATCCTAAATCAGTTACAGAAGGACAGCAAATTTCCTCTCTACACTGCATTGGTATTGTTAGTGTCAAATCTCTCTCTTGTCCATATAAGTATCAAGGGCAAAGGGTTCTCATACAGTTAATTTGGATTAGATTTAATAGGATCACGTTATCTGAGGTTCCATTTATTATAACTACAAAACACAGCCAGATTAATGGGAGCTGAAAGACAGCCTAAGAACTGATGGCAAATGAAATGAAATAGATCACAGGGCATTGTAGAAGGAAATACACATTCATGGTGGGAAAAAGTACATATATATACAAAAGGAAAACATATTTCCTTTCCACTGCTTATAAATGATACTGTAATTTAAGTTTCTAATAACAAGGGCTTCCAATTCAAACTTTAACAGTCCTTCTGTACTGGAGCTGAGGGTCTGTTCTTTCATTACTGTGGAGCTTCCATATAAAACACAGAGCCATTGACCTTTCACTCTGTCAGCAGCAACATGAATTGGGCGCACTATCTTTCTCTGGTTTTGTAACCACTTCTTTAGAGTCGCCTATGAGCCTTTTCATTTTAGCTCTCCCCCCTCTGCCTCTTTGTGAGTCCTCTCTGGATTATTTGGGGTATTTTCTCTCCTCTGCCACCTTTATGTCCCTCATATAATATTCCGGAAAATGTGGTCTTAGTGAAAACGCTATAAATGCATTATGGCTTTGTAATGAACTCTTGCCATACTTTTTGCCTCTTAACATTCTCTTTGTGGTTTCCTCATTTAAAAAAAAAAACAACCTCCTGCATCTTTCTCTAATGATGTTAGGAAATTCAGGGCACAATGGCCCAGCCTTCTGTAAATCTGTCTGCATTTTCTAAAAATACATTAAATGGACATCCATGGGAAAAAGGAACTACTTTATGTTAAAGGGGCTGGTGCCATAAAACAATATTATAGCTTCACTGGAGGCATTCAGACTGCAAGGCAGAAATGTAAACATCATTTGTGCAGCTGGCTCAGACATCTTAAAATTGCAAGAGGCTAGTCATTGCCTGAGCTGCAATGAAGCATTCTCTGAGTATAAAGAATTACAAGCAAAATAACCAATGTGTCTTTATATTCTGTCCGTCAATTCTGAGGATCCTCTGTAGCAATGAAAGCAAACTGTGACCTGGTGTTCATACTGTACCGTGTCTTCTGGTTTGCAGGTGATAGCATCGTATGTTTTTGAACGCACTCCTACTGTTACTTTGCACCTCAGCCAGTTACTCTTTTTTCCTAGAGGTTGTTCTAAATGTGAAGCACATGTGAAATGGTCCATGAGAAACAGTTTCTTTGTGAAAGTGTCGCTTGTTGAGAAAGATCGAGCACTGCTGCATTAGCACACAGAACAAAAAGAGAGATGGTTGGCATCATGATGTTTTGTGTCTGTTCAGTTAAATTTAAACTGGGAACAACAACAGATTTCTCCATTGTGTGGGAGCCTAAGATTTCTGTCACAGGAGGACTATGCACTGGTAAGAATGAATAATTAGATTCATAGGTATGTCAGTAATTTATAAATTAATATGGATGGAGACTGTTAGAATTTCAATCAAGTAAGAACTGTTCAAATCTGTTTTTGAAGTCTAATGACATAACGAAAAATGTTTTAAAGGATAGTGAAATAAATTGTTCTCTCTCCAGCCAGCTCTTCCAGATACACTTTTAATTAACAATATGTTAATCACATAATAACCAAAAAATCTATTAGAATGTGATATTACTTAATAGAGAAGTTATATGCTTAGGTAACAGCATCTGCTATAAACCTTAATTCTAGATCCTTCTGATTACTTTCTGATCAGAGTTACTGTCTTGATGCTACAAACTCAGAGAGCCAGTAATACGTCTGGGCACTGACTCCTCTGGCAAAAGCAAGGTTTCAACTAATAAAATTTACCTGAGAACAAGGTGTCAGAGCAGCAGTAAGAAACTTTCCCTTTTCTGTACCAGTTAAAGGTAATGACATACTGCTGGGGACAGTATCCTAAGTAAGAAGCTGAAAGCACTCTGAGCAATTCTCCAGGAAAACACATAGACAGGAGCCAAAGTTCAGTGGCTTAGTGGAAAGATTTAACCTGTTCACAGGACTTTGGTTCACATACCTTATTAAAACATGCTGATAATCTTACATACAGTTGATAAAAAATGTATTCTAAGATATTGCCAAGGTTTATAGGCAATTGTTACTTCAGATTAAATATGTTTATTATGTAATAAAAGGCAGGACACAGTCTCCAGAAAAGATAACCCTTTTAATGCAAATATACATAAACGGAAACTTCACACAAACACAAAGGGTATTTGCATCAGCAGTAGGGGTGGAAGCAAGGAGACCATGCAGATAAACTGTTCTCCCTGACAAGTGTCAGCAGTGAAGGCAGTGCTCTGGGAGGTCTTGGAACACCAGCCATGAGCCATCCAACCTGGATGCCAAAGACCCCACCCAGGCTCAGCTGCAGTCATCCCACTATGTCTTTACCAGGCTAAAAGAAAAGAAAATCCTTCTGGCAATTTCATTATCCCTGCATGCAGAAGAGTAGGACCAAGTTTTGGACTGATAGTTGTATTTAGTCAGATTCTTGTAACCCGATATTGGCATGTTAAAAGAAGGTAATGTTCCCAAAGCTGAGCCACTTAAGAGGACATGTGATCCCTGAATCTATGTATATTGCATTTATCAGAAAAGATAAAACAAACCTACATGACGTATATACTCAGCACAAAGTTAATTCAAAACAGACACCACAAAACCACTAATGATCATCATTATTATTTAATTAAAATGGAATGAATAGGTTAAATCTTCCAAAAAGACAATGAATGCCATCAAACAGAATAAAAGCCAGGTGCCTGATTGGTATAAATAAACATTGCTCTATTGTTCCTGGATTTGGGTAGATAGGAGAAAAGGATCTTACTGTTTTTAAATGTTAGGGACACAATGCATAGATCTTATGAAAAAGACCTTGCCACAAAGAGTTAAAATGAAGAATCAAAGAAAAATGTTACAGTTCGCTTTCTATGAAAAAGTACTGTTTTGTGTTTTTTACCACATCAGGACAAAAAAATGCCTAAAACCCAGATGCTAGCTTAGAGGGTGGATAGAAAAAAAAAGACCCTATAGTTGGAGAATTAAAGGTATGTAGAAAAAAGTAAGCTTTGGGCTTGCTTAGAAGGGACTTGCCCACGTCAAGAGAAATGTCTACGGCAGAGAATCTGTTGGAAAGTGTGATGATTGTTAGGTTGACAGGATAATTTTAGGATACATGGTTGCAGCAAGGAGCCCAGCCTGCTCTCTTGAACAGGAGACTCAATACCAGTAGGTTTCTGGGCTGCTCCTCTGTGCCTGCAAGGCATCCTGTATGCCCCAACCTCTTCACGGCCTGGGGGAGCAGCTGCGGGGCTGGGCTTCTGTCTGCACCCCTTTCCCAGTGCTGCACTGGGAGGGGAGCTCAGGGAAACAGCTTTTCTCAGGCTTCACCTCTTTTCTGACTTCTGTTGCGAGCTCAGCCTGTGAGCTCACAAAAATCTGTCTGTGGTGGGGAGTTCAGAAAAATGGTATGACAGGAAGAAAAACAGCACAAAGTTGCCCCTCCTGGACCCTTTTATTTTGCTCTCTGACCTTTTTCCTTTTGTTTGTTGTTCTTAGTAAAATGGAAGGGAACATCTGGACGCTAGTGACAGCAACCAAATTTGCATGCATATAGCAGATAATTAAGCACGTGTCTATCTGCAGCTGCAAACAGCAATTAGTCATAAGATAGCTTTGCACACCCCTTCCTGCCTATTCTTCTGTTCCCTTCGGAGGGCCCTTTCACGCACCCATCTCTGAAAGGCACTGAGCACTGGCCTCCTTTCTATTTGTGAAGACAGTCGTGCAGCTGAGCTTCAACCCTTCAAACTTTGAATAGAATGAACTTCCTCTGATCTATCAATTTCTAGTAGAAACTGCCTTCTGCATAAGACATGATGCTGTCACTCAAGTCAAAATATCTCTGCCTGCATCCCAGCATAGCTGGGGCTATAAGCATATTTTGTTCCTAGTGCCTCCTCTCAGATGTGAGGAAACAGCTCTGGAAAGTTGCTTCTGACTGCTGATCTTTTTTATGGCTGACCCTTTTCTCTCTGCAGTTGCCCAAGGCAAATACTGCCCTCTCTGCTCCCTGCAGCTATGAAAAACTTTATGTTTGCCCTACAGTTTCCACCCCAGGCCCATGAAGGGCATATTATAAAATCTTATCACGTCAAGTAAATACATATATCCTGTGCCTGTCTTTTCAGTTGTAGAGTCTCCTGGCAATGAAGCTGTAGGTAGCCTTTTGTCGCCTAGAACAGGTGTCCTCATTTCTCCTGTGATAGAGTCAAATTTTCTAGACAGGTAAAACAGAAGCTTCTTGGGGCTGCAGCTAAGAGACATAGTTTAGAGTCATTTACAAAGCAGAACAAATTTCTAGTTTGGTGAAAGCCAAAGGCTGTGTTGCATATTCCTACATTTCAGCCTCTGGCATCATATCTTTTAATTTATCTGTATGCAAAAATGGAGTGTAATCGGGTGGGCTGAGGCAGCTCAGGTTGGAGAAGAAAGGGCTGGAGTGTGATCAAAGGGACCATTGTGCCTTAAGCAGGGATTAGATTTAATGGAATAACTTCACAATATGAACAACAGTGATTATTCCATGTGGTTCTTTGCATTTGCCTGATCAAGGCTTTTGTTGAGGTGTCTACATAATGACCTCTGATGGGGAATTCCTGTTCATGTTTGGAATAACATTCGTAGGTATAATTTGCAATGCTTCCACAGGATTTACTTGTGTGTGTTAATAGTATGTAGGTATTGCCAGCTACAACAAATTCACACAAATTGCTAAGTGTTTGCATCAAGGAGTGATTTAAAAACAGAATTGCAGTTTTCACAAATGTATTAAGGCCCAGAGACCTGTTGGAAAACAGAAGTTTGGTTTTAGATAGATAGGTAAAGAGAAGTCTCCTCTGTTTCAGTGGGCAATACCAATGTAGGTAACAGCAATGCACAAACCAAGTCTGGCTGGCCAACAAGTACTGTGACAGTCACATGCATCTGCATTTCAGGCATAGCTATGCTTATAGGAGCACATTCCACCGCCAAATCCAGACAAAAATGTTAAGGCTTTTACTATTAGGGTAGGCGAACTCATTATTTTTCATTTGGGACCACAGAAAGTTACAAAATGTGTGGATCTACTTGATTTTAAGCAAACGGAATGGCGCTACAGACTTGTGTCCATACAAAACTGGCCAATAGCACTGGTACTTGCAACGTAACACCTACCTGACTTCAGTGAGACCCAAAGCATTTGTGGGGTAGTATGCTTACTCGTCTCACAACTTCATTTGTACAAAAACTGGTCATCTGCTCTAGGTTATCCTACAATCAGTGGAGGAGGGTTTGTTATTCCCAAACAAAACCACATACACCCACACCATCTTAAACGTACACTGTAAGAGGACATGGCAGCAGTCAAACTAGCTCTGGGCTCCAAGCAAGAAACCCACTGAACTGATTCCCTGAAGATGGATGCAGCACTTGATTATACTTTAGTCCTCAGGAATAATTAGACCACCTTACAACCTAGCTGTAGAAATACCATTGTGCAGTATTGTCAGCAGCCCTCAGTGAAGGAACAAGCCACAGGAAATTATCTCCTGCTTCCAATTACAGGGAAGATTTGTCATTATAAATGCTTTTGTCACTCACCCTTTTCAGTAATGAGATACCCAAACACAGTGTGGTTAGCTTCTGCCATCTCCATATGATGATCTACTTTTTTCTGTGCTTTGTATGATTTGAAGCTTGAGAACCTAAGAAGAAAATGTAGGCTGAACCTCAAGTGAAAGGCATATAAAATAAAGAGATGTGAGATAGAAGGTGTATTTATGTGTG
The DNA here is from genome assembly GCA_013396655.1 of Campylorhamphus procurvoides. NCBI lineage: Eukaryota > Metazoa > Chordata > Aves > Passeriformes > Dendrocolaptidae > Campylorhamphus > Campylorhamphus procurvoides. The sequence continues at coordinate 166,924 of WBMV01005302.1, read as the reverse complement.
TTTGTTTACTTACAACTCCTCTAAAAATAGGTAAGTGCAAGAGCTATTAAAGTGAAAGGAATGGAAAGAAAAAGAGAAGAATGCTTGCTGGATGACTTGCAGTAGAAAAAAGCATTTGAGAAAAAAATGCTAACGAAATGAAAAATGGGAAAGTGCACTGAGAAAATAAAAGATGATTTTTCCTTGCGCTATGCCTGGAAAATGAATAAATGGCATGCAGTAAAAGTCCAGCTTTTCTTACTGTATTCTCCTGGTTATCATTATGAGCATAACTCATAATGGCTAAAATTACACAACTCAGTTTAAGGTACTTGCCTGGTACATAGCTGTCAGCCTCACAAAATGTGTTGGTAGAACAATTAATTGTGAATCAGTACAGAATAAGTCACCCAATACATAGTTTTAAAAGGCACTGTGCTGCTTAAGGGCAGGAGTGCTTTCAGAATCCAAGTCTCCCTTTATCTGCAATGCAGCGTTTTGCTTGCAGAGCTGCCATAGTGGGAACTGGTTCTGGTAGTCCTTTAAGGAATCTATAATTCTCAATAGTGTTTCCCAATTCACATATCTTGATTTAAAAGTGCCCAAATAGGAACATTTTATAAATCAATTCATAGAGAGTATTTATTCCAAATAAATGGCCCAAGTTTGCAGAAGTAAGTGGAAGAATGGAAAACCTAATGGTGAGCAAAAAGAGAAATCACTTCTTATTTCAGTGAATAGGAACTCAAGTGCATGCTGCTTATTTCACCAAGTACCAGGAGATAACACATATATTCCTTGTTTTGGCTAATTATGAGTGTCAACTCAAAATCTAGTTGGTCAAGCATCAGCTTCCAGTCTCTTAAATTCTCTTTAAATCAAATGTTGGCTACAGAAAATAAGCTCACTAAATGACAGAAGTATATTTTTTATATCTGCTTTACAGTTTTACACATCAAAATGTGGAGAATTTTCCATTCATATCAACTGACAGCCCATTCACATAAACTGATGTTTATGACTATAAAACAAATTAAGGCAAAGACTAAAATTAAGATTATTTAAGCACACGGCTCCATTTAGCTATTTTCTTCAGATAATGCTGTAACCTGAGTGTATATAAATACTGCCCAAATACACCCTTAATAGAAGATGAACTCTTCACTTTAGGTTTATACAAATAGACACAATGACTTTTCTTGCAAATTAAATGGTACAACTAGTTATTTTCTTGAGTGAGCATCGAAAGTTGTCAGACCAAAGCACATGTTTCACAGATGAAAAGCTAGTATCCAGAAATAAAAACTGTGGTATCTCAGGCAGCATCTGTCTCTCAATATGTTTTTTTGGGTTTTTTTCTAACTTGTGATATATGCTGCAGATCATACTGCTTCTTTTAGAAGCCAGTTGCCATGTCTCTGTGTGCAAGCCTCAGAGAAGGGTTTTGTAAAGAACAGAGCACTGTGTTCTAGAAAGACAAGATTAAACTCCCAAAACATAAGGAACTGAAATAACTGGGGACAAAGACATCAGTAGTTAAGTAGGTGTATAGGCAAGGCAATAAGTTCACCATCTTTATAGGCATGTACACTGCTGACAGAGCTGCCCAAATGAACATATCCTGTGTGATCTATTCCAGTGACAGAAAGTCAAGAGGCAGTCGTGAATGCCTTGATGTAACACAGTGATCTATCTTAATGCACTAAATTATAGGGTATTACAATCCCATCGATAGATACAGAAACCAATACAGACAATTTAAGTGGCTTGCTGAAAAACACTGGTGAGGCAAGTTCCTTCATATGTGAGTGACATATGACTGTCAGGTGATGATCAAACCTTGAAGTAGTACTCCCATCCACATGTGTACAGACGACAGGCCAAAAGGGACATCTACACGAGAATTCACCATCTGCAGCTTTTACTAATGCCAGGAGTAGAAAATTCACACCTGGGCCATGGTTGCTTCATAACCTCTTGCTGAATTCTCCTCTGCCTTCATGGGTTGGTTCCCAGCCACCAGGCGTCTTTTTCATGCCTTCCTTTCTGTTTACCTCAACTACTGGTCATTGCAGTTATGATTATCTTTCAAAGCAAAGAGTGTAAAGTTATATTACATAGCTTTGCTTAGTCTCCTCTACGTGATATCTGGACAATCTGCCTACACAAACTTGTGTTTCATGTCACAAAAAACCCCTTTCATCAACAGGGTCTATTGACTCTTGTCACTAGAATTTTAAACAAAATATCCCCTACTCTCAGGCAAGGAAAAAGAGGGTCAAGAAGTGCAGATTTCAAAACTGAAAAACAAACATGATGTCTAACACGGCCAAAACAAACCTCCTCTAACTCAATTCTGTTGAATGGCCATTCCATTTTTGTAGTGAATGACGGAAGAATAAGCTCGTAAAAAATGTTAAAATCCTACTTATAAAACACATATAATGCCAAAAGTCCCAAATGGAAGTAGCAAAGTACAGATGTTGCTGAAAAGTATTCCTTAAATAGTCTCACTTCAAATAGTATTATGCATCAAGCTGCTTGACACCCATGAGAAAATATTTACTGCTAAAATAGTAAAAGAAAAACAAGTCTTAGTAAGATATCACCTTTATTATGTTCCAAACATTTAAAAATATGCTCTACAACATATTTTTTAATAATAATAATCTCTTTTTTATTATTGTAAATTACAAGGACCGGGGAAGCATTAACACAAAGGGTATTTATTGAGGCTCATATGTTTGCCACAGGCTAACTATGGCCTTGATGATTACTTATGTCTCAACACAAGCTTGAAAGTACAAAGGCACATTCTCAGTAGCTGGGCAAATGATTTGTTGGCAAATGCTACACATATAGTTAGATATATGTGCAGGTATATAGAGGAACATATAGAAAAAAAAATCCTTCACAAATGCATCTGGTCTGTGAAGTGGCTTCATGCAGAAATGAAAAATTCGGGAAAACTGGAGGGTCCCTCCAAAGCAGATCAGCAAGAATGATTAGTGGTTTAAAATTTCTGACCTGTTTGTGAAATGTCAAAATGAATAGGCTACTATTTGTTGTACAAATGGAAAGACTAATAGGGTCCCAATCAAGATCCCATAATGTAGGAACAAGAATATCGAATGGGACAAATACATTTATATGCTCCAGTTTGGACAAGACAGCCTACCTCATCTTCCATATGCAAAATCATTAAGCTCACCTGTTTTTATCTGCTATTACCTCCCTGCTTCTACAACAAAGTTGCATTTAACTGTTTCCATGAGGGAAAATTATTCTGCAGACTCTCCATACTCAAAGTATTTTAAGGATATTCAGACAAAGATTTGCCTTTTACAATCTCGATGAATTTGTTCTGACTTATCAGAAAGGACTGGGCTAGAACTGGTGGATTTCTGGCAATCATGTTGGACTTCACATTTCATGCTGTGTGGCAATACAGAGCAGGTATTTTTATAACCATATGTAGATCTGAACTCTGTAGGAAGTCATTTCTCTGAAAGTAAAACCTCTTAAATTGGCTCTTAAAAATTCAAGCAGCATGATTATTTTGTGTGGAAGTCTTTCCAATTAATTTTTATAAAACAGGCCAGCATGTGACTGCTGCCTGAACAGAACAGCTGTTAGCATTTAATACTTGTGTATTCCTTTGTTTTCTCCGGAACTGTGTGCATATGTTTGGCCATTAGCACATTCTGGGGAAAAAAGTCCCAATTCCAAAAAGCTCGGGTATTTAGCATTCTTTATATAGCAAAAAATTATACACCTTTATGTGCTTCAGTAAAAATAACTCTGTGTGACTGCACATCTTTTTATCCCATTATATGAATGATTATATATTGGGTCCAAAGCAACAACTGTGGATAAAAATAAACATTACCAAATATAAGCAAAATATGAAAAAAACATATGAAATTGCTCTTTCTTGCTTTGTCTCATCTTTCAGTCTCCTTTTTGAATTCCCAAGTACTTTGCCTGCTCTGACCCAGCCGTCTCTGTGATTTCTCTGTGCAGAAGTGCCACAGCACAGCCTGTGTTACAGGGAAGATGAGAGCAACCACAAGCCAGTGCTCAAAAGACCAGGACTGAAGCATCAGTCACCTTCCATTTGATAACTCACCATATACAAAAGGCTTCCTGTGAAGAAAAGGCAGGGAAAACAGAAAGCTTGTGAGAGGAAGGAGTAACTGATTCTGGAATAAGGCCCACTGCAAAAAAAGACCAGTTATTCCTCTAATGATTATTACTGTCACTCTCTTTAATCAAAGGAAAGGGTCAAAAGACTAATTTTAAGCACCCTTGGAATACTTTGGATGAAGAGCCTCATTGAGCCTGTTCTGTTTTACCAGAATATGTATGCATACTCCTTGTCTATTGACAGAACAGACAAGTTATTTCAATAGTCATTTCATGTGTGTCCTCAGGCTGGATTTAGCCCTTATAATGACAATGCATATTAATCGGAAAATGTGGAGAGCCAGCTCTGAAGATTAGCTTGGCTTTGTAGTATTGCTCAGTTGCTGTGCTGCATGGAAAATGTATGATGATAAGCAATGTAGAGCTCACCACTCATAAATATTTAAGTGACAAGACACAAAAGACAGGCACCTTCATTGTTGCAAAATCAGAGATACAGTGTGAGGCACAAAGCACAAGAACAAGTGACTTTAGCTACTTTAAAAGTACATTTCCTTAGAAATGTACTTGTGAACTTAATATTTTTTTCTTACCAAATACGATATATTCAGAAAGGGAAGATGTTCCCATTTATATATTCAGTAGCCATTACTGGCAGTCATTGACAGAGATAAGACCCCTCTGATGGTTTGGCTGTATCCTGGATTGTAACACCCTTTCATAACCAACAACAGGACTGCATCTGATATTGAACTAGAATAGCAAATCCTCAAAAAGGAATTTAAAATTACAGGAGCAGGTACTGCAGGTTTGTGTCTGAGACTGAAAAAGCATGGGAGATGTCTTTATGATTTTAATTGGTATTTCCAAAATGTTATATACATACACGGTCACACTATATGCAACACAGAGCAAAAAAGTTAATTCCATTCTGAAGGATTTTACTTCTCTCTACTGAAATGATCAGTGATTCTAATTTAATTTCTGATGATCAGATACTCTAATCCACTGCTGAAATTTCATCTGCATCTTAAAAACTGTAGATTGTACTAGCTTATTGTGGTACTCGAGGACAGAAGTAGAGTATGGGAACAATATAGGTAAAAAAAACCCCAGCAAAATCAGATTTAGGGCACTCTGAGACAGAAGCAAGGGGTTAGTCTGCCATATTCAGACACAGTGAAGAAGGGCCCTGAGAAAAGTGGGACCTAATTTACAAAGTATGAAGATGATATTTAAGAAAATAGGAATATAGGCCTGTCCTTGGTTTTAACTCTTTTGTCTCTAACGCTTTAGATAAATTGTTAAACTCTTCTGTAATAATTTATTTCCTCTTTCTGCAAATTCTGCCATTCTCTGTAGTTCATGACTAGGGCTTAAATTCCAATTAGACTTACAGAGGAAAAACACCAATGAAAAACTGTTTTTTCCTCAGGAACCAGTATATGAAGATGACGACTTGCAGGACTTCTCCCTGTCAGAAGCAGAATGGCAGGGCAGACACACGGAAAGCTTGTCAAAGGGAAAAGCAATTGAGTAGTCAAAGGTACAGGCTATCTTGAACTACAAGAGTAGTGTCCTGCAAAGGGGCTCTAAAACCACCACAATTCTGTATCTCTTACAGGATGCAAATATTGCAAAGGTCTTGGAAATTTTAGGTCAGTTAAATTATTTAAAGTACAATTCTTGTTCAGCTTCAGTGACTGTATTGCCCCAGAGTAATTACAAACCAGTTCCCTCAACCTGTTGTCATAAGAGCAAGGTAACAGGCCACAGCAGCAAAGGTTATTCAATACTGCACTGCAGCAAGCTGTGAGGCAAAGGGGAAAGCTAGACACTGAGCAGCCCCTCTGCTGAAGTTATTGGCTGATGAGTGCCTATCATGCTGATAGTATGCTACGAGGAATTAAAAAAAAAAAGAAAATCAAACAAAAAAAAACCCACGAAGGACATTTAGAGGGTAGGTAGACTGGTAAGTAAATACAAGCTTTGATTAGCATGTACAAGTCACCCATGTAGTCCTGTTTTTCCTCACTCTCCTGGCCATTTTTAAGAGGCTGAATCAGTGGTAGCACATCCTCCCTGTGAATCAAACTACTGTAACCCATCACAAGACCTCATCTGTCATTACAGGGCAGCCAGGGAGACTTACAGCCCTGCTGATTTCCAATCCAATTCTGCAGGAAAACAAGGTTGCAGAGCATATTACAACATGGGCACTATAAAACTGCTGCTGCTCAGCTGCCGAAGTCAAACTGCAGATGTCATATTGCTTCATTACTGGTGTTCAAATGCGTTACTACTCTACTGAGCAGCTGAAGTACAATTTCATTCTGCCCATTTTTTTTCTCATGTTCATGGCTGTGTTTCTGTAGAGCTGATTTAGCTACTCACATCCTGAGTTTCAAAATTAATAGCTACCTTACTGGATGCTTATAAAACTTTTGTTACAGGAAACAAATTACCGGTACCAGCCCTGAGGAAAGTATGGATCAACTGGGTACTAAGAAGAAAATTTCAAAAGAATTCTAGTTCCTTCTGCGTGGGGTCAAAACCTGAAGGGAGCACACAGCCCTGGTTCACTATTATTCCAACACCAGGGCTAGAAAATATGAGTCTAGCTTTGGAGGAATGGAGTAGATGTTTCACAAAGAGCTTGGCTTTCAGCTCCTCAGAAACAGCACTTGGAGGTAGGAGTTAGCCTTCTCTATGACAAGTTTTCAGGGAGTCCATAAGAAGATTCATTGCCTCTTGATCAAATCAATTACATATGGCTAAGAAAAAGGATATAATAAATTGCTCCACCATGAACCTCTGCCCAAAGAATAGTGGCTAGTAGATTACCTTACATAAGTAACTGTTTTCATCTGGAATGCTGTGTCTTGTGCACACCTGAAACAGAGAACAAAGGTGGTGAAATTGCAACCTGCAATTTCCTCATAGTGAGGCTGCTTGCATTTCTGGAGTCCAAATGTCACAAATAACCTGTAAACACATCAAAGAACATGCTGTTTCTCCAGTCATGCTGTGCTGACTTCCTTGAAATCCTTAAGGATTTCTAGGCTGTGTAGATCATGCTGTTTTGGAGACGTGCATTGTAAGAGAAGATATGCCCTCTTTAAATACCCTCTGAGCGTCCAGCTCCACTCAGTAAGACAGGGGGGCTGGCAATCAGCCTAAGAGCCCGCTGCCTTCTGGTATTAGGCAATGCTCGCTTTTCACTTTTTTTTCTTGCTGTCTCAAGAGGTTTTTTGTACAGAGTGTTTCCTGAGAGGGTGGTAGTAATTCCCACAAGGCATGCACAGAAATATTGCTACTTGATTCACAGGAAGACAGACGTTTTACTTTACAGGGAAGAGAGGCTGCCACTAAAAATAGCATCTGGTCCCATTCTTTTGTATGTTAGCAAGGGAGGGGGGTCAGTCTGATCCTTAAATTTTTCACCGGTGCAGCTGTAGCTGTCAGGAAGCAAGACCAGGTGCATAGTAATAGCCTTTGTACTCACCTAAATTTAAGCACAGCCAAGAAAGTCTCTTTGTGCAAAGAAGGATAAAACCAACGTGAGTGTAATTTCAGCATCCATTTACATTTGCACAAATGTACTTTCTCATCCATCCTGTACTTGGAAACACCTGTATCTGAACCAAACTTGCAAAATACTGATTTTTCCTGTCAATGTCACAGGTAAGTTCATGTTACTAATCATGTATGGAGTGTGGTGTCAAGAGATAAGAGAGTAAATTTCTAGAAATCCTAGTTTCCCAGACTTGCACTGGGAAGGTCACAAAAGAGGAACTTCAGTCTCTGTGCTAGTGACCTTGGTCACTGACCAAAATCACTGGAAAAAATAATAGTTTAAAAAAAACCCCACTTCTCTTGGAAGAGAGAGCTGCCCTCTTAGAGGAAGACTTGGGACTTCACTACTTCACACCCAAGGCCTGCTTGCAGGCCCAGCTGCTGCATCCCACCCATGAAAATTGAAAAACCCTAGTGGGTCTCATGAGAATCCTGAGGGCTGTGGAGAGCCCACCTGAGAGGGGACAGGTGAGCAGCAGCCACCCATGGCTGTCCGCCAGTGCAGTGAGGAGAGGGCTGAGGGTGGGGAGGGAAGGTGGCACATGGAGGAGGGGAGCAAAACCCACCAGCTCCACATACACACCCCAAGCCAGGCATCAGTGCCTACCTCACTGTGCCATGGCCAGAGCCCCTGGCCAGAGTCAGCAGTGCCCTGGCAGCCAGGAGGGCCAGCCATGCCCTGGAGGGCATCAGGCAAAGCATTGCCAGCCCACTGAGGGAAGGGGTTGTCCTGCTCTGCACTGGGGCGGCCTCACCTGGAATATTGTGTGCAGTTTGGGGCACTGCAATATAGGAAAGATAAAAAGATTTCAGAGAACACCCAAAGAAGACACACAAGGATGGTGAAGGCCCTTGAGGGGAAGCCACATGAGGAGCAGCTGAGGGCACTTGGTGTGTTCAGCCTGGAGGAGACTGAGGGGAGACCTCACTGCAGTTACAACTCCATTGTGAGGGAAGGAGGAGAGACAGGCTCTGATCTCTTCTCTGTGGAGACCAGGGACAGGACCTGAGGGAATGGTCTGAAGCTGTGTCAGGGAACGTTTGGGTTGGATATCAGGAAAAGTTCACCCAGAGGGTGGTTGGGCACTGAACAGGCTCCCCATGGAAGTGGTCACTGCACCGCGCCTGACACAGTTCAAGAAGCGTTTGGACAGCACGCTCCTGCACATGGTGTGAGTCTTGGCGCGTTCTGTGCAGGGTGAATAGTTGGACTCGACGGTCCCCGTGGGTCCCTTGTAACCCAGGGCACGCCGTNCCGCCGCGGGAGGACGAGGAGACGCCGCTGCCCATCGAGGACGCGGAGCTGGCGCTGGCCGGCATCAACATGCTGCTCAACAACGGCTTCCGCGAGTCCGACCAGCTCTTCAAGAAATACAGGTCAGCCCCGGCCCCTCTCCCCCGGCCCGTCTCGGGCGGCGCGGCCCTCCGCCCCGCAGGTGTGCCCTTGCAGGGTGCGGGAAGGGCCGGTGCCGCGGCCAGCGCCCTCGGGGGCGAGGGGCACGCGTGGTGCACGGAGTGGCGCAGGTCGGGGGGAGACACAGCGGGGCGGCTGCTCCAGCCTCCCTGCTCAAGCAGGGTTGTCCCAGAGCACGTGGCGCAGGATCGTGTCCAGGCGGTTCTTGAGTATCTGCAATGAAGGAGGCTCCACAACCTCTCTGGGCAGTCTCCTCCACGGCACGGCCACTCGCACAGTAAAGTTCTTCCTCTTATTCACGTGGATCTTCCTGTGCATCAGTTTATGTCCGTTGCCTTTTCTCCTCTTGCTTGGCACCACCGAGAAGAGCCTGGCTCCATCCTCTTGGCACCCTGTCTTTAGATACTTATACACATTGGTGAGGTCGCTTCTCAGTCGCCTCGAGGCTGAACAAGCCCGGCTCCCTCAGCCTTTCCGCCTAACAGAGAAGCTCCAGTCCCCCAGTCATCCTCGTTGCCCTCTGCTGGACCCACTCCCGCTGCTCCGTGTCTCTCTTGTACCGAGGAGCCCAGAACTGGACACAGCACTCCAGATGTGGCCTCACCAGGGCTGAATAGAGAGGCAGGATCACCTCCCTCGACCTGCTGGCAACGCTTTTCCTAATAATGCATCCCACGGTCCTGTTGGCCTGCTTGGCCACAAGGACACACTGCTGGCTCGAGGGATTTGCCCCCGGGGCCCTGGGTGAGGGGCTGCAGGTTCTCGTTGCAGAGGTGACATGTGGTGTGGGGGATGAGGAAGGGCCAGGCAGGGGTCCCTCGGTAGCACTGGCTGCCTTTGTCTGTCCTGTCTGTGTAAACATGCACCTGTGTCTGGAGACGTGTCCTGGGGGGTTTTTGCTCTGGTGCTTGTATGTGACCTGATGCGGTTTTCAGCGTTCAAAAGAGATAGTGATGGAAGGTCCCTGAGTACAGCTGTGCTTGTCTTCGGGCTGTAAGATTATGCTCGTAATCTCTACACACATCATATCTATCTTTCTGCATTAAGTAGGCATCCAGTAGGAATGGCATTAGCACAGCTCTGCAAGTCAGTCTTAAAGAAAAGATTGCCCCTACCTGTCCTTGGTTTTTTTCTGAGGACTAATGTCTTCCACCCGCACTTCAGCTGCTGTAATTGTGCATACATTCTAAATAATTAATATGCACTATATCATTGTTGTGTGATTAAAAGCGGCTTCGGTTGACTTAAAATAGAATTTCATAGTGATGGTGTACTAATGTACTTAAATCTTACTTACTGAAAAAATGGTTGAAAGTAGAGTGCAGAGAGTACGACAAATTAAGAACATTGCCCTTAATAATAATGGAATAACAACTTTATTGTATACCTGCAACAGTCAAATACATCATCCTGTCCTTAGTATATACTGCTATGTGACATGCACACTATTGTTGTGTAGAACTAACTGGGATGTTGCAGGTGGCAAGTAAGGTCCAATTCTGCAGTCCTCACATGCATAAGCTCCAAGATCGTCTAGTCCAACTGTTAGCTCAGCACTGTCTCCCTAAGTGCCATGTCTCTGTCTGGTGAAGTTGCATCCTATGAGTTAACTTGTTTCTTGAGTTTTTCTTTCTGTTGGAGTCGTCAGTTGTTCAATTGCTTGGTTTTGTGTTGTGCAATTTTTTTAAGGTGCCAATTAAGGAACACTCGATGTTTCCTCTCCTCCACTTTTGGTTGTGTTGTGCCATTGCTTTCTCTCAGTAGTGTGAATCTGGAAGTAGTCTAGGAACTCTAAATATGTGATGCTTCTTCCATTGTAAAGTAATGCTAGTCCTGTTTTCAAAATGGAGCTTAATTCTCCCTTGAAATGGTGAATAATGACCTCTTTTGCAAACTGTTCTCTTGTTTATCTAGGAGGTTTATTGCTAAAGATATCCTAAATGCAGAAACTTGCCAATCGTTTTTTCCAGGTGCAGGCTTTTCTTTTTTTGACTTTATCAAGAAGTGCCTCTGAATTCAGTGTACATTTTAATCCTGGCCTTTAAATACCAGCTGCAAGGAGTAAACAGGAATTCCTTCATAAGATTAATGGTTTATGGTTCATAGATTGATAATTGCTGTCTTAGAGCTGGAGATTTTCAGTCATTTAAAAGCTTTCTACTTTGTCCCAAGATTTATAGCAGGGTTCCTCTTGCTATGAACTAACAAACCCTTACTGAATTGCAGATTAAGTATGTGGAAAATGTATTTGATGTAGGACAGAAGACACAGCAAAGTATGTTCAACTTCCTATAAATATAAATTTTGGAGGCATGGGCAGTGAGGTCCACTTTTTTTCCCCCAATAGTTTTTGATTCTGTACATGTCTTGAATGTGTTCTTTCTGCAAGGACTTCAGTAATGTTTCTTTGCATGCAGTCTTAATGAGTATGTTTTTGTTGGTGTGTGCTTGAAATTAGGAAATAGAACCCATCCTTAATGGGGCTTGTAAGCCAAATGAACAGCTTTTGGGAGCTCTCTGTAATTTAATATAGATGTTTGTAATTTCTGGCACTAGAGCTCAAAGATGTCTGATGGAATGCAGCTTTTTAACTTGGTAGTTGTCTATATTTCAGGTGACCTTTCTTACAGAAAATGTTAATTCTTAACCAGTGCTTATGCTTTTAGTTTAGCTCTGTTTCAGAAGCTTAACAGTTACCGGGTGAATCCGAGAAGTGAAGGGAGGAATGGAGGTCTTTTTCTTATGAAAACTGGTTAAGAAACTACGAAACTATTTGGAAACTCAGTTACTCAGCAAAACTTCGGTTTCAGTAGCCACGTCATTTAAACAACTTAAAACTGTTTCTTAGAAACTATTGGTTTTGCTGCTGGTTTTTATTACTTTAATTTTTACTTTGCTTGCCACCTGAAAGATCTTGTGAAAAATTAATTCAAATCAATGCTTCTATTTTTGTGGCACAGTAGACAACCTTGTCTCCAAAACAGCTGGTATCTGTTTTTCTTTGCTATTCTGCATTTTTATATCTTCCAGAAAGCTGACTGCTGAGCCCAGAATCAGTCATGTTTGAAAACTGGTCATAATGCAGTCCCTGAGGAAACTAGGGTAGGAATTACAGCTGTGTTTCATATGTATAACCACACCAATAAAGTCTTGTCTTTGAAGAGTTGGTGGTACTTTAAATGTGCTATAGAACCCATTGATTCTGTGTTGGGCATGGAAGAGAAGTATTTTGTCTTTTGGTGTTTTGAGCGCATATATATCTGTATAGAATCTGAAGAAATCAGATGAATTTGTCAGTTGTGTATGAGATAAAACGTGTAGTTGGAACTGCATTGACTATCACACTGAAGCAGGTAATGATTTGTCAGGTGTAGTTCATGGCTTCTTCTAAATTATACTTGAGGGAAGATAGCAGGGTTAGAAAAATCATCTGCAAGTATCATCAGAACCTGCATGTATTTTTTTCATGAATTTAATTTTTTTAAGAAGTCCAGATCCTCCACCTGTCACTGGTGATAACATTCAAATACCAGGGGATGTTATATTTTCATAAAGCTGCAGCACACCACTGTCTTTAATGCTTGTAGCTGTGTCAGGTCCCCATGGTGCTAACTCATATTTGAAACTGTCAGATATCAAGCTTTCTATTCAGCTTGAAGAAGGCTGAGACCATCCCATTTCTCATTGATTCAAAGTTTGAGAACCTGTGGAAGCTGCAAGAGATGGGGAAGTTAACCAGAGACATAGGCATTAGAGATGGAGCCCTCAAGCAGTCTGTGGGATGGTATTGTTTTGGTGAAGCATCCTGACACTAGCAAGAAAGCTGGAGCAAGTGTTCTTTTTCCCCTTGTAGTTTTTTGGATTCCTAAACATTTAGGAAGGAAATAAACTGTCAAAAGAATTTTTTTTTTCCTTTTGCTGATTCTTCACTTTTTAAAAGCATTTGCAATTCAAAAATTATTTAAAAGCTTCCTCCAGCTAAGAGGAGAGAAGAGAGTGTCAAATGAAATCCGGAGAATTTAGCTGAGTGTTGACTCACAATGTAAATTGTAGAATGATGGAATATCCGGATTTGGAAGGGACCCCTGGAATCATCAAGTTCAAGTCCTGGCCCTGCACAGGACAGCTCCATGAATTGTACTATGTGCCTGAAAGCGCTGTCCAAACACTTCTTGTACTCTGTCAGGCTTGGTGCCATGACTGTTTCACTGGGCAGCCTGTTCCAGGGCTCAACCACCCTCCGGGGGAAGAACCTTTTCCTAATATCCAACCTAAACCTCCCCTGACACAACTTCAGGCCATTTCCTCAGGTCCTGTCCCTGGTCTCCACAGAGAAGAGATCAGTGCCTGTCTCTCCTCTTTCCCTCATGCGGAAATTGCAGCTGCAGTGAGGTCTCCTCTCAATCTCCTCCAGGCTGAACACACCAAGTGCCCTCAGCTGCTCCTCATGTGGCTTCCCCTCAAGGCACTTCACCCTTTTTGTTGCCCTCCTTTGGACACTCTCTAACAGTTTAATATCTTTCTTACATTGTGGTGCATGAAAGCGCACACAGGACTTGAGGTGAGGCCCCATCAGCACAGAGTAGACAATTGCCTCCTTTGACTGGATGGCAGCACTGTGCCTGATGCCCCCCAGGACGCAGTTGGCCCTCCTGAGTGCCAGGGCATAAATTGTGAGATCAGGCATATGATCTTAGAAGAAATTCAACAATCTTCTGTCTCCTACCAGGGAAATGTTTGACTTTTCATGAATGACTCATATCTGAGAAGGCTTGATAAAGTTTTCAACTTTGATCTGGATGGAAAGAGCAATGGTACAAGATGATAAGTAAAATATATATGTAAGGTCATCTCCAAAGAACAAAAGGAAATTGATGTAGAGGAAATGTGATTCTAAGACAAAATGCACAAAGATTTTAAGAAAAGGGTCAGTGTAGAAAAACATGCTGTACAACCTGCTAGGGTAAAGCAGAACATGGAGAAGAATAGGAAGCTGGAGCAAATGGGAAAAAAGCTCAGTATGATTACCTAAAAAAACCTGAAATTAAAGTTGACGTGTTACATTATATGTATTAACGGTCTTAACAGGGTTCAGCAATGGCCCAGAAATTCCCTTGTGGGTAGGTGTTTGAACCTCATATTACCAATTTAAAATGCTGATTCTGTCTCAAAATAGTTTTGACACAAATAAAAGTTGTGACGAGGTGACATTGAGCCAGCATTGATCAGTAGGTTGATTATGGCCCATGTATGGGCTGTCTAATCACTGTTAAAATTCTTGCTTATGTAGTTCAGTAAAGGAACCTTAAGAGCAAAAATTAAGTGATTTAGTAGATGCTTCAGTAACTTCTCTAAAGATAAGGACAGCAGAGCGGGAGCTGACGTCAGTTGTTTGGGAGAAGGGTGATAGATAGCATCTGGATCGGCAACGTGAGAATAAATCATGAGTTCCCTGGTAGCAACCCTGTGTGCTTTTAGTTAGTGCAGTGATAGGCAGAGGAGCATCTGCTAGATTGATGTATAGAAAGGGGAGTTATTTACAAGGGAAGTGAATTTTAGTAGCGGTATTCTAAATGTGTAATAAATGTGTACCTTGGCAAGGTAAGAAGTGTATGGTAAGGGTTCTTTTAACAAAACCAATTTGGGCTTGTTATGAAATGTAAACTAACGCTTGATCTGGCATACACAGTTCTCAATGTGTCTTAGTAGTGTAATACTTCCATGACATTTAAATTGCCTTGAGTATTTTGTATACCAGTATTGGGTGAGATGTATACTTACGTAGATCTGTTATGTTTGTAGTCTCACAAATAATTTTTAGAACATATTTTATAATAACCTGTGATGGAATAATGGCCAAAGGATTTGTATGTTGTTGCAGTGAATTCATTACCCTTATCTTTACACATATTTCTTCATGTTTTAAAATATTAATTTCTGCTTCTATATTTATCTGTGAACTTACATGAATTACGCCATTATGCTTTAATCACTCACTTTGGAGGAAAGTAATTTTTGTTTCAACTTGACCATCAGTATCAGTATAAGGACTGGAATTCTTAGTGGACTGTGATTAAAGTAGCAATGCCTAGGAAAGGAGAGAGGAAATGTGGGCAGGTTAGTTACATTACTCTAAATTTAAAGCTGAGCTAGGCTGTTGTAGCTTTAGAAGCTGATGTATTTGGAAAGGAAATATTGTTTTGGAAATTGCTGTAGAAAAAAGAAAAGAAAATACTGAGAAATAATTGATTTTGGTTTTGGGGAGTTTTTTGTGCTTCAGTTCTGATTTATTTTTTATGGTAAAATTGGGCTGTATTATCTCAGCATTAGTAAACCAAGGCTTGAAACTCCTGAATGTTATCATCATGTGTGAAAATGGGGCATGGCAAAGGCCTGTCTTCTGAAAGTGAATTAATATCTTAAAGATATGCCATGATATGAGAGGCAAATTAGTCAGGGTTTTTCGGGGAACACAGTGTCTTGTTTAACACTGGTTTATATTCCTGAAGGAAAGTTTTACTTCAATGCTCTTAAGTTTTTGGCTGAAGTGTAGTTACAAGTACCAACTATATTGATACTTAGAACCTTTGCTGTGGTATCTTTTAGTAATGACTTTAAATAGGACAGTTTCTTACAATAAAGATATCTTATGAGTCCTGGTTTTTAGGTGAGGTGCAGTGTTTTACAGAACATGTCTGGAGACTGATTTTTTTCTTTTAATCTTTGAACTAATTAAAAGTCTTGATTTTTTTGTTACTTGATGGATGTTATTGCTTTCAAAGTCATGAGGGCAACTTGGGTAGTGCAGTGTCCCAATGTAATTTCTATTCAGTTCCATAACTTCTGTCAACATTGATACAGCCATTGGTTTGCTTTCAGTATTTTCTCAAGTGCTGACTCATTTTTTTTAGTATGTCAACAACTTTTTTGAATCTGTCAAAAAATATGTCATATGGTGTCTGAAACCAAAGGTCACGTATAAGGAGCTTGAGACAAGGGTTATTTTTGTGGTATTGTATTTTTCTCAGAAACTTATTGTCATCTTTAATCATATCTTAGTTTTTACTGGGACAGTATTGTGCCATTGCAAACTTTTTTCCTAGCTCTCATGGAAAAGATAGCCCTAAGCTGTTGAAGAATTTATAATCCAATGTAATATTCACAGCGACTGAGGACTGAACACGGTTGTTGTTTAAAACTAATTTTAAACACTGAAATTACCTTACTAAATGATCTTCCATAAAACTGCAATTATAGTGACTACAGCAACTACTTAGGAATGTGGCAGAAACATTCTTTTTTTGTTTAGTGATGACAAACTCTGTGTGGGGCGCTCCTACAGTGAAGTTTTCGTGTTTTATTGCCAAACTCCATGGTCTCAACAGAAGCATCTCCCAGACACAGTATAATGTTATGCATCGTGTTTTCTTGCTTCAGAGTCCTTTTGTGCTACAGCCCATATGTGCTGTAATGGCAATGCTTTTTATAGATTAAGTGACTGAAAGTTAAAAAGAGCTGATCTGCGACATTTGCCTCTTGTATTACAGCTACAGATAATTTCAGAGTAGATTGATGTGGTTCGTTCTTTTTTTGTTGTTTCACCTTTGATTATGGGGGATGAAATTGGAAACAAAGTGAGCAGTTGAGTGTCAAGAGGACAAGTGTGGAAGCAGTTTTGAAAGATCATTTGAAAAGATAAAGACATCAGTTGAAAAGATGAATATGTAGTTGGGGAAGAAACTCAGTGGTGCTCAGACAAATATACATTAAAATACTTTGGCAAATTTTACTGCTTGCTGTGAGTGCATCAGTGTATTTTGTAGTCTTTAAAGACCAAGTAGCTCTGGACTGTAACTAGCTGCCTCATTTTTTAACATTATTTTAACATTTTTTAACTCCCCAGAACTTCTTTCTCTCCGAGTTTCCTCGGATCAAGATACACGAAAATGAAACATTTGGTTTACTTCTGAGCTCCCTTGAAAGTACGATATAAATGCAACTTCATACTTAAGGACATAACAGAGAAAATTTCTTGTGCTGATGTGTTCTGCAATTTTACATCAGTTGGGTATTGATAATGCAGAAGGTGTGACCTTGAAACGTATGGTGAAGGTAGTGCTGTGGAGCATGGTGGTAAGACTGGGTGCTGAACGGATCCCACACGCCTCCTGAGCAGGAAGGGGGATTATGAGATAGCCACATGCCCTCTGCAGCAGGAGTTCATGCTGGAAGAGCCAGCTGCAGCGAGTGTCATTTGTGTAGCTGATTGCTGCTGCCCTGTGAAACACAGCTGCTGGTAGAGAACAGTCCAGGTACTGAATAGCAGAGACATTTAATGGCAGCTGTTCTTTTTTGACCTGCCAACAAAGGGGGAAGTAGCCAACCTATTATGCTTTCAAAAAAATAATGAAAATATGGGACAAGTTATATAGGTCTTAACATTTATGTATATATCCATAATTGAGCAATGTATATAAAAAGGCAAGGTCTTTCTGTTACAACATGCTTTATCTTTCCTGTTTTTCTTTCCTATTATTCTTATTCATGTCCTTTTAGATATTTATGAAAAATCAAAATGTGAGAAAAGGGCTAAAGGGGTTTGTGTGGGGGAAACATTGCTGAGTATTTCTTTTAAAAAAAAAACCCAAACCTGACTCTTGTATTATATAATACAGATTCACTGCTGGAAATTTGTGGTTTAGTAATATGCTTCTTTCCTCATGTTTTTCATGTGCCTGTGCTATTTTGAAATTGTTTTTTAATCCAACACTTCCAGAATAAAATTGGAATCAAGTTAAGTTCTGCACTGTAACAAAATATATGTATCTGTAGCATAAATTTTACTTCTTAAATCCCGTAAGTCTGTGTTTTTATATAACCTGGTAGCCCACCACTGAAGGGTGTGAATGAGTGGTACCACTGAGATTCTGACATTTTAATTTTTATTTTTTTTTCAAGTGCCTTCTGTGTGACATTACTGTAGTCTCATGGTCTGTGTGACTGCAGTTGTCCTGAAGCTTGAAACCTGTCCCATGTATTTCCAGGGGTTTGGTTGCCTGTGGTTTTTATCCAGCTGTTGATTTCACCCTTTGGGAATAGTCCTGTAAAGAGAATAGGTAAAACATCTTAAAGCTGTTCCATATACTGTACTAAGATATGTATTCTGAACTTGAAACAAACAGCTAAAAACCCATAAGCCTTGTAAGAGCCTTGTATTTGCAGCAACTTTGTCATGTGGTAGATGCATTTTTTTAGAATCTGGGTAGATTAACTTAAATTCATAGAAATAGGTGGAAACAGGAATCCCTTAATATAACGGGTTAACATTGGTCTGTTCAGACAAAATTGTAGTGATGTATCACAAGAGGAGAATAGAATTGACAGATTTTTAATTTTCTGTAGCTCTCTGATACAAAAACCCCACGAAGATTTATGTACAAATATGCAAGTTAAAACCAAGAAATGCAGTATTGATCTTTATGACAGGAAGTATGTACAAATATACTAATTTTTTTTTTTTCTTTACAGAAACCATAGCCCATTAATGAGTTTTGGAGCCAGTTTTGTCAGTTTTTTGGTGAGTAGATGAGAGCACAGATTATATATCTCTTTTGGTTTATGTTTGTACATGCATGCATGCTTTCATAACAGTGGATACTGTAAATTTGTTTTTTGTAAGACTAATTTTTTTTAATTTTTAGGTGTGACTAGAGAACAAAGCAGTACATTATATAAAGCTTGTTTACTCTTGTGGTTTAAATAGAAAGTAAGGGTTCTGTGATTCAGATTCTTAAATGTATAAAATATTTATGTGTTCCATTAACAGAACCTTAACAAAACACTCTCTTAAGTGAGCAGTGGCGTTATTTATTTATTTACTTACTTAATTAAAATAAAGCTCACAAATGCCTGTTTTTCTGTTAACATTTGCTGTTGAAAATTTCCCCATCCATATTGTCCTATGAAAGTTGTTCATTTAATCCATTCACTTTGCTTCCTATTGGGATATATGAGAACTTTGAATATTGGTTGACTAAAAAGTTATAATGGGCAAGATAGGTCTGTTAAATGGTTGGGTTTTTTTAATGTATTAAAATAATAATAGCTTGTATAAAAACTGAGCAGTTGTATTAGAAAATGTTTGAATCATGTTTTTTAGAATGTCTTTATTCTGACTTCACTGTTCAGTTTTAGATCTTACTGGAAATTATCCTTGGTAATACTCTTTTTAAAGACAGAATTTATTGTAATATGTCAGGAATATATGATTTGCAAATGAAATAAATTTGAATTCTTTCTAGCATGCAGTATGCATAAATACACTGGTTAGGGCACCTTCTGGAGCGTATACTTCCTTTTAAGTCAGTGGAGGGGAGAAAGGAAAGAGGGAGAATCTCTCAGGCTTGCTTATCTGAATCAATGTGCTGAACCAGTGTAACTTCACAGTGCAGCATCAGAGGATCTTGGACATATCTTGCTTAGCTGCTGTTCTAAATATAGCACTGGCACTTGGCATGTCTGTGTCATTCAGAGCTTTTGTTTAATAAAGCTCTAAGAAAAGAAGTTGCTTGTCCTGAAATTCATTTCAGCACTAGCTGGAGTCAAATGCGGTTTCTTTTTCTTCCTACCCATATAGGGACTGTGGTTATTATTTTGAAAAATTTAATACCTGTTTCCTGTTACTGACTTTTATTTATATGAGCGAATTACATAAAAGCTGTATCTGCACAGATGCAAATTGTGCCTTACATAACAATAATTGAAAATGAATTTATATGAATTTTTCTTACGTTTACAGTAATGTGACAGTGCATTCAGTTTGACTGCATATGAAGCTCTGAGATGGGAGTTAGGACTTCCTGTATGCTGAATTGATTTGATATTGATTCTTGAAATTTTGATACTCAATTTTCTAGTTTGGCGCTTCTGTGTTAGAAACCTTTGTAGTGATGTGTGTGTATTACTACTTTTGTTTCAAAAGGGTTTATTCTCAAGTTTTTAGGAAAACTTTTACTATCCCATAGCTTCTGTAGAAATAAAAGCATTTGTGATTTTTGTCATTCAGATGTGTTTGGTTTTTGGTAGAATGCCATGATGACATTTGAAGAAGAGAAGATGCAACTGGCATGTGATGACTTAAAGGCTACAGAGAAACTTTGTGAAAGTGAAGAAGCTGGAGTTATAGAAACAATCAAGAATAAGATTAAAAAGAATGTAAGACCATAATTGTTAAAATATGGATTTGTCTATTGGATAAATATTTCTGGAAACGTCCTTTCTGTCCTCCTTGTATTTTGAATAAATTATTTTTGATATGTGAAGAGCAGTTGAGATTAGTGATAAACTTGGAAATCAAATCAAGTATTTTGCTTGGATTACCCAGTTGTAAAATACTCAGTTTCAGGTAATTCCTCTTCTAAAGCAGCAGGTTGTGTTGTTGTTAGTAATTGGTTTTTAACATGTCAGGTTGGTGATCTATTCATTTATTTCAGGAAGCTTATAGCCTGTCCATTTCAGGCTAACTTTAATTCATGCATGCTTTAGTAATGTTCAAAATCTGTGATGTTGAGGCCACAGAGTGCTGCGAGCTGTGCATATTCCTAGGGAATTTTCCTTCCTTTTTTTAGGTTTTTCATTCTAAATAATGAAGGAAGAATGAAGCGTGCAGATTGAGAACTAGTAAAAGTAATAGTTATAGAGATGTCCAGTGAATGGCTTGCCTAGTGTGACATAGCAAATCCACAGCAGAAAAAGAAACCATTTCTCTCCAATATTTAGTTACTTGCCAAAAGATATTGAAACCAATATACTTGACTCTCTGCTCTTAAGGGGCACTATGTTTTCTCTGCCACTTGTCATATACCCCTTTCTGTGCTCTTCCTATCTAACACCTTTTAATTTCATGTTTTGTGCATTTAGTAATAATTAAATGAAATTTAAATCTATTATGGCTATTTGTAGAACCTTAGGAAAAATAACTTAGTATATGTGTGACATTTCTCTATTAAGTAGTATTTTGCTTGTTGACCTGTCAAAGGAATTTTAGAACTTTGGAATTTTGCACTTCAAAATGCTGAGTTAATTTGGTAGCAATACTATGACTTGCAGTTAATTTTGGATTTTTTTTAATTTCTCAGAAATATTGTGTATGATCTTTGTTAATACTTTTTTGTTCTCTGTGTTTGTATATTCCAAACAGGTTGATGGACGAAAATCCACGCTGTCCATGATAGATCGTCTACAAAGGCAAATAATTGTAGCAGACTGTCAAGTCTACTTGGCTGTGCTCTCATTTGTAAAACAAGAGTTATCAGGTGTGCTTTGGCTTTCATGTTTAGATATATTTTTGCATGATACCTTTTTAATAAAGATTGATCATAAAGTGCCAATATGACTGGCAGTAAAGATGACTGTTTTGTAAGAATTATCACAGTTCCATGTGAAACATTTCAAGACTGGTACACTTGCAGAGGTATTGTTCTATCTTCCTGTAGGTAGTCGTGTAAAACAGGATGAGATGGATTGCTACAGATTATGGCTTTTTGGTTTTTTTTGTACCAAGTCATATTCAACTGATTCTCCTTAGGTAGGTTGGAATTCTTTGCATGGTGTCATAGAGGCATTGGAGGAGTTGGTATGCATCTGTGTGCTTGCTGCAAGATAAAACAGGCCATTAAGTCCAGGCCACTGATAAGCTGCCAGTGGAAGCACTTTTAAATGAAATGTGTTGAAGATGGAACTGCTGAATCAATTTTATTCTCTGGTCACCAGTGTGTCCTTGCATACCAAAGGGGTTAATCTTGTTGTGTTGAATCCAAACGCCTCGTCTAGACTGCAAAGCCCTTTCTAATGTTTTCTTGCATTGTTGCGTCTCTTGCATAATCTTAAAAACATGCTTTTATCCATGGGTTCATAGAAAATGTGATCAAGGTCATATATAAAGTGTGAGCGCATTCTCACTTTCTCACCAAATCAAGGAAGACCAAGAGATGTCAAACAGACCAGATTGTCAGTGAAAACCCTGCTGGTCAGCTGAAAGGAATCAAAGAAATAACATTAACATTATTTAAAATAACATTTAAGATTTTCAAACAAGGACGTAATGCTTTCTGTGATGCTCAGACTTGTTTTCTTCCAAGCCATGGCATCAAGAATGTATTTGGTTCTAGCTAGCAGAAATTCAGGGATTATCTGTCTGCTGTGTGTGTAGTGCTGCAGAAAGATTTTTTTGCTATTTTTGGTGCAGTTCTTGGTTTTTGTTTGTGGTGGGGGTCTTTTCCCTTCCCTCTTGAATCTTTTTTTCTTTAGTTCAGAGTGTATTCTGCAGCTGCTTAATTGGGTTGGGTGATGTAACTGAGGATGGTGTCTGTTCCCTTTCTCTCTTGGCTGCTGCTCAGAGAACTGAAGTGGGTAGCAGAGCACTACAGAGCATGCAGTACATTTGGGTTACTCTGTTGAGTAAAAAAACATACCTGAAATCTTCAGTTAATTTTCTAAGCAACTAAATGCCAGTTACTGCCATTGCTGAACTGTTGGATCCATTATTTCAGCTTTTAAAGTATATTTTCTTTTTGTTTATGTATAAACATCATTTGTTTTTATCATGTTTCTGTACAGAAACAGCAACCAGATTATTGAAATGAGTGTAATTAAGAAAAACCCGCAGGCAAATATTTCTGATTGGTGGATTGGTGAAAATTTTCTTGTGTTTGTCTTTGTGGAACAGTTTGACAAGAAACATATGATGGCACCCAAGCTGCTTTCTCATATGCTTAACACATTTTCCACCCTCATGGATGCATTAAAAATAGTTTGATCATCAAGTTGGTAACATAACAATTTACATTGGCTTTCCATGGCAATATTGAACTACCCTTTCCTGGTATTTTCCACTGCTGTC
This sequence comes from Campylorhamphus procurvoides, assembly GCA_013396655.1. Classification (NCBI taxonomy): domain Eukaryota; kingdom Metazoa; phylum Chordata; class Aves; order Passeriformes; family Dendrocolaptidae; genus Campylorhamphus; species Campylorhamphus procurvoides. The sequence goes on along the minus strand of WBMV01005302.1, from coordinate 143,909 downwards.
ATGGGTCTGACTAGTTTCATGCTGGGAAATAGGCTCAGTGATTTGGCTTGATTTAATTTTTATGTTTAAAAAGTTAGAAATCAATTGGTTTTGTTTGATTGTTTTTTATTGGTATATCAATAATATATAAATTACTTAGGGTTATACTGTGCTGGTGAACTGTTAATGACAACACACTGATGGCAGTAAAGCCTAAAACTGTATTTTTCTTTGCTGTATGGCATCCTGTCCATTTCATGCTTTCCTTGGAACACAGTGGTTAGCTATTAGGAGAAACACACTAGGATAAGAAAAATATGGGGGTGTCTTTTTATTGGTGTGCTGGATTGCTGTGCGTAGTTGTATGAGCATTCATCTTGTGGTGAACCACATAACTTTTAAAGAACTCTATGCAGCCAAAAAATGATGTAATTGCTTAAAAATCAAGTATTGTTAGTCATGTAATGCAACTGAATCATGGCAGGGGTTTCCATTTTAGTATAATGCTTTAATATGCATCTCAAGATAGAGGATTAATTTCTTTTAGTACTTCAAGTTCATGTTGACAGAACCCATCTGTCACAACTGAGAATACAAATGTTTCAGTCTTTCTCAGTGCAGTTTTTTCAGACTGTCAGACTAGCTTTATCCCTTCCTCATACAGCAAGAATCCAAAAAGAGGTAGTCTAGTCTGTGATGTTACTTTCTCTAGAAATGTTTTGGGTGTTTTTGTCATAGGAGGGATTTTTGTCAAAGGCATCAAAGGTTTGTAAAGAGTTGTTTGGTATTAATAGCATTTTTCTTTTTTTTGACACACACCACCTGTTAGGATCTAATTCTGGCACTAGTTATAACACTGATCTCTGCGAATTTGGTTATATTTCTTTAGAACACTGCTTCTATAAGCATGTTCTGTTTTATTTTTAGTTAGTGTCTTTGTCACTGCAGTTCCTAACTCTTGGGGCTCTATCACAGGCAAAATGCTGGTGCCTGCTTTTACTGTTAATGTATATGAGGATATTCTCTCTCTGTTTCCTGTTTAACACTTGTCACTATCCAAGGATATGCTTATAACCAAGATGATTGCTGTGTAAATAGGCAAATTGGACATCTTTGTCATTTGATGCCATGCCTTTCTTTACCCTTCTATAAAGATGATAGTGAGACTGAGAATTCTGTCATTCTCAACTGAGAATGCTAAAGACCAGATTCTTTTAGGGAAATTCAAGTAGCCGTATTGCATTTGAAATTGAGGATGTTAGGCAACTGAGAAATACTTTAAAACCATAACATTTCTGTGTGCTTTCAGTTTTTTCCCATTCTTTTTTCTTGATCATAAAGGCACTATGTTCATGTGAGTGGCAGGGAAATGATGATGTTGAAAATCTTACTATCTAGCCCAAAGGAAAGGCTTTTCTTGGTATTTTCCCATCAATTGTCATTTAACATAATTTGGGCTGAAGAGAAGAGGTGTAATCTCTTGTGTTTTGCTTTTCTCTGTTCGCCAGTCAGCTGTTTCATCTGCACTCTGTAGTGGAGCAAAATCCAGTGTGAAGTACTTTGATTTCTCTCTTGCTACATAACTGACTGGAATTACCTTTGTGTTGCATGCTCTTTTAAAGTCTGTGGTTATACACACTTCAGTTTGTAGTGCCCACTATGCAAGACCTCTTTGAGAGAACAGTAGCTGTCACAAAATCCATTTTACAGTAAGTTGGTGTAAATGGAGAGAGCATCCTAGGGTGTGAGAAATAGCATTTACTACTTAAAACAGCTTCTGAAATATGTTCTTGAAATCTTCTTTTTTTTCCCTTCATTTTTAGCTTACATAAAAGGTGGGTGGATACTCCGAAAAGCCTGGAAAATTTACAATAAGTGCTATACGGACATTAATACACTTCAGGAAATATATCAGAAGAAAACAACTCAGGAATCCTTGACTTCTGATGCTGCAAATGATAATCATATTGCTGCAGAAGGTGTAACGGAGGATTCGCTAAACAGACTGAAAGGTGCTGTTAGCTTTGGATATGGACTTTTTCATCTTTGCATATCCATGGTGCCCCCAAACCTGCTCAAAATCATCAACCTGCTGGGTTTTCCTGGAGACCGCCTGCAGGGGCTTTCCTCACTGATGTATGCAAGTGAAAGTAAGGACATGAAGGCCCCTTTAGCTACGTGAGTAGCTATATTGAAATGCTTTGGTAGATAAATTAGTACTGAAAGTAAGTAACTGGAGAAAAGTCAAAACCAAAAACTCATGTTGCTTTAAAGGAAACAACAGCAGGTAAAATAAACTTGTAGTTTGTTTTTTAATGTGCCATGGTTTAATGAATTCATCACTTACTAATGTATGAGATCTCTCTGCTGTTAATTATATGCATATATTTGGGCTTTGTGTCAGTATTTTGTTGTATTCTTCAGTACCTGCAGTTCTCATATCTAGTAACTTAAATGCCAGCAGAGTAAATAGGAGTTCCCCCTGAAGACTGTGTAAATTTACCTGAGTTACCTTGTCTGCCATGGAGAGCATACTATTTTGTCTGAGTCGTTGATCTCAGTTAGCTATTTTTCCTTACTATTAGCCCAAGATCTTTTCAATTTTTATTTTTTATTGTAGCGTCTCAGTAAAATGAGGTATTCCTTACAGAATTTTTAAAGGAGTACTTTTTGTATACTCTTTTTCCAAGACTTCCAAGATTTCAGGTCTTTTTAAGAGTTGAAGGGTTAGCCTGACCTAATTTAAACTGCCTTCATAAATTATTATTCCATTATCTACAAATTAATACTTTTATTACTGGACCAACTGCAGGTACTATCAGATGTCACTTTTGAAAAATTGGCAAGCAGATCTAAAGTCTCTTTTGCTTCAGTGGAAGAATTGAATTTTTTTAAGAAAGCTTAAGATTAAATGTCCCCATTAATTTGTTCTTTCTCCTTTCTGGCGAAGAAAAATGATATTTTTTGGGAATGTTTCCTCCTTTAAAATAGTATTGGGAATCTTTGTGCTCTGCCCTTGTTTCCAGGAGCAATGTAGGTCATGTAGATGTCTGCCCTTCTGAAAACATGACATATTTCTTTGACATGGATTTCAAGTGTGTCTGCTATGTGTGTTTAGGTTTTCTGTTGATTTTTTGTTTGTTAGTTTTGGGTTTTTTTGGAGGATTGTGCTCTCCCACAATGAACAATTAGTTTTCAAAGTTTTCCTGTGAGTTTTTATTTTTTAAATATCAACAGAGTTCTAAAGGCTCAACTGCTTTGATGTTCTGAGCTTGATTGTTACTTTACCTTTGGGTAATGTGCATTGAGTTGTATGTTCAGGTGCAGTTTAGGAGTATGTTGATGTATGGCAGTAGCATTGTGTTTTTTTAAAGGCAGATTGTATAATAAAAGATTAATATCTTTGTCTTTCAGTATAATTAAAAAAATGGTCTGTGTAGAATGTAATCCTTAAGTTTCTGTTTACAAGCTGTAATCCTTTTTACTCTTACGTTTCTTTTAGATTAGCTCTCTTGTGGTACCACACAGTTGTTCGTCCCTTTTTTGCCCTTGATGGCAGCGATAACAAGGCAGGATTGAAAGAGGCAAAAGAAATTCTTGCGAAAAAAGAATCTGCTTATCCAAATTCTTCTCTGTTCATGTTCTTCAAGGGAAGGATACAGCGATTAGAGGTATCGCATGTTTTCATCCTTTAGACTGATTTCTTCTCCTCCCCCTTTGTTATTTTATGTTCTTCTGATGTGAATGAACTGTGCAACCTTCGGCAAATTGTGACTAAAGATACAGATACGTGGAAAGATAAGTAAGAAGAATGGATTAAATCCTTCCTAGTTTCACGTTCAGATGCAGAACTGCTCTTCCACTACATCTATCTGAATTAACAACATTTTTTTTTTAAATTCTTTTTCAGCTTCTTGATTTATTTGTGGCTTTATGCTAAAGAAAGTGTTTTTGGTCACTCAGGAGTTTCTAGAGCTATTTCAGTTTTGCTTCTCAGGCTAAAATGTTGATTATTATCTGCTGAGTACATAGCATTTATCTTCCCCTTTTGGTTTTATGCATTGTTCATATGCAGCTAATTCTTTGCAGTAATTTTCCTTAAATAACTGCTTTTGCTTTTCAGAGGTCAAACCAGGATGTTTTCTGTTACTAAGGGTGAACTCTGACCCAAGCAGAAGTGCATTCACTGAAAACATGCTTGTCAATGCTATTGCAGAGTGTTATTCAAACACTCATGGGCTTTGGCTGAATTAGTCTCTAAGAATCTGATGATACAAGATGAGTACTTCAAACCACTCAACTCCTAGCTGCTGCTTTTATCAGACCAGAGTATTTTCAGAGCAATTACATTAACCAGAAAACCTAACACAAAAGCACAAACCCAGGATGTTTAAACCCTTCATCTCGACATGATAATTGCAAGAGTTAATCAAGATGTTAATATCGGTGGTCATTCTTTGCTGGCGTTTGCAATTAAGTCTTTCAAATACAGCTAATATTCTGAGAGGGGTAGCAACAGTAACAGAACAGAGGAGCAGGCTTCAGTGGATAATCAGATTTTGCAGGCATATTCTTGCATGGGGTCTGCATGTTATTTTTTTTTTCTTTGCTGTCATTTTGAAGGCAGTGGTGCGTTTTGAGAATCACGTTGTAACAGGCAAACTGTCAGACTTAGGGAAGTATTGCTGTTTTCTGAGTAGTAATAATCTCAGTGGTTTTTGTTCAGTTGTATGCATATTCCATTCTTAGGGTAAAAATCAAATTTGTTTGGAATAGCTACACAATGAATGCAAGTGCAGTTAAAAGTGTAAGTACATTGATTGCCAGGGTATGGCTTGGTATTTTAGTGTAATGAGGAATAAAATTCAACTGATTCTTCTGACTTTGAGAGCAAAGTAGGGCAAAAGTATAAAGTTGTCAATAAACTGAATATATGTTTCTGTGTGTAGAAAAAGAGGATATGTTTGGGATGAGTGTCAGTTTTGTGAAGTCAGTCCCTTTGTGGAGTACTGATACGTCTCAAAGGAGAGTTCTTTAAGTGTAATCTGAGAGTATTAGTGCATTAAATGATGCAGTATGTAGATACTGGAGTTTAGCTCCAAGTGAAACTGTTCGAGCCAGAGGGAGCATGGCCACATTAATGAAGTTAGTTACTTTAGGCAGGCAGAATGCTGTCCATTAGCCTGTGTAGATATGACCCTGAGTCAGCAGAAAGGTTATTGGTTGCCAATAGGAACTAAAATGTCTGTTTGCCATTCATATATGTGTTTGTATGAGAGCTTTTCCCTTCAGCAGCCTCTTCCCCCTCCCTGATCATTGCTTTGTTCCAAATGGTGATATATCAGGGAAGTTTTGCTGTGTCTAAATGTTTTGATTAAATGTCTAGGACTCTTCTGTAGACTTTGTTAGGAACTTACATGCTTAATTTTCTGAAATGCTTTTGACATAATAGTGAAGGCAGGTATGTGACTGGTGGCCGTGGCATGGGGAGCTGTGCTGGATTTCTGCACAATACACTGGTGGTTACATGTGTCTTGAATCTGGACATTTTGAGCATCCATTTCATATTAGTGTGGCCTGCAGGAGCAGGGAAGTGATTGTCCCTCAGTACTTTGCACTGGTGAGGCTGCACCTCAAGTCCTGTGTCCGGTTCTGGGCCCCTCACTACAAGAAAGACATTGAGGTGCTGGAGAGTGTCCAGTGTAGGGCAACAGAGCTGGTGGCGTGCTCTGAGGAGTGGCTTATGGAGTTGAGGTTGTTTAGCCTGGAAGAAAGGAGGCTCAGGGTGACCTTATCACTCTACAGCTGCCTGAAAGGAGGCTGTAGGCAGGTGGGGTCGGCCTCTTTTCCCAGGCATCTAGTGACAGGATAAGAGGACACAGCCTCAAGCTGTGCCAGGGAAGGTTCAGGTTGAACACCAGGAGGAATTTGTTCACAGAAGCGGTTGTTAAGCACTGGGACAAACCACCTAGGGAGGTGGTGGAGTCACCATTCCTGTAGGTGTTCAAGAAACAAGTGGAGATGGCACTTAGTGCTCTGGTTTAGTTGGCAAGGTGGTGATCAAAGGTTGGACTCAATGATCTTGGAGGTCTTTTTCAGCCTAAACAATGCTGTGATTCTGAAGCAGATGCAGGGATACTCGTAAATTACAGACTAATATGATGAGTTGTAATTCCCTCCTCATTTCCAAGGCGGGTGAGGAGAGCTCCTGCAAAGCCTGGGAAGTGCTTACGTGGCATTAGTTAGTGCACTGTGAAGTTTAAATTCTTTCCACTGGGCATGGGAATATTATTGCAGGTGGCTTACCAAAATTGGGAAGTTTGTGCTCAAGTATACCTTGAGCTGAAGCTGGGACAGGGCAGAGTGAGAAGTGGTGTTTTGAATATTACCTATTTCTGCTTTTCAGCTTGCAATTTTGCTTTCTCTTTTATTTTTTTCCTAATCAGCAATGCTATTTGAAATCTATATCTGCTTTTCTTAAATAATACAGTCATCCCAATTAGCAATAGTTAAATAAATTGGTAGCTTCATGTGGAAAGTAGTAAAGGTATAAAGAAAGTGTTTGACAAATTGTGAAGTGGACAAGATTGTTTCTCTTAGGTTAGGAACAGATTGCTTGTGCATATATAAACAATAAGAAATCTTTGGGACTGGGTCAAAAAACTTGGGTTTGATCCATAGAGTTCAACTGGTATAGGTGGATGTAAAGAGTCTGAATGGGAAAGTAGCAAATACTCCATCTGAAGAGCAAAGCACCATTGGTACATTCAGGTGTGCTAAAGTGTGTTTGATGTATAGGCTTCTGAAAATGTGCACTGATAACCTTGTGCTTCAGTGTAATGGTGACAAGTACTCTTGCTTTTTTAGTTACCTTTGTAGACATTTTGGTATCAGTGGTATCATTCTTATTTAGGGGTGAGAGGGTGTGTGGTACGGAAAAGTAGACTGAGGGCAAGAGTAATAATAAGCATTGAAAAGTCTTACGAACTTTCTGAAAGGAAGGCACATAGATGACTGAAGTAAAGAAATTTGCAGAGCTTGTGTGATTTCAAGATTTATTTTCAAGAATTATGCTGGCTTTTCTAATTACTTGTTCTAGGCTTCAAAATACAGTATCCTAGTTTTATTCTATTTTGGTTTTGTGACATGTCTAAAGAAAAATGGATTTCTGGATGCTAAGGAGTAGAAAATGCAGGCTTTGAATTGTCCATATGGCGTTCTCCAGTGTAAATTGTCACCTTTTAGATACTGCTTTCTGGTTTCCCCTTAATTAAGAACATGACTTCTTAAAAGCTTTACAGATTCGGAATGCTGATTGAGAATAGAGATGTTCTGGGAGAAGGGAAGTGTCGAGATTTCAGAACAGCTTTCTGGGGAAATGTTTATGTGCTTGATAAGCTCTGTAGGTGTTTAGTTGGTGGGTTGGGGTCCTTTTAGTTTTAGTCTAAAGTCAAATATAATAGGGTTCTCACACTAGCTTTAATAATCCTCTTTATGGTTATGTAGTTCTGCATATGACACATTTTATGTATCAATGCTTTTTTGGCCTTTGTATTATGTCCAAGAGAGGTATGAGTGATGCCTGTTGCAGGAATTACAGGGGGGTGTGTATGTGTGTGTGTATGTATTTATGAATCTCAAGAACATCAATTTCAGGTGCAGCCAGGATGTTACACTTGCAGACTCTTGGGATTTTATCATTCTTCCTGTTTATTCTTTGAAACAGTAAACAGAGAGTAGTTAATTTAAGAACTAACACAAAGAGTAGAAATACATATTGTCGCAATCCCTGGAGATGATTGAAACTGTATTTATTAAGAAATGTCTCTGAAACATATTTAACTCAGATTATTTCCTGGTGCTGAAGGAAAAGTTAGGCAGATGTCAAAACATTTGTGAGAGCTAGATAGTTAGAGGTCTGGATTACAGAAGATTGAATATTCAACCAACTGGACTTGTATGTTACTGAGTGGTTGGTATTTCATGTGCTACCTCATGCTTGTGTATGGCATTGCAAACGGTGATTTAATGGCCAGTAGTCATTGTGTGGAATAACATGTCCTACAAATAATTATTTCTATTTTGAAATGTTCAGGGTCTTAGAAGGCTAAGTGTCTTCAAAGAGAACTAAATATTTAGACTTTATTTTCCTGAGAAGCATTCAAAACAGATTTACTTAGCTTTTGAACTTCATAGCATGAAGTTCTAAACTGACGTTATTTTATTTTTAATTTTTTTTTCTGTATAACTGGGCTCATAACACTTATTTTCTGGGAAGTTGTGTTGGGATAATGTGTAGCAGAGAGAATGTTCTGCTCTAAAAATAAACAAGGTGTACATGGCTCAGTTTCCCTGGTAATTTTGAGGACAAGTATAACTCACCTGTCTTTCTGTGTAGTATAGGCTTCTGCCTTGCCAGCAAGCATCTTAGTTTGATCATCTTTCTGTTTTGTAAGTGTACAGTGTTTACGTTGGTACAGCTGTGGATCTCTTTGCTGGCTGTTGTGCTCTTTTGATGGAATATGTATTATGTAGCTAAATCATTCCTTAGCAACTAAAACGGTTTTCCCTGATGAGACAAAGGAGAAAATGCAAAAAATAACTTCAGAGCTCTGTGTTGCAGTATGATGCTGCAGATTTTTGCAGGAGTTTTTGAACTCAGTTATGCTTGTGTAGATGATGGGTTTGCATTTTCTAGGGTTTCTTTCATTTACATGCTGAGTCAGCAGAGAGTGGCTTAAAAATTCTGCTGTTGTATAAATTATAATAAGTATGTGAGAATAAATACAGGAACTCTATCAAAGCAGATACAGACCATATTGGAATATATAGTGTGTACGTATAAAACCAATTAAATATTGATTTGCATTCCCTCCTCATAATGATTGGTATGGACAAGTTCCATCCTAGACTGGGAGAACTAGAAATTAGTCAAAAGCAGTATCATTCTAGTTCTTAGGATGATATCAACCTCTCTTTGCTAAGCTGTTGCTAACTAAGGATTTTATCAAAATGTTCTTTTTTCTTTCATGTGCCTTTTTATCTTCTTATGTGCCATGCAGCATTTATGAATTCTCTATCAACTGTTGCTTAAAGTGATTGCTGAGGGATATGGGAAAAATTCAAAATAAATAAAGTCAAACACTAGAGGTACCCTTACTATGCAGAAAGCTAGACTTCATTGGCAGATGCTAAAAATATGACTTCTAAAGGTGGGATAAGACTAATAAGAGTAGAAATGAGATTACTCTAAAGGTTACTGCTCAAAACCAATGAATTTCGGACGTAATAGCAAATAAAAGGGATACAGTCACTGGTTTTTAATGTTGAGAGGTGATCTAGATTGGCTGTTATTACACTATTAAACTCTTCTATACTTTTTGAAATATCTATGAGCAGAAATCTGAATATTTTCTTTATCAAAATCATGTTATCCAACAAATTTTAAATTTCAGTCTGAATTGGTTTTTTCTTTTTTTACTTTTGTTAGTGTCAAATTAATAGTGCCTTGACCTCATTTCATACTGCTTTGGAACTTGCAACAGACCAAAGGGAGATTCAGCATGTCTGCTTATATGAAATAGGTAAGCTGGATATGTTTACACCAAAAATAGCTCACTTTCAAGTTTAGACTAGCAACTTCAATAAACAAAGTGGATTCTTTTTATTAGGATTTTTAGAAATGTTTTAGAATACTGGCCTTCGTCTTGGATGGGTTACAGTAATAATCCTGTTTTCTTGTTTGGGCAAGTAGAATTCAACAACTTTTCTTAATGAAGTTTTCTGCAAATAAAAAATGATGCAAAATCAGAGAGTAGATTGTGGAATCAAGGGTAAACTGTTCACCTACTGAATATTATTTAAAATTAGAAGTTAATCTGATTTTTCAGTGGAATCACCATTTCTGTGCCAAAAACTAAACAGTCTAGTGAAGCTTCATGGTTTGCAGGATCTGTATTTCATGGTCACTCCTATCAATAGAAGTATATGCTGTATGGTCTTAATTTGCATACAGCTCTTCAGAGTGGAGAAGATATGTTGCTTCAGGCTTTAAATGGGATCTTGTCACAATGGGAAATAGTAAAGGAACTTGTACCTTTGTGAGTTTCAGTATCGTACAAAATACTGTATCTAAATTTTTTAAAAGAGAGATTTGATGTCTGTATAGATTTGTTGTTGCACTGAAGTGGATTCATTTTTTGTATGGAATCTTATAATTCAGAATTTCACAGTAAATGTAAACCAGACTTTAATTATGTCATTCATTTGCATTGTATTTAATTTTCCAGTTACTGTTGTAACTATTAGACTAGCTCCAGCTCTCATAATAGATTGTGTGTTTCAATATTGTTGACACCAACTTTGAATGGCTGTACTTTCCCTGAAATTAAATCAGTTTTGCTTTTAGGTTGGTGCAGCATGATAGAGATGAACTTCAAAGATGCGTTTGAATCCTTCGAAAGACTTAAAAATGAATCCAGGTGGTCCCAGTGCTACTATGCTTATTTAACAGCAGGTGAGTATATTCATTGTGTTGGGTAGGTGATAAATCAGTGAGGTGATAAGATTTTGGCACTGTTTTGTTGTGGGAAACTTGCTGGTGCGTGTAGTGTGTTCCACACTGCCTGCTGCTTATGCAGCTTTATACAGGACTTGACTTGGATAATTGTTTATATAATGAACACCTTCATGCTCACATGGATACATGCCTGTGTGTACACCTTCTTCCTCCTGATGTAGATTACTAAGATTGTCAGTGGAGCGACATGTAACAGTGTATTGCAAAGATCTAAAAAAATCTTTAGAGGCTTGGTGGTACTACGTCCTTTAATGGTTATAAAAAAGTGATATTGGCTATTTTTAATTATCACAGAGGGTGTCTGGGGGAGTTGGGATTATCATGTTTGTCAAATCCTTGGTCTAGATACTTTCTGGAAGTGAGTGTGTTTGTTCTTTTTCTGTGACCATATAATACCTAATATTAATCTTTCCTGTTTCATATTCCGGTAGTGTTAACATGTTTCTGTATTCATACAGTGTGTCAAGGAGCCACTGGTGATATCAATGGTGCTCAGAATGTGTTCAAGGAAGTTCAGAAGCTTTTCAAAAGAAAAAACAATCAGATTGAACAATTTTCAGTGAAAAAGGTTAGTTTTAGCATAGGCTGACTTGTTTTGTTGCAGTAATTATGCTTAGTTCAATTCTCTAACAATTTTTTTTTTAAGGATGTATCTGTTTTCTGTTCTGTTGCTTCTGTAGAATTAGTGGGAAGGAATAGGATGGAAAAAGAATAGTGTCAAATGTATTTGAAGGACCTAGCAAAGGAAATGTGAATTAGCTATTCACTTTACAACTAAAGTCATTATTAAAGACAAAAATACATGATACTGTAGTTGCTTTGGTAATTTTCCTTCTAGCTTTGCCTTTCTGACTGCTTTTTATCTTGTCTTGTTTGTAAAGGCCTTAGTTCTTTTTGAAAGCTAGGAGTAGTCTAGGAAATAGCTCCCATCTTGCAGATGTTACTGGTTCAGCATCCAGTCACTGTTTACTCGGGATTGTGAAATACAGTAAAACCAGTCAGGTTGCATATGAGGAAGTTTTAATTTTGATCAATATGTAAGTCCTTAAATTAGTTGAAAGATTCTGCTTTTTAGTCTTAAAGTCTTTAAGCCAAGTTACCATGGGCTTACTGTCATAGAATTGTGTGACTTTATGAAACAGTTAAAATAACTGATATATTGCTTGTGAGTATTACATTCCCATAAAAGAACAAATGACGGATCTCCCTTCTCTCTTTCTCCCCGCTTTGCAGGCAGATAGATTTAGGAAACAAATGCCGACCAAAGAGCTCTGTGTCTTGGCATCCATTGAAGTATTATACTTATGGAAAGCCCTTCCAAACTGTTCCCTCTCGAACTTACAGCATATGAGTCAAGGTATAATATGGTTCCTCAATTTATTTATTTACTTTTTAAAATGAGGTGTATAATTTTATTCTGTTGTGTGGAGTAGCCGATTGTAGTAGCATGAAAATTTAAACTTGTGTGCAGTGTCGTAGCAAAATACAGTTTGAGTATCCATAGAATAATGTCCATTATGATTCAGCTTAATGCTTCATTGCCTGCTGCATAGAGTTGTTTATTAATCATTGTTTAAAATGAAACAGTAGCATGATATAGTTACTGTTCCAAGTCACTAAGCAAAATAGAAGTAATTTAAATGTAGCTACAAAATTATAAATAAATCTACCTATTTGTTTCTGCATGTCAGTTTTCTCTCTAAGAGGAAATAGGTTACTTGTGGTGTTCTGTTTGTCTTGGCTGCTGGGACCTTCATAGTGGTAAATGGTTGCCTCTTTCTTAGTCTCTAGATGTCTTTAGATGTCTGTCACATGAAGCTTATCAAGAGTGTTTATCGTGAGGTTTACTATAATTATCCCTCCATCCAGCAATCACTCTTGTTTGCGTTTTGCAAACAGTTTCAAGTTGGTTGAAGAGAAGCTGCACAAGAGCTAGCAATATGAGCTCCCAGCCCAAAAGGCTGGCTGCATCCTGGGCTGTATCAAAAGCAGCATGACCAGCAGGTCAAGGGAGGTGATTCTGCCCCTGTGCTCTGCCCTGGTGAGACCCCCACTTGGAGTGCTGCATCCAGCTCTGGGGTCCCCAGCATAGGAAAGACATGGACTTGTTGGAGCAGGTCCAGAGTAGGGCCACATCGATGATCAGAGTGCTGAAACATCTCTCCTGTGAAGACAGGCTGAGAGAGTTGGAGCTGTTCAGCTTGGAGAAGAGAAGGCTCCAAGCAGACCTCAAAGCACCTTTCAGTACTTAAAGGGGACTGGCAAGAGAGTGGGAAAGGGACTTTTTACAACAGCATGTAGTGACAAGACAAGGGGGAATGGCTTTAAACGAAAAGAGGGCAAGTTTAAATTAGATACTAGGATTGTGCAGGTCATGAGGCACTAGCACATGTTGCTAAGAGAAGTTGTGGATGTTCCATCCCTGGGAGTGTTCAAAGCCAGGCTGGGTAAGAGTTTGAGCAATATGGATGAGGCTTTGTGCAACCTGGTCTAGTGAATGGTGTCCCTGCCCAGGGCAGGGAGCTTGGATTTACAAGATCTTTAAGGACCCTTGCAACCCAAACCATTCTAAAAAGTCTCCCTTTTTATAATTTATATTTTTTAGTTATTATTATTTATAGATAATGACTTGCTCATTTAGAAAATAAAACAAAAATTTTCTGCTATGGGGTTGCTTTTTTTGTTGTAATTGTGGAATTTGGGAGATTTACAAAATTTTTGTGTTAAGCTTGAAAACTACCAGTCTTAGAGTCGAGAGTCAGAACTAGTAGTGGTGTTCTGGTTTTAAGATAATTTGTCCATTTAAATTGCATGATGGTTAGTCAAATCTCTAGTTTTTTAGTCACAAAGATAAAGGTAAGCTTTAAAATCAGATTTACTCATATAAAAATAAATGTGAGATTTTTTTGGCTGTCATTTGCCTTCAGAACAGTCAGCTGTAGAGGATGTAAGGAGTATGTATTCTCTCCTGCACACTCAGAAGCAGTATAAGCTTTTAGCCAGTGGTTCACGTTTTAATGTGAAATAGCAGTATAGATGAAAATTCAGAGATAATCTTCTTATAAGTTTGACACTGACAGATGTGTCTGCATCAGCCATCCTTGGTTGAAGATTTTCTGCACAAAGAGAGTGTTATTGCTACATTTTATGTGTATCTCAAGAACATGGATGATAGGGGATTTTTTATATATATGTTTGTTTCCTCTTCTCCTGAACAATTGGATTGTAATTTGCTGTGGTGGATTTCCAGACTTTTCTTCTGGGCTAGGACTTGACCTAAAGGCATTAATTTGTATCCACCTGTAGCTCTGTAAGTAAAATGCCAAGTAACTCAAGACTTACAGTAAAAACGAGAGTTGACAGCCCAAATACTTCATGCAGGCCAACTCTTAGTCATCCCATATGTGGCTTCTTTGGGTTGTGGATTAATTGTTTTGTGAAGAGGTGGTTAAGATCTGGTAGGTTTTATGAGATGAGGCAAAATGTTTAAAGACCTGTACTGCTCCAGAGACAGCAGTTAAGGGATGAAAAGCCCTGCAGGCCTCCCTCCCTGGAGGTGATGGTGCAGACAAGTGCAAATGGCTCCTATGGAGCGAGTCTTGGTTTAACAGAGCTCGTACTAATAAGCTTGTTCAAAAGGGAGCCTGATTCATCTAGAAATGGTTCCATGCACTGTGATACAGGTTTTCCTGGAAACAGAGCACTGCTTAGCTGAGGCACAGTCTGTCCCTGGATTGTGGACCAGCTGAGGTCTGGCAAATTAACCTTATTCTCTTGTTGTCATTGAGAATTGTGATGCCAGAATACCCTAGTCTGGATTTTTAAGTCCAGTACAGATTTTTGTGCGTCTGTCACTTGACTTCAGTTCAGAACAAATCAGGTTTGTCTGAACTGTTTGCCCTGTGCTCCTCATAACTTGGACTGTGTATTTTTCTCTCAATATGTGGGACAAACCAGTTTCCCATAACACCAGAAGGAGGTGATTGTTTCTTAACTTTGTTTTAGTAGATATTTCAAAGGCTGGTGGACAAACGGATTCTCTCTTGTGAGACGAACACACCAACTGCCTTTGACTTCAGCTCATTAATTCCTGTTAGGAATTGCTCTCATGAGTGACAAGATTTATTGATGAGGTTCATAAAAAATGGATTGTATTTAAAAGAAAACAAATTATTTTGCTGTGAATTAATGTTACTAGCATCTCCTTTTTTCTGATTAAATTAAAACATTAGACTAAAAGACATCATAAACCACAGTTATTTTCTAAGGAAGAATTTCAATCCATCTTGTTTGTTTACTGGAATCTTTTCATTAAGCTTGTCAGGATGTTGATGATTCATCAGCTGTTGGTTTGAGGAATTTGCTTCTTGGTGCCATACACAAATGTTTAGGAAATTCTGAAGATGCTGTTCAGGTAAGTTGTTAAATGGTGATTTAATCCTCTTTGACAAGCTATTCTGTTAAACAGTAAATATTGTTGAGTAAGAGTGTTAAGCAACTCATCAGTTTTCAGTGCTAGTGATCATTCTAGTTTGTGAATTCTTACAGGGTTCTTATAAAATCTTTTGGTTGTCTTCATTATATTCTGTGTTGTAAAAGTAATTCACTATGCTGAATGAACATGGCAGTCAAAGTGGCTTGTAGCAGCAGGAGTTAAGGTGAAGCTGGGAAGAACAACGGAGTTATAACAAACTCTGCTAGAGTTACTTTGTCTAACAATGAAAATTAATCTTTTTAAGAAGAAGTAACTTGGAGATTGACATTTTGAAAGCACACATTTGCTGCTTCTCCTCCAGGACTACTAGACACTGAGAGGTTTGTTTTTTAGCACACATACCAAATAAAAATTTTGCCACTGCTCCAGGTTTTGGTCCGCAAGCACAACTTTCCTCATTCCTCCCCAAAATGGAATGCAATTCACATAAGCAGCAAGATGCTGGCTTTGAATCCCTTCCCCTCCTCATTTCTCTCAAGCATATCTTAAATAATCTGGGTACTTCATCTCTGATGTTGAAGTTCCTTGTTAGATGTAATATTTTTCCAATATGAAGTTGAAAAACTCTTGAAACAATATATTACTTGGTAAAAATCCAAACAAGTAATTTTGCTTTGATACAGTAGTGTTGGTAAAAATATCTAGGAATCTATACTGTTGTAAATTTTTAATGTATTCTTAATTTAACTTTGGCTAATTTCTAATGCTTAAAGTTGAGTGCTGCTTCTGCATTGTTTTGGAGTATCAAACAGTAAATTTTAATGCAGTCTTTTGTTTCTTCTTTTTTCCTTTCATTTTTACAGTACTTTCAGCGAGCTGCTAAAGATGAACTCTGCCGTCAGGGCAACTTGTATGTCCAGCCATATGCTTGCTATGAACTTGGCTGTATTCTCTTAGACAATCCAGAGGTAATGGCATAACCTGCTTTTAAACTCATAAAATGAGCATAAGGAGTCAGCATACCTCTATAGAAAGAACAAAACAAAGTTTAAGGTGATAATGTATGTTAAGTTTCAAAAATCTGTTTTATGCTTTCTGAAAAGAAACCTACTTGATTTGGGTTTAGGGTTTTTTTTCAATCCAGGAAATGGAATGCATTTTAGGTAACAATATCTTATTTTTTCAATATAGAGAGTGTTCCTGCTGCTGGTGGCAAAAAAAGCCTGGCCAGAATGTCTTGGGTAGGCAGGGATTTCTTGTCTGCAGGTGGTATTTAGTATGGTGGATGCCTAGGGTCCTTTTCTTGCCTATTTAATATCCTTTTGGATGCTATTCAAGCTCAAAGTTTACTTGTAGTTATCCTCTCCCAGTAGAATTTGATGTCTCCTAAAATAGCAAGTGCTTTCAGTAATTTAAATTCCATTAAAGCTGGTTGTGTGGGCATTTTGAGTTTCATCCTGAGTAGTGAGAGTTTTGTTGTTCAGGATGAACAGGAAAATAATCCACCAGGCTTTCAGACTGTCCAAATGGCTTGGCTGATGATTCATTTGATTGTTCAGGCCTGTGCACATACTCTGCCTCCTAAGGAACCTGGAAAAATCTTAAAGTAGAGCAACTTGTGCACCACTTGTGCTGTTTTCCCTCCTCAAACATGTAATACCACTACTTGGAGTTTATGCCACCTTGTGTAGCACATCCTTAATCAGATTGAAAGTTAGAGGAAATGGTTACAGGGTAGTGACTTGAACCCCCCGTTATTGTATGTAGTGTATTGACTAGTTGGGCTGATAATCTCATATTCTTAAGAAGTAGTGTGTTGATAGTATCTTCTTAAGATTCTGTTTTCAGTTGTTTCTGATATTGTCAGGTTTAATCATCTCAGCTGAACCTTCCCCTTAAAGTGGGAAGGAAATGAAAATCTGTTGATGAAGGTAATTGTCATGACAAAGAACGGAACTAGAAAATGGTTTTAGAAGTAATTATACTTTTTGAAAACTCTGCTACCTGAAGACTTAGAGCTGGGCCTGGAAGCCTGGAAGGAGATATGAGTCCTGTAATGTTTTTTGCTGCCTTTTTCCCTATGTTTGTGTTTAAATTTGATCATGTCGGGTGTCTCTAAAAATAAGGGTGTGGTGGGTAGTGAAGTTATGTTATGATCTGGAGAATATGGGAGCGGTCTTACCTTTCTCCTGCTTTACATGTAGTGTGTGCACACAGTAACCAAAGGTGCCTTGTGCTGGGTGTTTGAGGGCTGAACAAGCCTCGGCTTGTAGCCCTATGGAGAAGCTGTGGTAGTGCTTAGTGTATGAAGGATGTGCAGGAAGCTCCCTCTTGTGGCACTCAGTGAGGAGGTAAATGATGCTTAACCTGACTTAAGTGGGATGAGGTAGGGAAAAGCAGGAGCTAGAATTAAAGGCAAGTGGATGCTGTTTATAGGAAATCTCATTTACTACCTGAGGTGTCCTGATAGAGCTCTATAATGGCTAAGAAAGAAAAGGGAATAGGATTTTATAAATCACATTTACCTGAGAGGCTGAGCATATTACAGACCTGAGCAACAGATATAGATATCAACGTGCATTTTAGTATAAAAAGCATGCTGTTATTAAATGTACTTCACTTTAAAATTATTGTTACTCATAATTACATGTTTGATTTACTGTATCATCTAAATCATCTTTGTTATGTTAAATGGAGTTCTAATCAAATTCTTCTTGATGTAACCGTGTTAAAATCTTGAAATTACACAAGAGTTTTTGTAGTGTCTTAAGACACTGAATGTAATGTAACAATATAACTAGATATAGTCATATTTAGATACATTTGAATAAGAGAACTTAATTTTTCTGTCTTATCAGGCAGTTGGCTTATATATTTGTAAGGCTTAAAGTAAAAGTGTACTACATGATAAGAAATAGGAGCTTTTCAGCAGTAAATATTATTCTGCAAATATATATATTTTTCCTTAAGAGTTTGAGATTTCTAGAACAACTCCTAATGCTTAATATCCAGTAACTTGTTTCATAAGTAAATGGCTTAAACTTTGATGAAGAAACAAAAATTACCCTATCGATCAGTTAGTCATTTATTTGCAGCTTCGTTTGTTCCCCTGTCCTTTCCTGTAGTTCACCATCAGCAGCAGCAATTTGCACTTGAAGCTGTAATTTCTCCTTTTCTGTAGATTAGAAATAAGTAATACTGCTTGTCTTGGGTGCTTCGTATTTATAGTTGCCCAGTTTGAGAGGGTTTTGTCTGCTCAGTACCTTATTTCAAGATAGAGATGCTGCTCTGGGCTGACCCAGGTCATTTACTTAAGATATTTTCTGTAACATTTGTGATGTGTTTCTAATGCAATGTTTGTCTTTTTGTAGACTGTGCCAAGAGGCAAAACCTTACTGCTCCAAGCCAAGGTAAAAACCAAGGCACTTTCAAATTTAGCTTTTTGAGATGAGGGCATTTGGGAGGTTGTGTCTTTGGGGTTTTGGGGCAGGTGGAGTGGATGTTACGTGGTGGTGTCCCTCACCTATAATCTACAATACTGTCATGTACATATGCATTAATGTATATAATACACTTTTATGTAGGTTACATAGGTATGTATTCCTAGGTCAGTCATAGCACAGAGCCCACATTAGTGACCTCTCCTGGAATGTTAGAACCTTGCTAAGTTTTTCAGCTAAGATTTTGCTACAGAAATTTTGAAAATGACAGTTCTCCCCTCCTCGTCAGTTCCAACTGGTTCATGCCTTGGGTTTGTCATTATTTTCTAGAGCTTTTGGAATATCTGTAATAATCCGTTTGCTTTGGATAATGTGGCGATATTGCAACATGCAATCTCCACTTCACCTCTTTTCTTTAGACTCTTTGGTAACAACTTCTTAAGCACTAGTAGCAAAATTATCTTCATATGCTGAAGTGAAGGAGGCTAATAGTTATATGTTTGGTGGGTTTTTTCTTGTTGCTTTTTCCCCCAGGAGGAATTTACTGGCTATGACTTTGAGAACAGATTGCACGTCCGCATACACGCAGCCTTAGCCTCTCTAAGGGAAGTAGTTCCACAGTGACGAACAGCAAGTCTTCTTATCCTTTCCCACAGTTTCTGCACTTTAAGATGAAGCAGAAGAAAGAGCTGTTGGGAAGACCAGCTTTTCTTCTGAAAACCACTTGTGCCAGAGACACTTTCCTAGTATGGTCAGAGTTGGTATGGCTTAGTAAAAACATTACTATTTTAGCTAAAGGTAAATCAACCAGGAAGAAGGTTAAGTGACCTTGTGCTTTTATCTCTGTTTTTATTTTGTTTAAACCAAGCTGAACACAACTGCTTGTAACTCTGTGGGTGAGCCTAAATAAGCACACATTGATTTACTTAAACAACATTGGAAAGTGTGATTTTTACCTTTTAAAACAGATCTAGATCTAAAATATGCCAAGGGGAGCACTTCTGTTTTGATTAGAATAATACAATAAAAGTAATGGGTGTGGATTTTGCAGTTGGAAATCGTCAGAATACTCTTTTTTCTTTAAGTATTAGCCAATACACCAGAGGATAAAAACTGTTCAGTCACAAAAACAGCTCTTACTGTATTTTAGTGGGTTATATCAGTTACCTCATGAAGAGCAGTCTGTGAATTTTAAACCTCTCATCCTCTTCCATTCTTTGTCCCATCCCTCCCAACCCAGCTCAGATACGTGATATAAATTATGTCAGTGTTTAGGATCTCGGCTTCTGGTACATTCCGGCCAAATACTTTTATGTGCAGTTACAGTGTGGGCAGTTCTTACTTCCATTCTTAATGTTCTGAATGTAATGTTAAAATACATAGGCCAGATACAGTAATTTTATGTATTTTTCTGTTCAAGCTGCTCAGACTTTTAAAGGTATTAAAAAAAGCGCCCCAAAACAACAAAACACAAACCCAAAAATCTGCTTTGGTAGTTATGCAATACTACAATATCCTAAGTCTCTGGATGGTATTTTAAACCTGTGGTGTTATGATACTGCTATACCTCAGAAAGCTTAAAGCTTTTGTCTTGACTGTATAATTTTTAATACATGGCCATCTGTGTGCTTATCTGTAGCTTTTTTTACTTTGCCTGTAATACGTAGTATTTCCTTATTTTTATATTCAGTTAATATCATATTTTAGGAAGATAAATATTTTTTAGAAAAGCTTATGAATGGAAATCTGACCAGAAAGTTAGTTGAATTATGTTACTTTGCAAAGCTAAGAAAACTGGATGCCCTTGGAAATAGTTATCTAAAAGCCTTATCTTTTCTTTGGTCAGGTTGCCTTAAACAGTTCCTTAGCTTAAGCTTTTTTCTTCTTTCTTACCTTTTTGTGGAGCATGTTGCCAAAGTTGTAGACCTTGCCCACACCTAATCGTCACTGATTTGCTTTTGAGGCTACATCTAAAGCAAGACTGATATGGGGGAGAGAAGTAGTGTCCTATTTGGTAGGCCAAATGAAACGGTTGAGACACTTATTTCTCTCTAGAAATACACAGTTCTGCTATGAAAGGAATTCCTAGAGCAGTTAAACATTTCTCTTGCAGTTCCTGAAGGAGCGGAGGACTCTTAAAAAAAAAGCAGTTTTATTTTTCTATAATCTAGGTGTGTTACAGATAGTACACTGTTTTG
Organism: Campylorhamphus procurvoides; assembly: GCA_013396655.1. Taxonomy (NCBI): domain Eukaryota; kingdom Metazoa; phylum Chordata; class Aves; order Passeriformes; family Dendrocolaptidae; genus Campylorhamphus; species Campylorhamphus procurvoides. The sequence goes on along the minus strand of WBMV01005302.1, from coordinate 123,278 downwards.
GTTTTTTTATTCCATTTTGACAGTAACGTTGAGGCGTAAATGAGTGTTCAACCTTATTTGGTCAACCCAAATAAGTATTGACTAGAAAACAATATATTGTGTATATATATAGTGACTGCTTAGAGTTCAAAAATTATTTTAAAAATGGGCTGTAATGTACCTGAAATCTTATTTTGTCCTATCTGACTTTTAATGTTTTGCAATCAGAGAGACAGTCTATTCTGGATAAATAGCTGGAAACAGTACAGTTGCTAGCAAAATTCCTTTTAAATACACTTGTTAAATATGATACGAGACTAGGCTGTTCAGGACACAAAGCACCTGCATGCAATTTGTGTTGGGATATTTAGGGTCTGCATACTTGGAGGTAGCTGGCAAATTGTAGTAAATTTACTAAAAGGCCTGTTGTCACCAGGCCAGGAGTGGGAAAGACACTATATGTTCATGTAACAGTTTAATAACTCTGTGCAAATTGCAGCTTTTCTGTGGGCTTAGCAAATCATCACAACTGTATGTTTCTGTATTATTTTTTTCCCTCTTCTTGTAGGAGAATCTCCTACATTGTAAATGGCAAAATTATTTTTTATGTTAGATTGTGCCTGTGATGAGAAAAATCTCAATGGTATTTTGTGTAAACTTAAGTTTTTATACTTTGGAACTCGGAGGCATGGTCTAATAGCAATAATGGAATATGCATCTTGCTAGTTAACATGTTAAGGCCATCTTTACTGGGACAGGTTATTTTTTTTGTTGATGCAGTTTTTATCTCAATATAATTCCTTTCAAATAACTAGAATTTTTAGGCGTCACAAGGTGGCATATTTATTGTGATGTACTGTAAATGTTGTTAATTTACAGACCTTGCACTTTTATATTTCTGAGTAAAATTAAAAGAAATGTGGACATGAGTTTTGTTCCTTTGCTCTTTGAGTTTGTCCTTTAATTGGTGGCCTCCTGAGCAAGATGATACCAAGTATTGGGAAAACTTCTGGGATGTCAAATGACTCTGTAACAAAGTTTTCTAGTCAGCAGTGATAACTCTAGGCTTTGTTCTTCCAGTATAATTACAGTCTCCTGGTTTAGAAAGTGAGTTACATGTCATGTTGAGCTCAACTGTAGAGTGAACAAGATTTAAGCTACATTTTTAAGACGTCAAATTCACTTGTTCTTCATTAAAGAAAAAGAACCACATACAATTGTATTTCTTGTATTCCTACCCCTTTGAAAAATGTTTCTAACTTACTTTAAAGCAAGCACTTTAATTTCTCCTCTCTCTGACTTTGAATGCTTGTTTCATATTCTAGTTATGCTGTATTCTTAAATAAAATTCCCCAAATGCTGTATTGAATTGCTTTTCAACTTATAACAATGTGATTGTCTTTCCAACAGTTGATTGTACTTGTGTTTAAAAAATGCTCTGTAGCTGCTTGAAGTTTGAAAAGGAGCAAGTGTTAGGTTGGTGTTGGTGGCTTTATGTGGTGTTAAGGGTTCTAACCAAACCCTGCAATGGGATGAAAGTAGCACTCAAATTCCTTTTCCAGTCATCATGATGAAATACCAACAGTGGTAGGAAGCCCTTTCATGAGAAGTTGTGCAATCCCAAAGAAGTGTTGTTAAAGCTAACCTTAAGATGTAAATTCATGCTTATTAGTCTTTTAAGGCAAGTGGGCAGCCAGTGACATCTGCCAGGAGCTTTGCAGGCAGCCAAGAGCACAAAGGAAAACTGAAATTTAGGACTAAGAAGTTACAGGTATGTTGACTCTGATCCTTCATCCTGAAGGGGCTGTATGACAAACTATTTTCTATAAATTCTAGGGGGAAAAAAGCACAAAAGGCAAACGTTTCTCTGCTAATTACAGTTTGAGTAGATGCTTATACAATATTGCCTTGCCTTTTCATGTTTTAAAGTGAGCTAGAAAGTATTGCATCAAAAATGGTTTTATCTGGAGAAGTTGGCTTAAAGAAAAGTGGAAATACATAGGCAAGCTCCAGTTCTGGTTCCTTTTGATCAAAGAACAATTAAACTATGATATTTTATACAGAGATTCAGGAAGCATGAGAAGCTGCTGTTTCTGCACTGAGTTATCCGTATCTATATGCAATGCTCATAATTTATGCCAAAGCATGTTCTTGTGTGAAATAAGCTGGTGTACAAGATGCACTGGAAAAAAGATTGGATTCTTTTACAGGAGGCTTCACTTTGTCACAATGCTAGAGATACATATTTTCCCTGAACTTCAAAACTTGGTCAGTTCAAAGTTATAGAAGTGTGCCATTATTAGGAGTTGGTGAGAAGTGTTATGCTCGCTCATCACCCCTCTTACCAACGCCACCCCTGTTTCCTACCAGATGGTAAGAAATTCAACTTGAGGCAGGCATTCCAGAATTAAATGCCAAATTATTTATATTTCTGACCACTTTTTTTTAAAGTATGTTTGAACCCCACAGCTGGACCCAGCATAGGTTACCTGGGTAGGTGCATATTAGAGCTGCATATTGCTTTCCTGCTTTTGCTCAGAGTCTCTCTGCTTAGTTACGCAAGATTTGCATGACCTACTTAGCCGCTGTGTTTTAACCACCAGTGTATTTCAGCCACAAGGAGTTCATGTGCAGTTGTCTTACTGTTACCCCTAATTTTTTCATTGCTGCCTCTTCCAAAATGCTTCTTTTGATGTAGCCTATTCCAAGATGGTGTTCCAGTCAAGTAATCTGTTAAGCTCAGCAGGACTGGCTGATCCTCAGTGTTTTTAGTCATTTCTGGCAAGCTTTGCTTAGCTACAGAAGATGCCCAGAGGGGAAGAGGTTAAGACAAAAAAACAACTTGTTTGAGTTGAAGATTTGAGAAGGGAGGGAGGAAGAGATTGTCAGAGTTTGCCAAGCAAAACCATTTGTGTAAGAAAGACCTCCCAGTGTTCCACTAAAAGCAGTATGTTTACTGTATTGAAAAAAGCTGTACTACTGAGACATAGACTTCTTCCCAGTTAATGAATGACCTGATCCATTTTTTGGTAGAAAAATACGGCTTATCTGTGACCTTGATTTGACAAAGGTGGTAGGACAAGGTCATGACCTCAGTTGGGCAAGACTGCTTGGCCTCTTTGGGGCCAGGGGGTGACATGTGTCAGTAAAGTAGCTTCCAAAACCAGCATTCAAGTTCCAGCACAGTGAATTAGTTTCCAGACATATTTTTTCATATCAGACAGATACAATTTTATGTTAGGGCCTGCAGCCATTTTAAATATTTATGGTTGTTTATGCTTCTGTTCTGTTACCTCTGGTAGTATATTTTTCTGTGGTTTATGGCATCTGTATTTAAGTGTCTTTGAAACTTCAGCTGTGCAGAGCTTTGCAAACCTAGAGTTCTGAAAGATTTCCAAAGAAGCAAATTTACAAGTTACTCTCTGCTTTGTATTCAGTGAGGATGGTTGCGAAGTAACTGCATGACTACCTTTGCATCCAGGTATGTGTGATGTCTTTATGAAGTCCTGCTCTTTCCATATGTTCTAAATACTGAAATCTAGACTTTGGATTAGTATCCCTACTCCAAAAATTATACATTTTCTAGTTCTAATATATGTATATTCTTGAAATATATCTTATTCTTTCTATCGGAAAGCTGTACTTCCTAATTTCATAAGTCATAACATACAAATATTTAATGTTTTTAATATTATAGTCTGTCTTGTCACTCTCCAGGACCGAAAACTGAGAAATTACTTTCTAAGGATTCTTTTATGGAAGAAGCATTTTGTGGTGAGTTTACCATTAACATACTCTCCTACGAATGAACTTGAAAGTGATAGGTCATTCAAAATTAATAGAGTGTTCTGTTACAAATGTCATACTTTTTAAAAGAAGCTATTGTAGATGTTCTAAACGCTTTAGCAGCAATGAGTTTTAAATCTTCATTGCTGCTGGAATTCCCCTCAGGTTTATGTAGAGTTGCAGGTGTACAAGAAGGCAAGAGCAGGTAGGTAGATGATAGTTTTCCAGTTGCGATGGAGACTGATCTGCAGCAATGTTGGTTAAAATTTTTTATCCCACTGCAGACTCCTGATCGTGGCTTGTCCCTGTGATCTTTTTGTCTTTGTGATCCTCAGAAATACAGTTTGTGGTAACTTTGAAAATACAGCCCTGCACAGTTACCTTCTTTGTGCTTGTTTCATTGGAATAGAAAATGATCTCATGTTACCCCCGACAATGTGTACTGGAAGCAAATGTTACCACCCTGGTGAACTGAGGCAGGTGAGGTTTGTTTCAGGGTTTGCCCTTGCAGTCATAGGGTTCTGCAGTACGAATAGAGCTGTTGGTGAGGAATAATCTCGTTCCTCTTTGGGTGTAGCTGCTGTGGCTGAAGAGGTTACAGTCCCCTGCCATTTCCTCTGAGCTCCTGCCAGAGGGCACCAAGGAACATTGCTTCTCAAGTGCTGTGTTTTGCAGTTTATGTTGTTTCAAACCCCTTGGGTGTTCTATGTCCCCTGTCTGAAAAGAGCAGGCTGTAACCAGGGGATAGGTATGTGCACCCACCCGTTCCACCACAGCTGGCAGAGGGGTGGGATGTGGCTGTAGCTTTCCTGCTTTCAGCAGGTTGCAGCATTAGATTGTGTAATACCAGCATACCCTGAGGCTGAGGAAAACGTTACCCTCATCCTGTGCTGGGAAGAAATGTCTCTGGTTTGGCTACTAGTGAGGAAAACCGGCAAAGGCAATTCCTCAGAAGTTCTGCCTGTGCTGTGCAAGTGAGCAACAGAAAGCAGGGGCAAGTTTCATGGTGCTGTGGGGAGGAAAGGGACCAGCTCATGGGACCTGAATGCTGAAGGCAGGTGTAGAACCTTGCACTTGGCCTTGCTGAACTTCATGTGTGGGCCCCTCCTCAAGCCTGTCCAGGTCTCTCTGGATGACGTCACTTCCCTCTAGTGAAACCATTCAGCTTGGTGTCATCTGTAGATGTGATGAGGGTGCACTTGATCCCACTGTCATTGAAGAGCTTAAAGTTTTGGTCCCAGTACAGACTCTTGAGAGTCCACTTATTGGTGGTTTCCACCCATCCAGCCAATTCATTATCTATATAACAGTATTTCCATGAAACTCCTCTCTCTCCAGTTTAGTAACCAGAAGTCTAGGTAGATGGCAGTTGTAGCTTTTCCACTGATTCAGTCACTGCATCATACAAGGCCACTAGGTCAGTCAGGCACAATTTGCCCTTGGTGAAGCTCCAGCTCATGCTGGTTGTCTTTAACCACCTCTGTCTTTATGTTTTGATGTATCTTCCAGGAGGATCTGGACCATGATCTTACATCAGGCTGACTGGTTGTTATCTCCCACAGTCCCTTTTTTGAAAAATGGGTGTGATGTTCCCATTTTCTTCAGTCACTGGGGATTTTGCCTGATTGCCATGTTTCAAGTATGATGGAGAGTGGCTGGAGAATTCAGAAATTTTCTGTCTGAAGGTCTGTCAGTGGTTTGCTTGTGTGTGAACTGACCCCTGCACATTCACTGAGCCCCAGTACAGGTCCCCCATGTGTCCTCCTGTTTTGTTCATCTTCTGCTATGTGGTCACAAACTTGGTTATGAGAGGGGATGATCAGAGAGGAATTCCTTAGCAGGCTTGAGCAGGGTTTCCTCTGGAGTCTCCCACCCTGGGACTCGTGCATCAGGAGGGAGCTAGCTGGTTTGTGTAGCTGCAAGGCAGCCTTGCTTTTCTGTGGCATTGCCTGGTACTGACAGATTATAAATGGAGCTGAGTTGGCTTGGGCTGGCAGGCAGAATGATGTTTTTTCAGGAGGATTTAGCTCTGTCATGCTTTGAATTATGTCTCTCATTACTTCTGATGTCATTCAGAAGACAGCTCAGTGCTGAGCTGTGATGCTGTATTAAAGACTTGCCTTCCCTACTGCTACTGTGCTGGTTTTACATAGAATCATAGAATGTTAAGGGGCTGGAATGGACCTTAAAGATCATCTAATCCCAACTCCCCCTGCTATGAGCAGGGACACCTCCCACTAGACCAGCTTGCTTAAGGCCTTATCCAACCTGGCTTTGAACACTGCTGCCATTGGGGCATCCACAACTTCCTTGGGCAACCTGTTCCAGTGTCTCACCACCCTCACAGCAAAAAATTTCTTCCTATTATCTAACTTAAATTTCCCTTCTTTCAGTTTGTAGCCATGGCCAGCACTTACTAATCATGCTGGAAACCAGCCTGATTGGTGTGGTTTTTCAGTGCTGAGTGTTTTGTTAACCATGTGATTGGACACTGTTTTCATCCCACACATACTTTCTCATGTTCTTCCCTTGATAAGTACTCTAGAAGCCATTTTTTGCTCTGTATCTAAAACTTGTTCATGTCTTACCCTATTCTTCACTGAGATACCTGTCAGTTCAACTAATCAGGATTGTTGAGGAAGTTAAAATGTCACCATCTGTGCATTTAATGTAACTTGTATGAATCCAGAGTTATGAAGTGTTGCAAAGAGAAGCCATAGTCTACTTCTGGCTAGCTTACCTAATGTGCTTAATGTTTTATGGTTTAATCATAGAATCATTAATATTGGGAAAGACCTCTAAGATCACCAAGTCCAACTGTCAGTTCTCTGTAGCTGGAGAACTAGGGCCCTCAGATGGAAAGGCTGATGTCCCAACAAATGATGTAACTGAAGCTTCCTCAGCCTTTTGTGGGAAGAATATTCCCTTCTTCTAAAGATCCATTTCAGGCTGTGCCTTCCTGTAATGAAGATGAGGTTACGTTTAAGTACCTTAAGTGGTTCTGTATCATTGTGTTGGGATGATGAGCTGATTATGGATGCAGAGGTTCCACCTTTTATAGAGCAGTTTCCAAAGAAAATAGTAATTCCCTTTGTCGACCAAACAGCTCATCTGTTAAAGATTGAGTAGCCATTCAGTGCAGGCCAGGGCTCAAGTGCTATAACCTTAGATCTATCTGCTGCTGATTCAGTTTGTCATCCTGAGAGAATAGAACCTACATCACAGGTGGAATCAGCTGAACAAGTTTGTCTTGCTAGGTGAGAAAGTTTAGGTATTTATATCATCTTCCTGGTCCAGCTTCTAGCACTGCAGCTTCATTGGTGGTATATGAAGGGAAGATCACCTCTGTCAGTGCAATGCAGGGCAGAGATGACTTCTAAGAAACTACTGAACCAGTGCTGAATAATGTGTGGCCCCAGTGCACATGTTTAATTTCCTTGACAAGACATTTCTAGTCCAAGAGATGTGGCTAACTCTGGGCAGGACCACTGCACTCCTGAGGGCAAATAAGACACTTAAGAGTGATGGGGAAGTGCCCATTGATGCCAAATGGTGTTTCTCAAAACAAGCTGTATTTTCTCAAGAAGGTGTTAGAGACTAAAGATGTAACACATGCCCCCTGAGGCTAAGGAGATGTGACTGGTTGCAGCCCTAGTTTTGATTCTCCTTCCCTGAGAGATCTTTTATTCCAGCACCGATCGAGTTCTTCCATTTAGAAAAAAAATGGTGATGGTTGCCTCTGCTGGCTAGTCTTGGTAAGTGGGCTAAGCACTGGTCATCAGTTTCAAAAAGAGCAGGAGAGCTGGTGCTCATCTTTCTTGGTGCCTTCACCAGCATCTTTTCCCTGTGCTGGCCTGTGCCCAGCTCATCCCTTGCCCAGCTCTAGAAATCATCCAGGGTTAAACTGCCCTGCTCCAGCTCTCCCTGGAGTGGCAGAATCTGTCCAAGCCCTATCCTGGTACAGTTGTGAGGTCTCAGCAGAGCATTTTGTAGAGGAGAGCCAACCTTAGACAGATTTGTAAAGTAACAGTGACCTTTTTTTAAAAAAAACCCAAAAACCAAACACAGACTTCTAGGGAAGTTCTTTGAAGTTCAGTTTCAGAAATACCAAACAATTACTTTTTCTAGGCTGTAGGTGTTTGCTATCCCAGCTTGCTTTTGTCAAGTGTAGGTATGTTTGTTTTAGATGTAAGGATTTACAATATGAGTGCTGCTTCCAGCCCTCCTGTTTGTTTTCTTTTTAGCCACAGCCTCAGGTGACCAGGACAGCCACCATCACATTCTAGTATGTGGACCTTATGTTGCCTAACTTGAGACAAGGTCAAAAATCACCACAAAGCCTTCCCTCCTGCTGGAACTGGTGTTCTTTATTCTAGGGCAACCCTCAGCCTTTCCAGGGGAAAAGATCAACGACATGGTCAGCTGTCACAAGTATCTGCTACAATTTATGTGGTGCCAGAAAAAGGATGGGGGAAATTCTCCACCTTTTGTTCTAGTGGGCTCTGATGTTCAGAACACAGAGGACTGGAAGCCTGTTTCTAGCCATGCTCTCTTTGCACAGCCAGATGCAGATGCTGGGAGGAGATCCACTACATGCCCAGGAGACAGGGCAGCTGCTAAGAAATCAGCAAGCCCTAGTTCTAATTCCTGCAGCTAAGCCATGCATGCCCAGTGTTTTCCCAGTTGCTATCCTTCTGGATGATGTGATGTCTGCAAAGGTACACTCACCAGCTGGCAGTAAGTACACATGGGCAAGTGCTCCTGCAGAAAGTCACAGTACTGTAAGGACAGGATACTGTGACATCAGACCCCATGCCTGAAGAAGTAAGCTTGCTTCTTGCATGAATGTTGCATAGTGTTTGGCTTTTACTATTAGAAGCTTAATTTAACCATTTTTCAAAGTAAAGTAATGTTTGAGAAAGTGGTTAAACCATTTGTCATATGTAACAGACCAAATGCCTTCACCTGCTTGTTACACTCTCGCTCTGGTTTTAGTCTGAATTACCCAAATTTTTCATCTCACTTTGATACCTATCTTTGTGCCCATACACTGAACTAAATTTTAACACTTGTTTAATTTCAGAGTGTGGCAAAATACCCTCACCTAGAATGCGCTTGGGTATCAACTAAAGTAGTTCCTGCTGCGCACTTTCTCCCGAGTTCATGTTAATTTTTAAACCGGTTGAGAAGAGAGGCTGTTTAAACTTCAGGAAGCAATCAGGAGAGATGGAGTTTACAGTGCAATAAAACAACTTTAAGCAAATAAAAAAAAAAGGGCCAGCAATTAGAACTGCATTCCCATGCACAACATCCCAAACGTTAGCTTTGTGTGAATTGTGCCCACTGACGCATCTTGCAGCTGTTTCACTGAAGAGCAGCCCAGCCTCTTCACTGTGCTGACATGGTTTACGCATGGGGGGCAGGCAGGAACTAAATGCTTTGCTTTTCTTAGCACTGAGTGTTCAGTGATGTGTGACCTGCACTGACCCAACAGCGAGGCTGCTTCTGCAGATCTCAGACTCACATGGGGAAGTCACACAGGAATTAAGACAGACTTCAGGAATCACTGGCCGGAGCAGAGGTGTGAGTGCAGAGATGAGGCTTCCAACAGACAGTGCAGGTATTCAATTTCTGTATCTACAGGTTACTGAGAGAGCTGGGCCCTCACGTGAACGGCTGCCAAGGAAAAGGCTTTCCCTTATCTATGCAAATATGTCTCAGCATCATGACCTGGATAATTTGGGTGGTGCCTAGAGTAAAAATAGAAAGCAGCTCATTGCCTCATTAACCGTTTCATGCTGAAGGCTTGAGCTGCTGGAACATCTCAGTTCCCCCACCAGGAGGCAACTGTTCCTGCTTAGAAGAAAAGTGGTCCCCGGAGCACAGGAAAGCACACTATCCATCTTCATTGCAGCAGCTTTTGGACCAGGGTCAGCGCTGTTGAACACCACTCACTTTAGACTAGATGCAAGAAGTTTTGAAGCCTTTATTTAGTAGCAATTAAATTATTCAATTAACACTAACCTCCAGACAGCAGTTAAAATATTGTACAAAGAGCAGGCTGCCCTCTAGAAGCTCTGTACACAGTTCAATATAAACTTAAGACTCTAAGACTGAGTGCACCCCACTGAAAAGGGGTAAAGCAGCTGTGCACAGGAGGCCTCACTGAGGTGCTGTACTACCTTTGAAATGCACAAGACTTCCTTGCAGGGAGTATGCACAGTACAGACACAGTCCTGTCCCCCTGCCATGTTCCACCAGGTCCTGGACTGATCAGGTTGTTGCTTTTTTGCAGTGGTGCTCAGCACCAGAACTTCTAGTGCATGAAACAGATTGTTTTAAAACCTGTTACTAGTGTGCAGTTCAAATCAAATTTGTAGATATTTCAATGGCTCTTAATTCCTTAAACCATAAAGTTGGTAGCAAAACAGGAGAGCAAAATTCAAAACACACTGCACAAAACATTGAATAAATACCTCTGAGTAATGTTACCAGCTTAAACAACTGCATTAATGCTCCAGAGATGGGAAGTCTTCTGGGATCTCCTGACCAGAGCTCAGGATTCAAGGGAATTACTTTAGTAAAAGAAAAGTCACTTATGAAAAATTACATCTTTACAGAAGTGACACACCCTTTCTTCATTTAAGAATAGAATATTGCGATTACTCTGTGTGCTTTTAAACATTCCCATGTCACAATAAATAAAACAAGTTTTACTTGTGCCAGTATTATCTACAAAACAAAGTATTCACAGAACAGCCAAAGGTGTTCTATTCCTCATACACCACAACCTAATATAGGTGTATTCAGGGCAGCTTGAAACCATGGCAACTTACTTTGTCCACACAGGACCCACCATCAGCCAGAGAAATTATTCCCCTACCTCTAGGACTGCAGATCATGTACCACCAGATTTATTGCGGAGATGATTAATATTCTGCTTGATAACATGTCAGTATTTTCAGGAGATAAGTAGAACAAGGAAAACATTAAAATGGATTAAGACTTATTTGTATCAGTCAGAGGCTCCTTACTGCATTTTAATAAATATCAGGCAAGTTAAAGTAGTTTCTGTCCCAATAGTTGCCAGAATAAAGCCAGTCCTGCGTACCAGTGTGAGGATTGGGGCCTTGGTGGAACCATCTGCAAGGAAACATACAGCATGTTAGTGAAGCTGTTAACACACACTTCTATAGAAGTTCAGAACTGCTTTGCTGCATCTTCAGCAGTTTCAGCAATAATTACTCTGATTGCAGGAGTTCTACTGGTTTTAAATTAGTAAGTGAATTTAAAGTAATCTTCAATGACTAGATAGCCCCATTTGCCACACCACTTAAATGTCTCTGAGGTGATACGACTGATAGCAGTATTTTGTCATTTGAAGCTGCCAAGATTACTGCATAAAAAAGGGCAGGAACAACTTTACTTCAAAGCAGTTGTGAACAACCCTTTCAGCATGCATAAGCAGTAACAGTTTTTGCAAGACATGTAAACACTACAAGCACTGCAGTCCTGAAAACAGAAAAACATTATTTCCTTGGATATAGATTATTCCCTGTTCTTTAAAGCCTTGTTTTGCAATGCACTTCATCATAGAATGACCTGGTTTGAAAAGGGCCTTAAAGATCATCTTTCATCCCCCCTGCTGTGGACGGAAACACCTTCCATTAGACCAGGTTACTCAGAGTCCCATCCCATCTGGCCTTGAACACTTCAGGGATGGGGCATCCACAACTTCTCTGGGTGACTTGTTCCAGTGCCTCACCCCCCTCCCAGGGAATGATTTTTTCCTAATACCTAATCTAAACCCTCTGTCTTTCAGTTTGAAGCCATTGTGCCTTGCCCTGTCACTATACACCCTTGTAAATAACCCCTGCCCATCTTTCTTGTAGGCTCCCTTCAGGTACTGGAAGACTGCAATCAGGTCACTCTAAAGCCTTCTCCTTTCCAGGCTGAACAACCCTAATTCCCTCAGCCTTTCCTCATAGCAGATGTGCTCCAGCCCTCTAATCATCTTGCTGGCCCTCCTTAGGAGGAGGACTTGCTAGTCATTCCTGTGCTGGGGACCCCAGAGCTGGATGCAGCACACCCGGTGGGGTCTCACCAGGGCAGAGCAGAGGGGCAGAATTACCTCCCTCGACCTGCTGGTCACAATGCTGGGGATGCAGCCCAGGATATGGTTGGTTTTCTGGGCTGCAAGTGCACGCTGCTGGCTCATGTCCAGCCCCTCATCCATTCCCAAGGCCTTCTCAGTAGGGCTGCTTTCCATCTGTTCATTCCCCAGCCTGTATTGACACTGGGTGTTGGCCCAGTCCAGGTGCAGCACCTTGCACTTGGTGGTGGTAAACCTCGTGAGGTTCACCTGGGCTCACTTCTGGGCACTCCTCCAGGTCCCTCTGGATGGCATCTCATCCTTCTGGTGTGTCAACAGCACCATTCAGTTTGTGTCATCTGCAAATTTGCTGAGGGTGCACTCAACCCCTCTGTGTCATTAATGAAAATATTACATAACACTGCTCCCAACACCTGCCCCTCCCCTGAGGGACACCACTTGTCACTGCTGTCCATTGGGATTCTGAGCCATGGACCACTCCCCTCTGGATGTGACCATCCAACCAATTCCTTATCCACCTAACAGTTCACTCACTGCATCCATCTCTTTCCACTTTGGAGAGAATGATGTGGGGGACCACGTCAAAGGCTTTATAGAAGTCCAGATAAGTTACATCTGTAGCCCTTCCCTTGTCCACTGATGTACTCACTCCATTACAGGAGGCCACAGGGTTGGTCAGGCAGGACTTGACCCTGGTGAAGCTGTGCTGGCTGTCTCAAGTCACATCCCTGTCCTCCACATGCCTTAGCAGAGCTTCCAGAGGGATCTGTTCCATGATCTTCCCAGACACAGAAGTGAGGCCAACAGGTTGGCAGTTCTCAAGGTCCTCCTTTCTATCCTTTTTAAAGATGGGTACAATGTTTCTTTTTTCCACTCATCTGGGTCATCACCTGACTGTCATGACTTTTCAAACATCATGGACAGTGGTTTGGCAACTACATCAGCCAATTCCCTCAGGACTCTGGGACCCATCTCATCGGGTCTCATAGACTTGCTTATTGTGATTGTACACCTTCTCTGACCTTCCTTTTCTGGTTAACGTACCTGTAGAAGCCCTTCCTGCTATTCTCTGCATCCTTTGCCAGGTTCAGTTCCAGCTTTGCCTAAGTCTTACCCCATTCCTAGAACCAAACTCTATACTCTTTCCAGGTTACGTGTCTGTTTCCACTGCCTGTGCATTTGCTTCAGTTTGACCAGCAGTTAACTCAGAACAGGTGTGCCAGCTACCCTCAGTGTAGGTGAAATATCACCCACAGGCTGCAGAAATCCTGGATTATTACAATTTAACTGTGCTGCATTACACTGTTAGCACTGGGAGGCTCATCTGAATGCCCTGAAAGCTGATTCCATCTGCATGGAGTTACTTGCAAGCTTTCACCAAGCTGGTTATTAGTAGAAACACTGAAGCTGAGCACCTTCTTTCTTTCCTTCCCTCTCCCCTCCTGCCTAATGTGGAGGCACATGAAACACACAGGCACAGATCACACCTGCAAGGGTACATAACCTTTCAGAGGATGGGGGGACTAGCCATCTGTACCATAAGGTGCATTTACAAGGCCATACTACTGGGAAGTATTGCTCAGTGGTGAGTACAATCTTGTGAAACCACCACAGCACAGAAGTTTGCATCCTCCCTCCTCTCCCACACATGTTCCTGGCAATCCTGCAGCCCATTACTGAACAACACTTTCTGTTTGGTCCCAGTTACTCAATCTTCTGCCTCAACAGTGCATAGTACCAGATCACAAGCATTTTACTTTCTTGCTGTATTTTGCCAACCCATGCTTATGGCTTGCTAGAAGCTGTTTCTGTGGTTAATGCGCTCCACAGCTTCCTTTTGCCTCCTCACTGACCCCAGAAGTCAGCTTTTCCTTTCTATGACTCACTGCAGTGAACACATTCACTTAAGTAAATCATCTGTGTGTAAGGCAGCCTCTTTAACTCTGCTCTTCCCTTCTATGGTACCATAAGGTTTCAGAAGAGAAAGCACATTCAGACCAAATATGACTTGATCTATTTAAAACGCAAAAGCATAAAGGCCAGTAGTACTGCAGTGCTGTGTTAGAAGGCAGGGCAGCTAATAGGCAAGTCTTGCTTGGCTCAGAGGATTTGAGATGCATGTTGGAAGAAATGCCTTGCACTGCCTTTGCGGGGGTAAACTGAACAGCTGGACACTCTGATGGTTCTCCTGCTGTCCTGGTTAAGTGAAGTGAAGTCCCCAGAAGTCATTCACCTGTAGTACTGTATGGAGTTCCCTACTGCTTCTCCTCCACACAGGGAGAGTCAGCTATTCCCAAATAAAAGGTGTATGGATACACTCAAGTGTCCAGGTCACCAGTAACAGCAGCTCATTCTAGAGCCAGAGCCAAGTATTTGCTGTGAGACAGGGCTATAAGCAGAGTTATCCCACCTCTCAGATTAAAGAATTCTACCACCAAAGGGTACACAAGTGTGTCCTCAACACCTGTACAGGTCAGGACAGTGTGTCCCAACTCTATTGTCCACCTACTCCAATAGGAAAGGAAAGGCAATGGGAAGAGACATAAAAGACCTAAAGCAGTAAGAATCTCACCACATAAGGGAAGGGGAGAAGAGGGGACAGATTTTCATCAGAAGCAATGGACCACTGCTGTGTTTCAGAACTGAATTAATCTTTTTTACTCAAGACTTACGATCACTGCTCAGCATTTAAAATATTAAATGTTCGACAAGAATCACCTCTTGAAAAGCACCAAGACTCCACTTCTAAAGTGGATTCAGAATAATTAAAGAAACTAAAAATCACTTGCATTTGGATAACTGTCTTATGAGAGGAATTCTACTAGACAAAGCAAGAAACCTACTTTTCTGTGTCAAGGAAATTGCAGTAGTTTAGATCCAAGTTTATATTACACTACAGAAATAAGACCTAGAGGTGACCTTCTGGGTGCAGGTAGGAGAGTTCTCCTTCACAGTATACATTTTTCCCCCCACAGCACAACCCTTCCCAACACTAAACATTCATCCTGTATAGGCAGTCACACCTGCCATTCCTACTAAAGAGATCAACATTAGGAATTTTCTGCCAAAGTTTTAGAAACACCCTAAGAAAGCAAAGAGTTCTTAAAGGACCAGACACATGCTGAGCAGGTCTACAGTATCTGCACACCAGCAATTGAAGAACCTTGTGAATGGTGTCTGCACTAATTATATAACCCAAAAACATAGCTCTGAGTTGTCTCATGAAAATTCCCCAAATTTTCATACCAACCTCAGGTGCTTTGAGCTATACCTTAAGCTATTTCAGGCACCTGGAAGAATGCAATATAGCTATCCCTTTGCTCTGAAAACATTTGGTGGGAACTAGAACCACTCTGAATTCGAGAATGGAAGAGAGGTGCAAGGCTGTCCAGCATGTAGCAAGTTTACTTGGAAGCTTTACAAAGATGTTATTTTCTACCAGTCTCAGGGCAAACAAACCCAAACATTTCAAGAGTGCAGGCAGAGGAAAAAGACAAAGGCAGATATATCCAAACCTGGGACTCTGGGATGATGGGTGACTTTGTTAAAAAAAAAAAAGAAAAAAAGGTGATTTATAGTTACAAACATTTTAAAGGTATTTAATCCACAGTGTCTAAGTGTATAAATAGCTAGTTAATAGAGAAGAGTTGAAGTTTGCTTACTTATAGAGAGTTTAGCTCTATCATTTCTGTTCTGTGAAGGTACTGCCAATTTATTACTATACTTTTAAACAGACATTATCTCATCAAACTAGATTCATCTGGTCATGTTTTCATAGTTTCTTTTTAGTTTGTGTGTAAGAGCTCCCAACTGACCCCTCTCATAGTTTAAAAAAACCAACCAGAAAATCCCCAAAACATCCTGGCAGACCCCTTGTAAGCTAACTTTTCCATTAGCTCCTCTCACTTTTTTAGTCAGTAACCCTCTCCAAAAGAAGGCAGTGACTTGCATAAGTGGGTGATTAAGTCACTTCACCAACTCTGAGAGCACAGTACTGTCAGCACAGAGCCACTGATCTGAGAAGTCATAGGCAATAAGCTATCAAGTTCACCAGAGGAAGCATTTCTTCCTCTCTTTGGCCAAGCATGCAAATTTGAGGCAATTATAAATTAATCAGCAACAACAGTCCTTACAAGCAGCTATCATTGGCAACATCTTTTTTGTGTCAGAACCAAGAGGTGCTCAGAAAAGACAACACAGTTTGTATTTGCATATGGGTGTGCAAGCAGTGAGAGAGAAGGAATTGCGACCAAACCTGATGTCTGCAAACACAAGAGCGGCATTAGCAGACCTGGTGAGGCCTGCTCCTCATGCTGACAACCCTGCACATCACTAGTGCAGACTGTCAGTTAACATGAATGTTCAAAACCTTTACATAACTACACACACACACAGATGTAATGCACTAACCTCGTCTTCCAGTCTTCCTCTGACTTGGAACGATTTTTGCGGGCGGTCCTCTGTTTTTCTTCTAACCTCTTCTTTTCTTCACTAGCCAGATCTTCAAGGAATAAAAACACACAAATAAAAATACGGAAGATATTAAAGCACAATATATAAGACAGGGGCATTACGTCATCTGACCAAGGAAATAAATAAGGGAGATAGTAAAGGTTGTGCATTTAAAAAAGCCTTCTACATAACACTGAAGGTTATGGTTTAGTCTAAGAACAAAGCCAGCCAGCTGTGGCAAAGATGAGCCAATGGCATTCCAGTCTTTAAGACTGCTAAATACATGTTTATCCATGGCCTGAGGACCCTGAAAATGTGTCATATAACAATAAACGTGAGCTAAGGGAGGTGGCATACATAGAATTTATTTCAGTAGAGAAACTAATTAAGATATGCTGGATTTATTTCAGAAGTCTGACCACCTGCTTCTTGTTGAAGTTTGGACTAATTTGCTACTAGTCCTTAGTTCCTGATCAACAGAGGTTTGGAATATTCATTTCCAAATGACAAACAATTATCTCTCTGCAGCATCCCTTCATTTTTTTGGTAATGCCCTAAGGTAGCATGGGTTATGATCCTAAACATGCAGCACAGTTGCTTCTCTTGGCAGGAAGAATGATCAGAAGGTCTGAGAGTAAATCAGACTAAGATGCAGATTAAGTGAAAGGTATTCTCATACCTGAATCCTCAAAAAGCATTTCATACACATCTCAGTCTTCCAAGAATGACTCTCTTAACCACTTCTGTCAGCCACTCCCAGTTACCCTTCCCGCTACTAACCCACTGTGTATTACTACCTGCTATACAAACTTTATGCCGCTAGTATCATTAAGAAATATGGTCTGTTGCTAACAGCATAGTTAGTTGCACTTCAAGTTAAACAGACATATTACTGAAATGCTCTGAACCAAATATTTAATATGCAAAATGACAAAGAAAAAGGAGCAAAAAGGGGCTGAGGAAGGCTGTTTAAAACCAAGTATTTAACACCAACTCACATGGCAGAAGACTAAAACACACTCTTCCTTCTATGGCATCTACACTCACAGCCTCTATAAGGTTTCTAAAATGCACACTATTTCTACTCAGTGAAAGTCTCGTTATGTATTTCTAATTTTCTAATTCACTATTCTAGGACAGCAGAAGTGCTCAAATCTAAGTGAAGAATGATTTTGAATCAAGTGTATTTTTTGGTGGTGCAATTTCTCAATAGTTCAGACTGCATATCTCAGATGTGGCACATCAAACACTCCTGCATCAGGTTGATGGAAACAGACCAACCAAAAAGTTCAAAAATATTTCCTTAGCATGGTGCAGATGTTTCCAACACTGCTTTGGTCACCAATCCAATCCACAGCATCAGATATGGGCTGCTATGAAGAAAATTAGCTCCACCCCAATGATCCCCAGTAGAGGTGGATGAAATATCTTTCACTAGACACACACCACAATAGACACACACCACAACCTGCAGAAGGCTGTGTTAATGACTTACTGCCTTGCAGCATGGAGGAATGTATTAGTAGCTACTTACTCTAACTGTTCATCTATCAGCCTTTTTGCCCGTGCCTCAGTTTCAACAAAAAATAAAACCACCTTTGCCAATAACTGAAGTTACCTATTTCTCCATTCTCCATAGCTCTGATATCTGGTCGTAGCCGGCAGTCGGTTTTGGGAATGACACTCTCCATTTCTTTGTCCAGCTCATTCAAAGCCATAGCAAAGCTGGTAAAATTATACATCTGAAATTTAAGAGACAAAGATAAATGGTGACTTCATAATATCTCTAGCTGCTAGTCTTAAGAAAACTTCTGTCTAAACACAAACATCCAAGGTATCTTTGATTATTTAATCACTAGATAGGAATGCTCAAGATACTAGCAAAACTGCACTGTCAGGCAGAGTGTAGGTGATCCTTGGTGTTTCTGTTTAAGCAGGACAGCATCCAATTACTCAGTGCACTACTTCTCTCTTATCTTCTTTTTCCAGTCCCACTGGTATTTTCCCTACCTCTGTAGAGAGATTTCCCCATTGATTAACCCAGTGAGGGCATCTTTTCTGTTTCAGTTCCTAGCCTTCACAATTGCACACAATACCCTTGTATTCCACCTAATGGCTCTCCAGCTCCAAAGCCCTTCATACACCAACTTGTGCCATGCAGGCATGACCACCTGTCCCTGGAAGTGTCTGTCCTCTAATAAAGCCCTTCAGAAGAGATATCTCACAAGGCTGATGCCTCAGTGTGGGAAACAGGGTGGAGAGAGGAGGTGGGCAGTGTGCCCATACCACTAGATACATGAAGCATCCCATTTTCCAGAGAAATTCCACTAATTCTACATTTGTGCCTGTGGCATTTATCCCTCCAACCCCACATTACAAAGTTACAATTGTAGCAGGGAGTTTTCTGCAATAAACAGGCAAATCCACACTTACTAATGACAAAGACAACAAGTGGATTTGCTTTGTGTTAAACATACAAAATATCAGGATAGCGCACACTTCCAATAAGGAGAAGCATAGCTGACCTGTGCTGAATTTGGAGGTCTTGGAGTTATCTTCCATAGCAAAACACTTCCAGGAATAACATACACACTCTCAGAATCTGGCAGTGGCATCTCATCTGATTCCTCAGTATTCCCCACCTAAAGGCAGCACACGAAGAAAAGAACTATTTATACCAATTCATTCCAACACTAGAACCGACAGAAAATTAGTTCCTTGACCAAATGCACGTAATTTTAGCAGCAATGAAACTTGACTAGAATCTTGTCAAGAAGGGTAACAGCATTAACATAGCACACATATTCCCAACTCCCTCCCAGTGGAAGACTACCAGCAGTTTCTTGCAGCAACATCTTTGTAGATATAAGATGGGTGTTCGTGCATTAAGAAATGTCAATTTTGCCATGCCAGAGATTTGTCCTGTTTCTTCAAATACAAGCATTTTCATGCCTGATACTTAACTTCATTACCACTTTGTTAAAGGTGAAGAATAGAAGTCACATCCTCCATCCTTCCACATCAAAGAAACACCAGCACATAATGCAGACGCCGCACAATTTTTGCACAACAGAAAGGCCTTCCTACTGCTCTTTGCTCACAGGACCCTTCCTTTCCATTAACGAGAACACTACTGACATGGCACACTGCAAATGTGAAATAAATATCCTAGATTAGCTACTTCTTCTGGGAAGGGTATCCTATGCCATCTGACACACAGCCTGAGGGAGCTGTGGGCACAGCCCTGTGAAATGGTTTTCCAAGAAAAGGAAAACCTTTACCAGGGTTACTAGGGCAGTAGTAACTGGTGGTCACAGAGTAGATGTGGCCTGAACTAGTTCTAAACCACCCCCCTTTTTATGCACACCTCTAAAGCAGCTGGGCTCTGATGCTGCTGACACTAATTCCGCTACGTAAGCATATGTTACACCACCAAATTAAAGCCAAGCTGGACAATGAATATGGCTCTCCCAAGAAAACCTGGTGTCACAATCACAGCTAAAAACAGGGGCACACTTCAGAAATCACCGGAGATTAAAGCCCAACTTAAAGGCAACTAATGCTTTAAATACTTTGACCACATGCCAACAGCTTTAATCCTGCTGCTAACAAGCTTTGCTCTCCCATGGTTGCATCAGATAATACAGACTGAAAACATCCAGTACCCAACCTGGGCTCAGTTGTCCTCTGAGATGACTCCCATGTTATGCCTCCAAGAAAATGAGAAGTAGTAGTAAGGATTCTGTTTTGCTGCCAAGCACTTCACTGTGCTTTTAATAGAGAACAGCTTGCAAAGTAAGCAAAACAATGTGCAGACCAGGTTCAGTTCCTCAGCTCTTAGGGGGACAAAGAGGACTTTTAATTTGACTACATCTGAACTGCGCTGACAACCTGTCATTCTGTCCTTTGAGGGACACTGATTGATCCTTCAGAAACTGGGAATTTGAAACAGAACGGATGAGAGAGTTATTCTTATACTGAAACAAAGGCACTTTGATACAAGACTGACAAACTCCAAGCCAACTTTTATGGAAAGGCTACAATACACGCTTGCAATTTGTGCCTTGATGTATACATAATCTTAAGAATGGCATAAGAATTACAGTGAATTAGGTAAAATGTGGATTTTCATACGCTCTTGCCACAATGATCCATACTTTATGCTCAGTGCTACTCAACCTTTCAGTACATTGCTGAGAGGAACAGCAGACTGGTCAAAGCAAGACCTCTGGTGTCTGTCAAGAAGGCATGTGTGAGGGCAGTGGCTGTTGCCTCACATTATGCTCTTCCATGTATTTGACTTGAAAACTCTACACAAAAATCCTTCATCTTGTTTAGAACAAGACTGTAGTTCATTCAGAGAATCCTGGCCTAAACCCAAGTTTACTAAAACTCTTTTAATATTGTATCACCTGTGCATACATGAAGGCTTTTCTAGCTTCCTGCAAAACTGTTTTTCCCAAAGTTTTATTCCTACAGAAATCAAAAGGATTCAGGGGAAAATCTGGAGCAAGTTGGAAAAGGATTTGCATCTGAGCAGGTTCCCTCAAGGGAGACATGCAATTCTTCATTAATAGCAATGCAGCATGAAGTAATAACTGGAAAACAACACACAAATCTGAAAATTCTAATTAGGAGAAGTTTGAAAAGCCATGTCCTTTTGTGCCTGAATGAATCCTTCACTACCATGAAGGAAAAAAACTACATCCAGACATTACACATGTGACTTGGCTTACCTAAATGCTCAAACCCCAGAAAATATCAGTTCCTGAGACACAAGGGGCAGTGGGAGTACATATTCAACAAAGACTACCTGATTCACAGCTACCACCACCAACCTTCCAGTTTTCTACACAAAACAGTTCTGTTAAATGGGTAGAAAAAGCATGTTTTTCTAGAGTCAGAGCAACACTGCAGATTGAGCTTTATGCAACAGAATGCTTCATTTCAAAGTGAAAAGCAACAATCATGTTAAGCACTGATAGAAAATGCAAAGTGATAGCTGAGCAAAGACACAGGGTGTGTTTTTATTTGCTCCTTCTCCCTAGAGCTCTTGGGGTCAGACTTGCAGAGAAGTAGCAATCCCCAGTGCTTTAGCACTCTCCTGATGACAAGCACTGGAGCAACCTCAGATACAGCAACAATCTGAACGTGCACAGGAACAACTACCTCCAGAGTTCTCTGTCTGAAAGAGTCCTCCAGTTTTTTTTCTTAAGTACAGAAACTACCAACACCCAAACAAAGAATCTGGTTGCAGTCACCAAAGGAGAACAATCCCTATTTTAAGGTACTGTGTGAGTGGCTGTATGTTGTCACCATCACCACTCGTCCTAAACAAAAAGCACACCGCTGACCAGACATTTAGATGAATTATGAGGGGGTTTTTTACAAAAGAAAAAAATTCAATTGTGAAGGAGAAAACAAAAATCCCAGCATTTTCACAGTTGTAAAAATTTAATAGAAAGCAATACAAAAATTCTTTGTAAAAACTAGAAAACATGATCATCCATCAAGATGAGAAACTAGTCTATTCTGCCTCTAGGAGTCCAAATCCTCCTGTTAGAATATAAATGTTATATATGATCAGAAATGGTCCAACTAATGGGCATGTTATTTCCCCCTTGTAACTCGGGAAGAAGAGCCAAGTAATGAATTAGACATATTTAAATCACACCAAATTTTGGGTAGTTTGAATGCAAATCAGAAAAAGAGAAAGCATTTTATCCCTTAATGCTGGTACTCATCCAATCCATTTTGTATCCTACTAGGAAAGAGAGGATAAGTGAAAAGAAATCTTAATGCTCTTAAATGCTGCTAAAATATTTAGCTGTCTTATCATGCTTTTGCAATTCCACATCTTTACATGATTAATACCTGTTTACTGCTTTTCTTCTCTTCTGTATTTTTCTTGTCATTTTTTTTGTAAGCTTCAAATGTAGCTGGGTCAACACTGTACAAACACTCAGTCCACTTCCCATACAATGCACAAAGTTTCTTTTTGCTGTTAAAAAAAACCAAACCACAAATTAAGCTTACAAAGAAGCTTAAAGAGATTTATTTCACAATTTCAGACAAAAATATTTGAAAGAACAACTTAAGGGCAGCTCTTCAATGTCCATTATTGCACATTTCATAACCTTGCTGTTGCAGGTTCATGCCTTTGACAGACTGTGTTAAAGGGACGGACAGTCATTTGTTTCCTATTTGAAATTAAGGTGTTACCTTTTGTCCTGAATGTAGCCTTCAACTTTGTGCAACTCCTTCCCAAAGAGGCCGCAGGGCTTGAAGCTTAGTATGCATTTCTCACCAGTTCTAAAGGGAGAACAAGAGAGCACTAATTACTTCCAAATGCTTTTCCTCTTAAAACTTGCATGAAATGAAAGCACCCACACTCTTAACTTACTTATGGTTAGTTATTTCCACATTTCCATACTGCTCAATCCAAAGTTTGCCCACAATAATGTTATGCACACAGCACGTAGGATTTGTCCATGTGTAGGCTTCATTGTGCCTAAAGGAAAGGAATAAAAATTAAATTACTGTATCTTTGTACTGGATGTCAGTCCTGCACAGAGCCATCAATCTACAAATTGCTTCAAGTCTTGAAATGGACAAAGCAATAAGTGAATAAACCCAAGAAGTTTATCAACCTATTACTACTGATTTTATCAACTCCTTAAAACAGTCATTCAGTGTAGTCACTGTTAGCACTGAAAGACATAGGGAAAGTCAATAGGACTAAAGAGTGCTAGCTTTAGCAGGACTGACATCCAGGCACTTGCAGAACATCCAGGCACAGGCCCCAGCTGCTGCTACTATTACCATGCTAAATATATATGAGGAAATGATGGCAGTTCCTTTCATCCTCTCACCCACTCCTCCCTGCAATGTGATCAGCCATCAGACTTTAGGATGTAGGTATTAGACGTGGCCCTTTTTAAGTTATGGGACTCTGATGCACACTAATCATCAGGGATGAGGCACTGTGCCTGTGCAATCATTACTGATCAACTTACTCAAGAAGCTCCAAAGTCATTGTGCCTTTTGGTTCTGCTTCCACACTCTTGCCCCAGAATTTGAGTTTCGGATAAATTGATCCATGAAACACAAAATCATTATTTAAGCCTTCAGCATAGAAAGCACTGATGGGTGGATGATGGCTAACTTGCTCTGAGAGAAGTCTAAATCCAAGATCATCTCTGCAAAATAAAAACAACCAAAACCATGTATCTACATATCAAGCATAGTGAAGTCGCAATTCTTTTTTCCCAGGAGAAACAGACAGTTGGATTCATGTGTAATTGCTGTATTTGGTGAAAGACTTAGTTAACAGCCTAGGCTAAAATAAAGATGAAATAATACATAGAACATCCTCATTCTAAATAACTGAGGTTCCCATATAAAAAGGAAACAAAAACTCTCAAATCTGATGAGTTTAAATATATTTACTTTTGATAATAACCTCTTTCTTAAATTTTTGCATAAACACAGGCCAAAACCTCACCTGAAAGAAAAATCTGCCCTAGGAGCAGCTGCACACTAATAGACCCACATTGCCTATATGTATTCTGAGCACTGAGAAAATGGATATTATAATTCTAACACCTCCCTTATGTACCATGCACATCTTTCTATTAAGAAGGTTTTGGGGGGGGGGGAAGATAATTTTTGTAAATAAAACTTGCTTTTAAGCCTGTCAAATTTTAAATTTCCTTGCTCTGAATTAAAAAGTGAAGTAGCTCCCCTCCACTGGAAGGCCCACTGGTGAATACCAACACATACGGCAAGCATCTGCAGCAGCTGCCAGGAGAATGGCTGTAAGCTTACAAGCTAAAGAGCACTCTGCAAGCCACCTGACCAATCTAATGAAGCATCTATTACACAGAATACCACTCTCCTGTTCATTACCTGATCAATTCGTAGGTCTCTCCAAGCAATGGGTTGAATGGCTTCCCTGTACGTTCCCACTGTGAGGCAACAGCAGAGACAGCAAATGCAGCAACACACTATTCACAAGAGTAAGAGTACACAGTTAACCAAGAGTAGTCATAGTATTACAGAATACCAAAACATTTGCCTAGATAAGTGTCCTGATTTCTGCTGGGATTGAGCTAGTTTTCTTCCTAGTGGCTGGTACAGTGCTGTATTTTGGATTTAGAATGAGAATAATGTTGACAACACACTGCTATTTTACTTACTGCTAAGCAAAGTTTAGCAACAAAGCCAAGGACTTTTCAGCTTCTTATACCCCCAACCAGTGAGCAGGCTGGGGGGAAACAAGAAGTTGTGAGGGGACACAAATTGACCAAAGGCATATTCCACACCATATGACATTGTGCTCAGTATTTAACCTAGGGACAACAGCTGACTGGGAGCCACTACTGCTTGGACACTGACTGGGCACTGGTCAGCAGGCAGTGAGTGACCGCACTGTGCATTACTTGTTGTGTAAACTCCGTTAATTATTTTTTTGTCCCCCCCCGTTCTATTCCCCATCCCATGGAGGATGTGTGTGGGGGGGTTGGATGAGTGAATGGCTGCCTGGTGTTTAAGCTGCCTGCTGGGTTAAACCACAATAGTCCTGATTAGATACAAACTTCCACCACATGGGACACATGCACTTGACCTTGACTTCATCTGGATTTCTGGGTAACTGCTTCTTGTCCAGGTTATCATAAATCATCTCCAACAGGGCTCATTCCCTTAGGTACTGATACTTTTCTCCAAGGTGCCTCACTTTCCTGGGTGACATGTAACATCTTCCTTGAAGGGATACCTTACCTTCACACCTGACACGAGTCCTCTCCATAGGCTGAGGTCCTGTGTCCCTTTTTCAATCACCTTGTCAATGTCCCCTTCCTTAGAAAGGGATCCAAGATGCTTGGCTTCCTTACCCTCTAATTCCAGGCTACTGGCCCAGCATTAGAGCAACCTGGTGACAATGTGTTCACCTGCACAACAGCAGAAATATTTTTGCATATCTCACAGCTCACTCAGGGATAGGGATCGGGTGGTTCCTGCCTCATTTATGAATTCATCATCTTCCTCCTCCACAGTCAGCAGCTATTTCTGTTCTTCCTCCTGTTCTCATGATTGCCCTGCTTCAGAGTAATAGTCTGTCTCATCTACTTCTTTTTCTTGCTCTCTATTTCCAAACATTTGGCTAGTTTTTCAGGATTCTGCACTTGTTTAGGGGTCAAATTTCAAAATCTTGGAGGTGCCTACTATTCTAGGCATTTGCCTATACTATCCCACACTCCCTGCCACTCATAACTACCCAGCCTTGGGGCAGATCTCTGGGTGATATCCATAAATAGTTGTTTTATTGCAAACAAGACCTGAAACACATGCAGGAAACAGCAAAAGGAACATGCTGGTCTGAACATCCTGATGATATTCAAAATTCTCAAGAGCTATTATAATTAGCTTGGAGAAGGGGATGACAGAGGAAGGTATCTCCCTCACAGATTGGTTTTCCAAGGACAAAAGGCAAAAGGTGTAACTATTAATAGTTACCTATAGATGGCTCCCAAAGTATGGAGATGACAGCAATGCTGAGTACAAATACCAGCTCAGACTCACCACCAGAAATTCTGTCATATCATAAGACAGCGTTACAAAGTACGACAGAATAACCTTAATCCAGCCCCTAGAGGTAATAAACAGCTTGACAGGGAACATATACAGCAAGTAAGATGTTGCATAATGCGTTCCTAAGAACAACTGCAGCAGCTCAGAGCAAATAAATCAACATCGTGACCAAAGACTATTAAATTATTATCATGAATGCTTATAATGTATTTGCTTTAATATGCTTTGGTCAGATCTGTTGTTATGTCAACCCTTAGTGCTCCACTCCTTGTGGGGCATCAAAACTTGTGGTTTAACCCAGCAGGAAGCTAAACACCACACATCCCCCTCACTCAACCCAAATGGGATGGAGGATAGAACTGGTGGGAAGAAAAAGTGAAATCAGTGGGTTGAGGTAAAGATAGTTTAATGGAAAAAAAAAAGTAGGGAAAAATAATAATGATAAAAGAATCACAAGTATCAAAACAAGTAATGCACAGTGCAACAGGGCTCACCACCCACCAACTGATGCCCCATCCGTTCCTCAACACCAGTCCCCAGCCAGTTTTTCCCTTAGTTTATGCACTGAGTATGACACCCCTTTGGTCAGCTGGGGTCAGCTGTCCCGACTGCATCCCTATCCCAGCTTCTTGTGCCTCCAAGCATGTCAGGGTGGGGTGAGGAGCAGGAAAGTCTTTGACTTAGTATAAATAACAGCTTAAGCACAACTAAAACATCAGTGTGTTGCCAACATTATTCTCACTCTAAATCCAAAATACAGCACTGTACCAGCTACTAGAAAGAAAATCAACTCCTACCCAGTGTAAACCAGGACAAATAAAACTGGTTAATGAAAAAGAGAAGGCAACATGCGCATATTATAGGATTTTCTCCTTCAATGAAGAAAAACAATTCCTAGATATTCACCAAGTGCTCACATAAATGAGCATAACACTACCACATAAACTACCACCTGCAACATACCTGCATTCGCTCTGTTGTGCTGGACAGTGAGCTGGCTTTATGGATGAGGTATGTATGTTCCATATACTCTGTAAGTCGCTGCAGAAAGCTCAGTGGCTCATTGAATATAACCGGCATTGTGATCTTCGACAGCTCCTGATGCACAAATGAAATTTGTGTTAAAAGGCAAATGATTAGATACACTGACCTGCAGTAACCCAAGTGTAATTGGCTTATTACAAAAATAAATGATGCTCTTAGTGCTAATGCAATGTGCTTGACCTGGCTCTGTTAATGCTGAAAGGACAAAACCCTTATAAGCTCAATAAGCAGAGCTGTGCTGGTGTTAAGGCTACTTTTTAAACAAAAAGAAAACCAAACCTCAAATAACCAAACTTCCTGGTAATGGATGTTTTAAGAAGGTGAAATGAAACAATGGAATGACATACTAAGGATCCCTTTAAAGACAAAGTTATTTATTTCTCCTAAAATAGATATAGGCCATGTAATTACTTAAACATATTATCTTTTTTTGGAGGCAGGTTGGCAAGTGGGGGGCAGGAGGATGAAAAAGGACAGGGAAACATGGTGGCTCAGGAGTGGAAACAGGGAATCTGTATTCCGGAGAAAATAGCAATTTCTGTAACAGGAATAAAAGTTGAAAAGAAGTCCTGCAGTCGGGATGTTGCTTATTTTCTTCCCCATTTTTAAAAAGCATGCCATCTGAGTGCAAAACAAAGCAATGGTTTAAGCTGCCTGCAGCAGTGAACTTAAAGTGTATAGTATGACCACTGCCACGTGTGCAGCAACAGCACCATCTTTAGCCATAACAGCAGCATCTGGCACCAACAGCTCTGGCAGACACTTCAGGGAAAGACACTACAAGTTCCGCTGCCCCCCACAACTGCAACTTCTATGCAGCAATTCCTGCAAAGCTGAATTAAGACCTTTATGGATTTTCTTGCCAGCACACACCTTATGCAAGACAGGCTTTCAATCTGCTCTTTGTATTTCAAGGTTGTAACACTTTTCTGCTAAAGCCACTGTGAGAAGTCTCAGATGCTCCACAACAACTCAGGGTACTTAGAGCTGCTGATGCAGGCATTCCCAACATTCCCACATCCCATTGCCTGGTGCTGCTCCTAACTTACATCAAGGAGAGGAGGAGAAGACAACAGCAACTAAACACACATGTTCCCTTCTATAAGCTACTGTTAGAGGCTCACAGAGGTTTATCAGCAGCAAGTAGTTTCAGCCTATTGAAAGATCTAATGGAGAGAAGAACTCTTCTCAATTCACCCTTAGCTGGAAGCAGATTAGGTTCCAATCAGCTAACTCTGATTTGGACACCATGAGTAACACCATGGAAGGGGGGAAGACTCAGATACTAGGGAGGAGGGAGAAGAGCAAAATGAAAGTAACAGATTTTTTGGATTTGTTTTGTTTTTTTCCACAGTCAATGTAAAAAAACAAATATGCTTCCATAAAATACTAAAAGGGTTAAAGTCAAGAGAAAATGTTTTTCGTGAAAGAATATTGCTCTCACCAAGTCTTAGCTTCTAGAGCTGTGAAAGCANCCCCACCAAACACAAAAGACCTCTTCTTCCCAGCAAGTTTTCATTTGAGCCTCAACTGAAACAATCATTCCCTATCTTTTATCATAGCTTTCTGATTACCTACCATGCCAATGCATTTTCTCAATATACTCCAGATACTGAAGTCATTTCTGGAAAACATTGGAGATGGCAAGCTTGTTCTGTGAAGAGAAACAGGGGAAAAAAGCAGAAGAAAAATTTCTATTACTAACCATGACTACGAATCCCAAATACTCATTTTTGAAAGAAACAGTTTCCCAATTTTTAAATTAAAAACCAAGAGGGAATGACAGTGCTACTACTTTGAAGCACTCAAATTGTTTTACCTGCAGAGAAACATGAATTTCTCCACAACCAGAACCATTAATTTTATATAAAAGCAAAGGAAGAGAATGTCTACATCAGTTACTCAAACAGTGTTTTCACAATGTTTCACAGTGTTTTCAAATTAAGATGTTTAATTGTAAGTTAAATCTGAAAAGGTACATATGTATGTTCACTATATCTGAACAGATCTGAGGGTTAAACAGTGGGTGAGGTTTTTTTTGCTAGTCACTTTTATGCTGACAATAAAAGGGCATGACATTTATTGCCTGTATTAAAATCAGCCCTCAGGAACAACAAAAAACCCAGTATCATTAAATAAGAGAAAACATAGCAGCCTGTTCTACAGTGGGCTGACATATCCTGAAACAAGTCTTAAGCATACTTTCAAGACCAACATTTAGGCTGTGTATTTCTCAGCTCTATGAGAAATCGAGCACAGATTTTGTTCAGTTTTCTTACTGCTACTTACAGCTCCACTATTAATCCAATTTATCTATCGAAAGGCATAAACATTGGTTCTAGTCCTTTGTCCACAACAACACTAAATTTCATGTTTGGATCATAAAGCTATTACCAATGAGGAAATAAAAGGAACCAATTTTTTAATTCTTATCAATATTAATTCTTATCAATAAATGTTACCTAGAGCTCACTCAAACTGCATGAAACTAATAAAGTTTCAAAGTTTAGTTAACTCTGTCTAAAGGATTGTGTTGCCACACTAACCAAGGTGGTCTTGTCTCCCCTCAAAGTAGCTAAAGCAGTATCTTTAGAGAGTGCGAACAGGCTTTACCTTTTTTTTCCACCCCAATTTTCTGATAAACAGAAATATTGCCATGAGAAAAAAAAAAGATTTGGTCTAAATTGTTTGTTTCAGTAGCCCTACTAGCTGTGTTAGACCCCATACTTTTCTGCTACTGAAACACCTTTACCAGGGTTAATGCTTCAGAGTTTTCAGAGAAAGCAAACCCAAAAAATGCTCCTTAAAATACAAGAAGGCCCATCCAATCAAAAACCTAGTCATATGTTTGAACTCCTCACGGTACCAAACTATTGTGTTAGCAGGTAGGTAACAGACCAACACCAACTTGTTTTACTCAGCTTCCATGCAGAGGATGAGTGGGTAGGAGGATTTATTTTAATTGACCAATATATCATCACTCCCTCCCTATTCTGATTTTTCACTGATACAAAAACATTTTGTTAAACAGATTATTGTGAATAACATTAAGTATAAAACAGTTCTGTGAATGCTTTGATACAAATGTCCAGGAGAGGACAGTGTCCACCAAGTACTCAGTGTTATCTTCATTTGTAGTGTTTACTTGTTTTTCCTGTGTATTTTTTAATGAAGGCAGTTAGCAGAGTGCATACTGGTGTTTAAGTAAGTCCTTCTGGATGAAAACACACTCATGTACCTCTAGTTTGCTGATGTACACACAGGGATTGCTTTCCTTACATATTAAAAATTACATTTTCATTAAAGTTAGCCTGTCTCTTTGTTCGATTTGTTTAATTACTTGAAGTTGGCATTCAGTTTCAGCTACTCATCTGTATCGTTACCTGTATCAGTCAAATCTGCTATGGGAGTTGGTTCTTTCCTCCATCTAACACACACACATACTGAATAACAAAGCACTTTTAAGCCACCAAGAAGGATCCCAGGGACAAGTAAGGACATGTGGGAAAATGACAGGCAGCCAAGACTTGAGGCCTACTAACCTTGACACACTCCCTGTGATTAAAGGAAAGGTTTGTGAACACAAAAATTTTCTTTCAGATGTCAATTTTAAAAAACAACTAAGGAAGTTAATTTTAGCTTTAAGTGACAAAAACATCTGCTGGAATTTCTGCGCAGAAGAACAAATAAGATATATTTAGGATCATTCACTTAAACAAAAACTCTTGTCCAAAGCATTACCAATTGCAGATCAACTACTACAGGAATCTTTTGGGGAATGAGACATTGGGTGTGAAAAAGGCATGTTTAGCTTGCTCTTCATGGAAGCCTGAACAAATAATGTCCTGGCTCCCCAAAAGCTGAACACCAACATGTTTGCATTCTGAAAGGCCTCCAAATGCAGGAACCAAAGGGAAAGCTGACTACAAAATCCAGCAATAAGAGAGAAACAGCAGTGACAAGTAGATGCTAAATGTTGGCACTTGTTACAGAACAATTTTCATGCAGTGTATTTTTTTGGGGTTTGTTTGTTTGTTTGCTTTAACTTTTTTGTTTGCTTTAACTTTTTGGGTCTTGGGTTTGGTTTTTCTTTTTTTTTTAAAGTTTGCCTTAAAATAAAAAAACTCTCTTAAAAAGAGGTAATTTGAATGCTTCCAGATTATTTAACATACTGTTCTCCTGCCTCTCAAATTTTCTCCCAGAAGTTTACAAAAATTAAGTTCGCTCTCAAAACACGTTGTGAACAATCAGTAGGATGCAAACTACACTAAAAAAAACCAACAAAACCCCAGAATAAGACAGCAGACTATACACAGCCCTGGCTTCATCTATCTATGTACTTCCCAACACTTAATTCCTTGGAACCAACAGATTCATTCCCACGTTTCCAAAACCAAAGCATGTACATACCCCAGCCAAAAACCAATCTGTGTGAAAAATTCTGAACCACTCAAGTAATATTTGAGGCACAGATTAGAGCTCAGTTTTTCTAGATGAAGATAGGAAATAGTCTTATTTATACTGATGGCTAAGCATTGTTAGGTACTCTCTTGTGCAACCTAAACACAACTGCAGATCCTCTATCCATCTGAGGAACTACAGGAAAAAACGGAGATTTTAAGCAAAAGAAGTTAATCTGGTCTATTCTCTAACTGACTTGTTTCCATACGGTTGACACAGATGAAGCTTAAAAAAAAAAGCTGTAAGCAAACCCAAGAATTCAAGGATGAAATTAAGTATGGTCAAAACATTCTGAATCTCTCACTTTGCACAGCATCAAGAAACTACAGTCTTTGCTCTGAAAAGGACACAGGTGGCATCACAGACAAAGCATGTTTGACCACATGCACATGGTTTGAACCAGTCCCCAAACTAAAAGAGGCAAAAACTGAAACCAACAGGTCTAGGTAGATGACACAGTTCTGAAGTCACATCAAAGAGATGCTGTACCAGGCCAAACATTGTCACCACCAACAGCCTCAGAAATAAGGCTAGAAACACCACACAACTCCCATACCCTGGGAAGGTTCTCTTGGAGGTGAAGTTTAAATTATTTGAACTCTGGAGAGAAACAGTTTGCATCAATATATTTGTGGACAAATCCCAATGTGACACCAAAGTGCCAGGTAAAAAAGCCTTACATTACAGCTCATCTCTAACGTGGTCTATAGCCATTTAGTCCCAAAAAATAGGGCCATACATTCTGGTCTATATGTAAAACAGATGCAAAAAATTTTCCTCTTCTCTTTACTAATAAATTATTAGCCAGACAATTTATGCACTCATTTTACTTCAGCACCCTATATGCTCTAAGACATGCAACTCAGAGAAACAAGTTACACAGAGACTTGTTTATTACTTTTCATTACCCCTTATAAAACCAGTAGATCTGAAATGCTCCTCCAGTCAACCTGCTCCCTACAGTTCTGATGGCATAGTGCAGCACTATAAAAACTTGCAAGTTACTTCTTTTTTATGGTAAACAAAAATCAATTCCTGTTAAAACTCCTCATGACAACACAAGTCAGAAAGCACCATCATTTTCATGTTGATTATGAATTGCTTCCTTTCTCCTCATTGTTTCCAAGGCAGTGAATGCAATTCAGATTGCATTCACCTACTGCTTCCCCCCCCCCCGAACTTCCTGCTCTAATTAGGAAAGGCACTTGGCCAAGGCCATAAATACCATGGTGCTAAACAGCACAAGAGAGCAAAGCAACACGCTTAGTCAGCTGCTTTATGTTATCTTCCCAAACCACCCATTACTCCACCCAAGCATTCATTTGCCTTAGTCTTTGCCTAGTCTGGGACACGAAGAGGTTGAACCTTGAAACACCACGTCTGAGGGTTACCACACACTTCATCAGCTGCTGCAATTTAACTATTTCAGTTAAATGAAAGTAATTAAATACTAATTTCCTGGTTTTGCAGAAGTCTGGTATTCCCATCATCATTCTGTACATTCAAAATGCTTCCAAAGTAGTCTTTTTGAAGCATGCTGAAGTCTGGCTTGATCTGTAGCACAAACATTATATTGCCCTTTCACTGAAACTGGAGAATAGTGGTGTCTGTTACATCTCATTAACTCCAGACCTATTGTCCTCCTTTATCGGCAAGGAAACAAACAAAAATGGATCATTTGACAACACAAAATAAGCACATAAAACATGGATGAGACTTTTAGAATAAGACTCCCTTTGTTCACATTTGAGTTTCTGATGCCAGGGTAGCAATATTTTTCATTCATTCCTGATACCAACAGAAGGATCAAATGACTGGAAATTAAAGAGGCAATAGGAGGTATAGGTCATTAAAGATACATGAAGGAATTAAAATCCACAAAGATTTCAATAAAATCTAATAAAAAACAAGTGTGGTCATTTTTAAATAGCACATTATATTTTATTTTTCTTATTCAGATGGGATCATAAAAACACAAGAT
The DNA here is from genome assembly GCA_013396655.1 of Campylorhamphus procurvoides. Lineage (NCBI taxonomy): Eukaryota > Metazoa > Chordata > Aves > Passeriformes > Dendrocolaptidae > Campylorhamphus > Campylorhamphus procurvoides. Next base: position 89,871 of record WBMV01005302.1, on the reverse strand, counting down.
ACAAGGAAGCACAACAGCCTTGGAAAAATAATGTTCTTTATAAAATCATAGCACAATCAGCTACTTGCCAATCATCTCTAACAAAGTTTTAAAACTTTTCTCTTAGCTTTTCAGATTCCTGTGGTCTTTTACTCACCATGAATGCATATTATAATACTTTAAGAATGGACAACATCCTACCTGTGTTTTTTGATTCCGTTAGACAGCGACTCCCCACTGCCACAAACCTTTTCTTCAGACATGCTTGCAGTTATTGTATCTTTTGAATCCATGCTGTCCTCTAAAGAGTAGGCTGCTGTTGTTTCAAACCCACTTAGTGATTTTTCAGATTCTGAATCTGCAAAAGAGCAGGTGCATGTTAATGAATCTACCGCCAGTGCTAGACTTCAGTCACTAACAGATCACCCCTCTGTGTAAAAAACTGAAACCTAAGTAGGCTACTGTGTCCTGATGACAGCATCCATTTGGCAAGTAACTAGTGCTGCCACAGACTGCTGCAGCTCAGCATCTAGATATAAAGAAATTGCACACTAAGCAAGAACATAGTACATTAAAAATTCCCTATCAAACAGAGCCAAAATATGACATTTTTATTAAGCTGAAGCTACTAGAACTTGCTTAGGACAAGTCCCAGTGCCATACAGATGCCAGTACCTTACCTTACTAACAAACAAGTTCCTCCACTTTCCAGTAATGACTCCTCCTTCAGTTAGGTCTAAGCTCTTAAGACACTCAGTCCTGTTTATCAACTTTCACTACCCAACTTACTGAACCGGTACCAAAGACCAGGAGGAGGTACTGTCTGCAGTAGATTACGCCAACCACGTAAGTTCCAGCAAAGTCTATATGATAAGCTCACCAATCAACAAGATAAACTTTGTACTATGGAAGGCAGGTTAATAGTACAATCTGTATAATATCTAAAACTAAACCCAAAACCAACATCAACACCACCATCTTCTTTCCAGACAGTGTTTTGGTCAGGTACTGCTTATCCAGCTCTGGAGAAGAGACAGTCTTGCCCCAAATCAGAAAGTAAAAATTTCTTGGCAAAGGGCTGTATTTTTGTGCCATGTTTTCTTTCAAACCCAACAAGATTGTCCAATTTTAAGTTCAAGGAAGTAAGGGAACAGCTCAATACATCAATTTCTATCCTGTTGGAAAAATCCTTTAGCAGACGCCAGGTACAACACTGAATGGTAAACAGCTAATGCAAGCCTCACTGCTGAAAACAAGCAGACCTAATGGGTTTGGGATACCACTCCTGCCATGTACTGCTCTCAGCATATGCTACTGCTCTTGGCTGCAAAACTCCAGAGAATCGCAAAATTAGTCATTCTCTCACACACTGATTCTAATTCAAAACGAGTAATCAAAACCTGCTGAAGTAGCAGTCCATCCAAAAAGAATATTTCAGTCACAGCTGTCTACTGCCAGGTGCTTTCTTGTTTTCTCTTAAAAAAATATGCCAGTTGTTTTTCCAGAACATGTAAATTATGTGTTGCCTTGCTGAAAGGAATAGTGACGAGGACTTTCTACTACATCCATATTACAGAAGGGTCAAGAACAGGACAAAATTCTGATGAATGGATGGGCTGTGTCACAATGTCTTCATTCTCTCTAGAGAGAGATCTGGAAGCATAAAGGAGATCTTTTCTTTCATTAAAACATCCATCCCTATTCTCATCAAGACATTACTGAAATTTAGCCAGTTGCTAGGGAATGAAAAGAATGCCAGCTGGTGCTGAGGATATGTTAAAAAAAGTGGACTGGCACTCCAGAGAATCTTCTCACAATTTTCCCCAAATTTGTCAGTCTAGTTCTGTGCCAAATTATGATATAACATATCAAAGAAATTATGATATAACATATCAAAGCATTAGTTTGGTGGGTACTATATATAACAAGTAGGATAAGAAGAACCATTTTTACTTTCGGACAAGTCTCTTATATAAAATACAGATTTCTTCAGATATTATAAGCCCAGGTAATCAAGAAAACACTATTTCTTTTCATATCCAAATATTGCAAAGGAAGAGACATTTTAGCAGTGTAAAAGACCTTCGTACTCAGTAACTCCACACGACAAGCTACAATTCCTTTCAAGGTGTATTCCTTCTCTCTTTTGAAAGAGCTGCTCAACTGTGACAAGAGAATGCATGATAAGAAACGCGTGAAACAAACCCGAGAACATTAAGCAAAGTCTGCCTCCTGTAGAGTCCTTTCTTCTCCTGTACCATTTGGGACTGTCTTGCTTTCAGACAAGAGTCATGACACACAAATTCCCTCAATTTGAGTTTCTGCAACTGACCCAGAACTCAAGAGGCAGAAAGGGAAGAACAGGTAAGCTTCACCAGAAATGTCAATCGTTCTTGGATTTGCTTCTCAGTGTAAAAAGGATTTTTAGACACCACACATGATCAGTTTTGCTAATGCTGACCTTATAGCACCGAGAGACAATTCTGCTGGACTGAGCTCTGCACTTGCAAACCTCTACAGAGCTTAGACACTGATCAGCCAGACTTCTCTAAGGCATGTGCCTTACTTAATCTGAGAGCATGCTGTACAATAAAGACCAGCATAAGAATGAAACACAACACAACACTGTTTTAAGAAATTGCTCTCTAGAGACATCTCACTCATTTTCTCACTCATCAAAGATCTCAGTCTCCAATCCCTAAACCTCAGCTACCTCCTTTAACCCACTGAGCTTAAAACAAGCCTCAAGAGCTTGTTAAGGTGTCAGTGAACAAGCCTAGTATTATATTGCGAGCACAGATCAACAGGCAATTCAAACAGAGCTTTTCCCTGTGCACTTGCAGCGAACTCTTTTCTGAATTAAGATTTGCATACTCCCCCGTCACTGCAAAAAAAGATTTATATTCACAAGTTTCTACAGAGCAGCTGTCAAACAGATGACTAGAAGAAAATGAGGGTTTTCTTTTTTCTATTGAACTTGGGGTAGGGGGTGTGTTGAGAAGAGAATTTTCATAAGCCAAAATTTTTAAGTAAGCTTTGAGACAAGACTGACTAGGAAGCTCTCCAGCTCATGAAACCTGAAAGAATAACAGTAAAGGCACCAGCTACATTTTGCAAGAGGGAGAGCAAGGGGAAACAGCTGAAGCAATGACAGAAACTTAACTCAAAGGAGTTCATCTCCTATAGCAACAACTGGTAAGTCTTCACATCCATATAGAAAAGTTTGGCCAATGTAATTGATTAATAAATACACCCAAGAAAGGTAGTGTTTAACCACTGGCATGGTTGGGTTTGAATTCTGACCAGGTGTTTCCCATCCCTCTGAGATACTTGAATTAATTCTTTTAACTATATTCAAGGCAAGAAGTCCACAGGAAGCAGTGTTCTTGCAGAGGCTGTGAAGTATTTCTGGTACATACTCAAAAAAAGCCACTTGACAAACTGCTGTAAACATGAAAGGAAGGGCAATAGTTCTCTATGTTTTTTGTACCATTTTTACTCTTGTATGATGTGATAACTGGAAGAGAGCAAAAGCAACAGAAGTAGTTTACTACTTCTTGTACCATTTAAGAGTGTTATTTATAAACACGGCACCCAGCAGTGGTACATACCAGCTGAAGCTGTACTGTGACAGGTTAGCTTTAGTATACTCTAACTATTTCTATAACTAAATAACCAATTTTATTGTAAGACTGCATCTATGTAAACCTATCGATAACCCTCTCAACACATACAAAAACTTTGTGTTTGCAGGAAAAAACCCAAACCATCTCTCAGATAAAACCTGTCGAAGAGAAAAATCAAGGCAGAACTAAGGTCTTTCCAAATTGGGTGCACAGTTTGCATATGAACAGGGAATCCTAGCAGCAAAGCAAAAATTAGGTACTTTTACCTTTTAATTCTTGACCTGTTTATCCATTTTTCAGCAACGTACATGGACTCTGCACCTGTATTCCATTTTCGTATGCTCCTCAGGTTTATATCCTTAATCAAAGTTAACAACTTCTCCAGCTGCCTAGGAGATGGTATTGGTCTTTTAAAAATTTTGCTACTTGTTTAACACTTCTTCTCTTCCCTGGTGTCCTTCCCCTCTACCCCACCCTGCTTTAAACATAGAAGAGTTTGACACGTTAAGCATTCGATCCTGAAAGCAAGAACTCCAGCACTGTGTGGTATCAAGTTTAATTGCACATTTCTACCCCTCCCATGACAACAGGATCTGCACACCAGGCTGCACTGTTAACTGACCTATTGCTATCATAATTGCTACCATAATTCAGATTAATAACACCCTTAACTTTGCTGTTCTTAACCATGCTTTGGCAACACAAGTAACTCCCACTTCTCATAGGTTCTTTCTTTCATAGTTGGTGTCCACTGCTTTCTCACTGCAGGGATTTAGGAGTCACTGCAACTCAGAAAGCATTGACAATAGCATATGACTTAAAAAATAAAAAGAGAAGAGACTTCAGAAAATAAACTCCAACTTCATTAAGTAATCTTACCACATCACAAACATTTTCCCCACTCCAGTTTTGGAAAAGAATGAGGGTATTTCTGTAGCTGTGGCTGCAATCTCTACAGACAGAAATATAGAATACAGATTTAACAGCGACCAAGTCAGTCTATGCCAACATTAGAAGGTAGTATGGCTTGGCTGGAGCAGATTTGCAAGCAGAACAGATGGTGCTGAGGACTTGACAGTTGAAACAGACGTATTTCTGGTAGTGGTCTCCTCAGAGTAGCTCTACTCTGCTACCATGGACTGAGCATCCAATAGGAACTGGACTGTACCTTCTGATTCAGCTTCATTCAGGAGCAATTGGATTCCTCTACAATGTGAGCTAAAAGGGGGCAAGTTGCTGCTGCCATGATCACATCCTTTTTGATATACTTCTTCCTCAAAAACCTGTTTGAAAGCCTTGCATTGCTTTGACTTGTCCCGCTAGTGATACTTTCATTGAGAGTAAACAAGTGCCTTATATGCAGACAATACTCTTAAAAAATAAACCAAAAAGCAGCAATGACTTCTTCTTTCAACCTGTCAAGTCAAAACTAACAACTCCTCAGCTCAAAGTGCAAGCCTAGTTATGCAACGCTCTCACTTCTAAACTCACTCCTACAGCAGAGATCTAAAAATTCAGAGAACTATAAGTAGAAAAAGAAGGTATCCTAATAGAAGAAATACTCTAAGTAGTGGCATTTTCCCACTGACAAATGTTTTAACTTGTTGTATCACCCTGTTAAAATATATTCGTGTTTGCTCAATCTCCTCTACAGCCTAGAAAAGCAATTCATGAATATGGCTATTTGTCCAAAGTCAACATAGTTAACTTAATAAAATGCTATCAGTTTGCAAAAAAAACTTTGAAGACAAATTTGTAGCAATTTAGATTCCCAGAAACATAAAAATTTTTAGTTTCTGACAATTAGGCCTACCCCATTGCTCTCTATTATGAAAATATTTATGATCATATCTCCCATCTCATTAGCCTGAGAAAGCAGACCCACATTCCCAAATGTGAGTCAGGGTCAAATATCCCCAAATTCTCTGCTCTCACTGCATTCTTGCCATACAGAGACAAGAAGCCTTCTAGCTGAGACTCCACAGACATGGCAGAAAAGCAAGAAGGTTAGAAAGCTTTACCAGGATCCCAGTGATTAGCAAAAAAACCTCACCTCAAACCATACCAACAAAAACTAATTCCTTTTACACTTATGCTGAAAGTGCTAACATGCATGCAGCAGTCAGGAAAATGCCACATTTCTCTTTTTCTTATCCACCTCTGCCTTTAGAGACAAAGACGACCCTAATCTCTGCAAAGCACTAAACGTGAACAACCTGGAGAAGAGAAACTAACACCAGTTTGATGAAATTGACAGACAGTCAAGAAACTGAGCCTGTCCCAGAAAATTATTTAAAATGCAATTAAGATGAATTATGTCAAGTAACTTCTGGTGAGGGAGAGAGAAATTATGTAGATGGTTTTTTTATGTATGTGCGTGTATATATATGCACTCAGCAAGTTCCACAGTTTTACAAATCCACTCAATGATATTTGTGCATAGTTTCCAAAGACAAAACCACCTCTCTTGCAACTATAGAAGTGGCATTGTACATTTTCATTCAACAATATTTAGAGATTGGGTGAGTTATGAGATGTACAGACTAACAGTTCTTTAAAGCTCAATTTTCTCTCATATTACACAAAGCAAGCCTGGCTAGAGAAACCACATCCAGTAGCATCTGATAAAGAACTATTCTCTGCTTTGTTGACAATAAAAAGAGCCTGAAGCCTTTCAGCAGAATTGTTCTTTAGGTTCAGGAACACCTGTTTCTAGTGTTCCTTAGTCTCTTCTCCTCCTTGAAGGCTGGATAAATTTGTTACTGTGCCAAGCAGCAAAGTCTGCTGTTGATTCACTGTCTTTCTGTGCATAGATCCCACTTTGCCCAGGTTTTTTCCTGCTCAAGTTTCCCACTGCAGAACACCTACCAGGGAGTCTGGGAATGCTGCTTTTCTCATCTGTCAGGAGCATCAGACAGTTCAGCTCACAGAAAAAGTAACTCCACAACTTGTTTGTGAACTTTGCCATCACAACCTCATTATCTGCTATAGTTAGATTATGTTCACCCTCAAGTTCATCCAGGTCCTCCATAGTTAGAGACAGCTCTGTGCTCTGGGGTCATCCAGTTAAAGTTACTATTGAGCTGCACTATGTACAGTCTCCCTACATAAATGCATGCTGTAATCATCTTAGGCAGTTCAGAATCTTCCAAAATCACTACCTGCACGTTATGCATATGAAAACATGAAAGATGCTAAGCTGGAGAGCAGACAGGGAAAGAAAAGACATTTCAGAAATGCACACGGGATTTTTATTCATCCTTTTCTTCCACCTCTAAAACTTTGAGGATACAAAACTGAAATGGAACAAGCCTTTCTTAGCCTCATTATCCCTCAGAAGTAGGGATTTTATGGCAAAGGAAACAACATACACCACTGCAGACAAAGCAAGTCAGAAGGCTTCAAGATACAGTTATGTTTCCAAAATAAGAGCCTCAAGTTTTGCTATTTAAAAAAAGGACGTAGACACCTGACAGCAATCAAACCTGTTATTACTGTACTGTGGTTTTGCAACCTTCTGTCCTGCTAAGATGAAACAACACAATTCTGCAGGTGCAATGTGGCAAATTTTTAGACCTCAGCTCATAAAGCACATACAGCATCATCCTAAAATTAGGTCCACATTAAAAAGGCAGAGATTTCACTTAAAGTGAGACTGCTCCCACCCTCCTCCTCCACCCCCAACACATTCATTACACACATGCTGGCTACACACTCACATTCTGGACATCATTACTTACCTGAAACAGCATCATAGAACTGCTCTTCACTGAGGATGCTGAGAGGCGGAGATCCCTTCACCAGAGACTGCTCTAGTTCATGGTGTTCAGTAGCGAGTGTCTCTAATGCTTCTGACAAGATCTTGTTTTTCTCCTGCTCATGCTCCAATTTCAAATTCCTCACCTATAAGTAGATACTTGTATGAATAAAATCTCATCTCTCTGAAGAATGTGTAGCTGGAAGCTATTCAGAAAATAGACTAATAAATAAATAACTAGCAAACGGCTGGAACTGAAAACACATGGATTAATGAGAATATTACAGTATTTCTGTCATGACAATAAGGTTGTTAGTCAGCATTTTTAGTAGTTGAGAAATCTGACAAATAAGATCTGACAGTATCAATCACAATTCCATAAGTGAATTTGAGCCAGATAACTATACCTTAAAACCGAGGGGAAATATTTACAGCTCTACTTGGATGACCTTAACTATGGAGTTAGGGATCAGTATCTACACGGACCAAGCTCCTTCTACTAGTCTGCTCCAATTTAGGCCAAGCAGCATCATCTAAATTGAATTACAGAGCAAATGTGAATGCCAGCTACAAATAACTGCAACTGAACTATGAGCTGAAAACATTTAACCCTGAGGATTACAGAAGGTGGTTCAAAATGAGATTCCTCTGCTAACTGATTTAATGTCGATGTAAACAGCCCTTCGTCTGCACTCTCAAAACAGAGGAGCCAGAAGCTGACAAAAAGAGAAGCCCGGCTAACACATGCAATCAGCTCCAGAGAGGATGATGTTATCCATGCTTTGAGCTCAGGACTAGTAATGGGAGAACAACATGTCCTTCCTATTTCCCTCTTATGTTTTTTTCCTGGTGCTCCTGTCTCCTCCGTCTGCCAGCAGAGGGGAGAGGGCTGCAGCTGAAGGCTCAGGAAAGACCACTTCTCCCAGCCCAGCAAGACTTCAGTGTGTTACTTCTCCGTTAGACCCTAAACCATCAAGTCTTTTCCTTTGTCCCTTCCAGTCCTTTTTTAAAAGCATCCCCAACCCCTGCTTTGTCCTCTAGTTTACTTTCAAAGGTCAGTTTACAACAGTAATTCCCACTAAGAACATGCAAGGACATGACAATTAATCTCTTGGAAGAGTTACAGGGACAACTTACACATATACCAACACTACCTTTTTGAATCTAATTTAAGAACTGTTCGTACATCCTATCTGGTTACAGTTTACATTAAAGCTTTGCTTTGGAGGCTTCAGCCCCCTCAGTTATAACCACTACTCAAGTAGGGGATTCAAAGCTGGGCACAAATGAGGCAAGAAAGGAGTTATTAAAGGAGATTTGCCACTTCCAGAGAAGAGCTCCTATGCTGGCAGAAACACCCTCTAGAGAAGGATTTATAGAAGAAATATTCACCCTCTCAGTTGTGCCAAATACTAAATCAGCTGGTTTGGCTGTCAGGCTCTGAGTGTGAGGGGGAAATCCAATTAAATTATAATTAAAAGAGTATAAAATTGGGTTGCTAATTGAAAGCAGAAAAACCAGTAAGTCACTTACTGTCTAATAGTTTTACCCTGAACAAAATAAAAAAGTCTGGACTAGTTACTGTCACTTTCATTTAAAGTTCACTCTGACAGTACCAATGAAGCCAATTACTGCAATGTTTCATACAAATCAGACATGCCACTGCAAAAGATCTGTTATTAAGCAGTTTCTGCTTAATATATTTGGTATGCTATCAAATAGTTAAGGAATCACCCACTTAGAGAAACAGCAGTATTTTACCCTCCTGAGACAGGGAGGGTAGAAGACTGAAAAATAAAACTGTGCTTTTCATGCTTATTAAAAAGCAAAGTAAAACAGTCATTAAAATGGTATTTGCAATAATATTGTTTTTGCAAGACTGAATTAGATGCCATTATGCTCTAATGCTTTGGTTTGATAAGTGACTCAAGCAATTTAAATCTTTATCTAAAACTTATAGCAAATTGAAGGAAATCAAAATAATCTAAAAACCCAGATGGATTTTTCCTGCATCCTTTAAAAGCAGGATGGGTGACTAAACAAGCAACAACAGATACATGCTTAAGACACAATGCCTCCCTCAAAAAAGTATTTTCTTGGCTTTTAAGATTCTTCTGCCCTATCACAGTGTAGAGCTATTCAGAACTGCAGAAGGTGTACTACAAATAAATTGGCATCTTTACAGTGAGGTTCACTTTCCTGTGTACTTCCAGCCTTCCTAGTTGCCAAACACTTACTAGTACAGCAATTATGCACTACTAGTAGGTAACAAAACCAAAAAAACACAGCTTTTCATCTGTTACATAAGGAACGCAAAGCTAGCCAGACACTAAGGAAAAAAAGAAAATCCACTTGAGTTTGTTGCTTTCAGCCTTTGGTATGTTCATTCATAAGTGAATAAACTGGTTTTAAAGCAATTTTAATTCAGTTCTGGGGGGCTTGAGATTAAATGTGTAATAAAAACTTTTGTCAACAGTACTGAGCTTGTGGAGCAGACACCCACATTCAGTGAGCCCAGAGGTAGCTCTACCAACCTTTACAGCCTAGCACCTCTACACTAGTCATTCCTTGAAGGACGTGGTTAGTAAATATTGTCTGTAACCCCAGTAAATCCTTAAGCACCAAAACAGTTCCACGGTGTCAATGTGAGAATGAAAAAAGAAATTAGAAAAAAGGTTCTATGACCATTAGTTAATTGATTTCACCTGTAGAAAAGCTATGCTGGCAGAGATAGAGCTACAACAATCTTCACGAATACAGGAGAAAAAAACCTTGTTTGAAATAAGCAGTTTACTTTTTTAACAAAAAGCAGCTTTAAGAGATACCCCCATTTTGTCAATAATAAAAAACAAGGTGAAGAGATACATCTCTCAAAACCTACTTGCAGTAAATTGACTGTAAAGGGACCATGATTTTTTTTTTTTATGTTGTTGGGGTTTTTTTGTTTTGTTTTCCCAGAACCACACATTCACTTTCAAGCTTCACAAGAAACACTGAAGGCAGATTGGCACTGTTTTCAAAGCATATTTTACTGAACAACTTAATTGACCTACTAAGTGATAGGCTTTCCCTAAATGTAAGAAGCAGATTGCTATCATGCATAATTTTGCCATACTCTATTCCTCGTTCACAAGACTTGGCCGATAAATAAGTTCTAAGGTGAATCAGTTCATCTGTCTGGGTACTCCATCACCGTTTTTGAAGATGACATTTCAGCTTTACTCCTTTTGCAAAAGTTCTTTCTTTCCCATCATGGCTTTCTTCAGTGTTCCAACACAGTAACAACTGCAAGAGTACAGAAGGAACCTCCAGAATAGTTTTAAAAACTGTTGTTAACACAAAAACTTTAGGATCCATGTAATAAGCAGGAAGATGAGAATAAAACAATGAAGCTAAAAAACATTTCAGTCTATTAAGCTGGATGCAGAGAGACTATTGAACTAGATGCAGACAGACCAGTGCTTTTCAGTGAAATATCACCTGATCTTGTAAAGTATCTGACTACCACACATTTTACACAGTGACATGAGTATTTATTAATGCAGTAAATATCACACCAAAGTGATGCAGATATCTGTCCATATAAGCTCTGGAAATTCAGTTTGAGCGTACTGAGGAACTATCAGATGAGTAATTTTATAGACAGCCTGTGTAAGGCACAGCTTGTAGTACAGGCGTGGTTTCTATACCTTTAGTAGTGGTGCCTGAACTTAGAAAGAGACAGATGGCAATTCACATTGTACTGGGTTTAGCTCCTCATTTTCCAACTATGGAACGGCTGCCGTCTTTTTGATCCCTGTCACTGGTGCCTACAATGCCAGCACCACGATCAGCAGGATAAGCTTTCCACTGAGCCTCACAGAGGCAGTGGCACAGAGTGCCCTAGTGAGCCAGGCACAAGGCCAGCTGAGTTCCCAGTGTTCAACTGGTCAGGCCTCCTACCCTACCCTTCTCAGGAGCTGTTCTGCAAATAGTTATCAATGAACTTGGGCTTGTGCGTGCACCGTTACACAATGAGAGCTAAGATCAGTCTTGATTCCATCTCCAAAGAGAATAATATTAGACTCAAACTTTAGATTTATTACTGCTGATGGAAACTACCTAGCTTTGTCACACAGAAGCAAACAATCACTCCATCACTACCCTTATTGCTAAAGACACAGCTATAACCTGATACAGAAGTCTTGGTGGTTCTGTGTCAGCGTTTCTGGATCATGGAATGATTTATTTTTTAAAAACATACTTCCCCAGATGAAAATATTCGATATCCAAGTTCTGATAGCTAGTTTCACTTTTGGTTTAACTGAGTAGAAATCTGATTCCAACAACTTCCTGTAACATTTGAGTCCTTCAGACTGTAAGCACCAAATTGAGAGTTTAAAGAGTAGAACTGAGTTATTATAGCAGTCAGACCTATTGGGTTTTTTTGTTAAGGAAAGTAGCAAACTCATCACAGACACTCCTATTGTCTTTCTATGTTACTAGAAATCCAGCTAAGAACAAGAGCATGGTTTAAGAAGTTAACTCATTTAGAGTGTATCACTGGCAGAAAGTTCACGTGCCTATTCCAGAACATCAAAAAGCTTATCCGTGTATAACAAACACCAGTCCCATTCCTTTCTGTACCCTCAACTTTCATTAGGTAGGTGGGAGAATAGTAACACACACCAAACACTATTTTTTCCCCTTCTTTTTTCTTGTTATAAAGCCAGAAGTCCTGAACTATATCAGCACAGCCTGTAACCAAGGCTTCTCTGTCCCTCCTGAAGACATCTTAGTACAATACACAAAATACTTGCTTTGTTTGGTGCTGGATGCTTTAAATTTAAATTAATGCCCAACAACAGTGGCACTTTTGTGGGGTAGAAAAGGATCACACCACTCCATGCCAAGCTAAAAAATCATCACCTCAGCAACATGCTATTGCAGCTGCAAGTGAACACTAAAAACAACATAGGGCAAGCACGGCACAGAACCAAAACAGACACCTCAGTAATATGTAGAGCTACCTGTCTTTAACACTGAAACAGTAAATCAAAAGACAGCATCCCCTAGCTCTTACTTCTTCTGGAATAAGATAGAGAAAAGACAGACTTCACAACAGTGCAGTATGATTTAGTTGAATTTTATGTGCAAGCAGTCAACTTCAGTGTTAAGAATGACTGCCCAAAGCATGCAGACTTCAGAGCTGTGCTGGAAGGCAGAACCTCCTCTTTCAGTCAATAGCCACGAGAGGATCTGAAGCCAGACTCTGCTGGAATGTCAGTACACCCCCTAACAGTTCTGGCCTGCAGTAAGCTGAGGCTAGGAGAGTTGCCTCTGACACCACCTCATGAGTGTTTCTAATAACTCAGAAGGCAGGTTTTGGTTTTAAAAATGAATGGCTTTGTCCAACTGCCACAGATATTCCATTCTCCCAGTAATGCCATTGCTTATGGGAGATCTGGGACAAAGCACAGACATGAGGGGCAAGTTTTCAGTAGGAGGCTAAGGGCTAGTCTAACACCTGGTTGGAAATTAACATGTAACCAAGGAGATAGAAAAATGCTGCTATAATAGAACTGACATTTTTCTGCAGATATCTCCTCATGCTTTCTGTAATGAAGTAAAGGCCAATCAAACCTGCCATTTGTTTCACACTGAATCCATATAAAACTGATAGTTTCCACGGTCAGCTACTCCAAAAGGACATACTATCCTGAAAGACAGAACCTACAAAACACTGCATTGTAATGCATTACACTACAGAAAACCACTCACACTGGGGATCCAAAGTGAGAATTCTGCCTCTGTTCTTCTGTAATTTTCATACCAATTGAAAACGCTTACCAAAAAAACTGAGGCTAACAATGCAAATCACAAACTCAATGCAGAGTTTGATAAGTACTCTTTGCCTATTCTGACAAACTCACATAGTTAAATTTTGCTGTTAGTATAATACAGTCCCTATTGCTAGTGCCTTCTTGCATAAGCCAGTCATTTGTGATGTCCAGTTTAAATTAGTGCTGAGTAAATATTCTTTTTTCATTTCATGTAAAATGAGATCTATATAATATCACGAAGAGTCAGGTCTGCCTTCATGTCTTGAACAAAATCTGCCTTTTCATTTCATCATGGAAGAAATGTTATGACTTTGAGTATTTTCCCTGAGGTGTATCTGTTCAGAAATGGAACAGTTCTATATATTTTGGTAGTTAAATTCAAAGCATGCTACTGCAGCACTAATTCTACATGATATGCTTCTGTGAAAAGTGCTTTCAGATTTTCTGGTACCTGGAGTAGTACTGAATTGTTGCTTAAGCTGCTACTGAAGTGAAAGCTGAAAACAGTTGCTCTCATAAAGAATTCACTCTAGAAGTTCTCACAGTTTTAACCGTACTTGAGCATCAATACAGGATGTTTTCCAGAAAGAAAATAAATTTTCAAAAAGGACTGATTTTTACCATACAGGACTTAACTCCCACTAAGCAAACATTAGTATATGATATGAATATGTATAATCCTGCTTTTCTCTTAACCTCCCCAAAAAGCAGGAACAGTTCTAGTTTCAGAATGTTTCTTTGCAAGCATGCCTCAGGTATTTGTGGAATGAGCAATGGCACATCAAAAAACGAAGTGTGACAGCTCACATTAAAGCAACAAAGTGTTCCAAAACAGATGCAATCAATTTCATGAACACATCCCTAAATTTGTAAAGCCCTAAAGCATGTAAATATTTTATTCAAAAACTTTGGAGTTCTGATCTGTTTATACACAGGCCTTTCCACACAGAGTCCTCTTGCTGATCACCACTGCAGCACCATCAACCACAAGGAACTTGAGACAAACATCTGCTATCTTAAACATATGTTAAAGCCTTGCAATCACAATTGCATCACAATACCATTTGCTGGAGTAAACTAGCCCTTGTAAACTTCATCATAGCCTTGGCTCACCCCAGAGTACAGAGGACTGATCAAAAATAGGTCATACTTTACTTGAACCATTGCTTCTTGCTTAGGTTTTCCCCCTCTCTGTGCTATAAACTTGCCAGTTATCTGGCTTCAGAAATCTATCAGATCTAAAAACAGAACAGTTAGATAGAGCTTGCCAGTGACTTGAACTACTGCTCGTGCACGTACTGAAATACAAAACAAGCTGTGATCAGTTAATCAAGGAGGTAAGATGAGCTCACTGGTGATAGGCAAAGGGTTATTTACTGTATCACAAGACAGCGTTAGTCTTCATCTCCAAAGTCCGCTCAGCTGACTCTACAAATACAGCATCAGAGTACCACATCTTACTGAGATCATCAAATTCCAAAGAATAAGAACACTCATAAGGCTAATGTGACATTTGGCTTTCTTTCAGGTCCATATACAGAAAACATCACCAATAAAGTTTCTTTTTGTACAAATGCTGAAAGACCCCCATGCACACAAGCAAACCCCATACATACCAACTGAAAGTCCTGGTAATCTATTCCCTTACATCCCAACCCAAAGTCTGTACAAGAAAGCAAAGACTTTGTAAATCAAGTCACATGACTCTGCCTCAGTCATTCCCCAGATGGACACAAGGGTTCATTGTTAGTCACTAACTACAAACATTCACCTCAAAAGTTCAAGAGGAGGAGTTTAGCAGGGCTGATTTGAAAAGGCTACATTTCATTCTTCTGAGCACAGTTATAGTATTTCCCTATATTAATTACTAAAATAAAATAAATATATATGATATAAAAAAATAAAATTCTGCTAATGAAGGACATGACCAGATATGATCATAAAACAAATACAGTGGAAGAACTGCTAGAAGAAAGAGCCAAGCTACTGTCCACCCGGAAGAAACTCACACTTTGGCAGGATCATGTCAACACAGACAGACATCTAGGCAGTAAGAGAACTGTTTTTCAAGAGAAGAGCTAGAGATGCTGAGAGCACCCTCCTTCCAGCATATATGTCTAATATAAAAATTCATCATTTAGGACTGCCTGGAATAACAGCTTATAAACTATCCACATGCTAGAGACAAACACTGTTTGCCTCCCACCTTTCCCTCCTAAGACACTAACACTTCCTCCTTACCATAGACCTTGCTGCCTTCCTTCCCCTCTCCTGTTTCCACATTTGGCTATGTCAAAGTCTGTTTATTCATAGGCTGATGAAGCACTACATTTTTAACCAATGGAGAATGTCACAGTTCTGAGCCAGGAACCTGTCTAAGAGCACAAGAACAAACTGCAACGACTTAATTTCTGATTGCAGATTAGAAGGATAGTTTTGGTTTAAAAGCTTGGGTTTAAGCTTTTCTATGAGAGAAGCTCTTTTCTTCAGTGTGATTCTGTACAGATCTAGACTTAAAAGAGCTTTTTCTGGTTTGTTTCTAAAGTGAGACTCAATGGCAATTCCAGATTTTCCTCTCAAAAGTATTTGTTTTTTAGATTTTACTTAGACTTAACTGTAAACTGATAAGTCTCATGAAGTGTGCTTTAGGTTTAAGAGCTGCAGAAGTCACCAGTTTCCAGAGAACACTTTGTCCCTACTTGTGTTCCGGTACTGTAATACTGATTAGTTAAATATCAGAAGTTAAAAAGCCTTCCAATTTTGTCATTTTGTGCGAAGTATTGTTTCTATTCTGAGTAAAGCTGAAATTAAATACGGCTGCTGTTAGCACTTGCCAATAATAATGCCAAAACAAGCTGGGACTCAACAACAGCAGTGATGCACGTGTTTAGGAAGCAAGTTTCAAGTTGCAGAGCTACAAGATTACCAGAAAAAAACCACACCCCAAAGATATTTTGCTGCCTTAGTGAGATTAAGCATTCACACACTCAGAGGTGTATGCCACAAGCAACCTTACTCAAACTCGAGGTCTCATCAAAACTGATACATTATACTGATGCAAACAGAATCAAAACGGTATACTGCTGCATGTTTTCAGATCAGGTAGGGGTTTTTTTGTGTATCTTTTCCCTTTGAGAGACACTGGACATCTCTGAAGTTAGCTGGTCTCAAACAGAGAGACCAGACTTTAAGATGTAAGGGTTCTTAAGAATGCATACAGGAAACATTTCCTTTTTGTTCTTAAGGACTGTTTTGAAAATAGATCTTAAGGCAGTTTTGATCTAACTACTTCCCTTAAGTATTTTTCAGTATACACCACTGATTACTTCGATCAACCACTTTGTATTGTCTCCTACACACATCTTCCCAGTTGGATTACAAGCGAACACATATAATATTTTCTCTTTTGAAGAAACTGTCATGTTTTCACCATGTTTTTGTTGGCTCTTACTGGCTTACTAGTGCTGCTACACAACTGGACTCTGTTCTCATCTCAGAGTGAAAACAGCTTCCTTTTAAAAAAATTAACACTTCTGAAGCTGGCTGGCTGTTCTACAAGCTCCATACTGGGAATCTTGTTAATTATTCATGAAGAATAACTCACAGGGTTTCTTTAAAAGCAATTCCAAAACAAACATGCATGCTGTACAATTGTTCTGCATTTCTGAAAAACTCAGATGTCTCAATTGATAGTTTTTGTTTAACTTGGGATGCTAAACAAATTAGTTTCAAGTGAAAAACGTTACACAGGCTAGAAATCAACAGCAAGTTTTACAGTGCAGTGCTGGAGTTCTGATCTCCAAATTAAATCCACCTTGGAAAGCATTCTTACTTGCTATAGCCCTGAACAGGCTTTCCAGTGTTCTAGATTCAGTCTTCAAAGACAGACACAAATGCAAAAACCCCATGTCTACTTCAGATGTTAGAAGGACTTGCAGCATTAAGAAGTTTGTGTCTTCTTAGGGTCCATTTTCCTCTGAGATGCTGTTTTTGTCCTTACTCCTTAAGAGGCAACAGTCAGTAGATATCAGCCAGGCCCTAGGAAGGCTGATGAGACATTTCCTGAAATAAGAGTATGTAATGTGGACATCTGCCCAGCAATTAGGGATGACAGATAAATATCATTTGGAATATGGAAATACAATGCAGAATGATTGTATCATCCAAACATTCTAAATCAGTGGAACAGACCTTCTTTCCCTATGAATGATCTCAAACATTTTTGCCCTTAATCAGATGAGGGCTTTTTATTGTTGTTGAGTTTGGGGATCTTTTTACATTTTTTGCAAGAACACAGTACGAAAGCTATTTACTGGTAAGTCTTCTATTTATTACTCTCCAATATGCCATCCAGTAGCATCTACACTTCAAAGGAAGAAGAGATCCCTGACTAAACTTCTAAGAAGCTCTTTTACAAACTTCAATAAAACCCACTGGCTGCTAGAAGAAAACTAGAAGATGTTTGATGAAAATCTAAGGAAAACACCAAGGGTTCTCCCCAGTCCAAGCTGAAACAGGATCTGACAGTCTAGAGTGATACAACACTTTAGACTCAATTAACTGTACGTGCAAGCAAAGACAACAGTAAAAAAAGCACTGACCTTATACTATCAGCCAATCTTTGACACTTGGTTTCCTAAAATGGGCTAAAACTACTGTACTGGACTGCCTCTTAAGTACTGTTTGGATGTCTGAGGATTGTTCAAACTATAGAAGGGAAGGCTCAGGGAAAATCTCATCCATCTATATAAACACCTGAAGGAAGGGTGCAAATACAACTGAGCCAGGCTCTTCTCAGTAGTGCCCAGTAGCAGGACAGGAAGGAATAAGTATAAGCTAAAAGACACAGAATTTCCTCTGACCATCAAGAAACGCTTTTCCACTGTGAGGGTGACTGAGCACTGGCACAGGTTGCCCAGGAAGGCTCTTTATCCTTGGAGGTACTCAAAAGCTACCTGGACATGGTCCTGAGCAACCACCTCTAGTTGGCCCTGCCTGTGCTGAGGGTGGACCAGAGGACCTCCAGAGGTCCCTTCCAGCCTCAACCATTTCTATTTTGTTATTCTGTGAGTTATTAGAGATGGGCTCTAGCCTAAAATGCAGCTTCAGAGCTAGAGGAGATACAGGTCAAACAAAACTAGATTTCTGCTATCCATAAGCACAGATGCAACTGTTTGAGGTTTCAAGCTGTCTGAAAGGCTCAGCCAGCTCCTTTTAACCTCGATTTGATTTGTCTGACCTTGCAGCAAGAGGTTTCGCTGGAACAGCAGAGAAAACAATTTGGATGCATAGCACACAATACATTCACAAGTAATAGTCTTGTACGCATTTCCAAGAAGGAATAAACTACTGACATACATAGATTACCACATTACCTAGAAGAGCTATACTATTATCTTGACAACTTCAGATTATTCCCACCCACAAGGATAAAATCCCTGTGTATGACTGTGTCTCATTAGTTTATGCCTATCAGGTCAAACACTCCAAGTTCCTGAAGATGCTTTTTTGCTACAGCAGACCTGCACAAGGCCTAGAGGCTGATGCTCTGACTAGCTACACTCAGAATTTCCAGACAAGACACAAGTAGCTTTGTTCTCCCTACCCTCTCTTCCACCATAGTTCTTGACTCAAAAAATGGGACCTGCAATAGTGACACTACCATATTTTAAGATTAACAAGAAGCTGTCTTTCTATTCAAAGGTCAAATAACATACCTGAATATGCTTTTGTTGTGGAAGCAGTGGAGTTCTGGCAGCACAAAACCCTTTGGAGCAGATCAAAAAGTTTAGAATCTACTTCTACGCTAAAAAGTACCCCTACATTATGAATGCACGCTGCAGACCTCTTTCAAACAGCTATGCTTTAAAGCCATTCTCAAAGTTTCCTAATGTACCTATGGATACAACAGTTACTGTATTGATGTCCAAGTTTTAACTTTGATAACTAATGTAGCAGTGACAAGCATGAGAGGAGGGGAAACATTCCTATTTAAAACCACTGAGTCCACATTTACCTTACAAGTGGCTTAACATGAAGCTATGCAAGGTAAGTAAGCACATCATAGGTGTCGCTTCCAAAGACGAGATATTCAGATGAGGGCTATGCTCAGAAAGCATCCTCTTGTAATGGACTCTCCAGGACATTCACAACAAATGGATACACTTTATTTGTAAGAGGGCCTCTATTTGACCACTTCTTTGCAGCAATGTTCAGTTCACTATAAATGGAGTGTAATTTGTTTTTTGTGTGCTTTCAACTATCCTAATAGGATCGCATAGGTCTGCATTTCCCATTTGTACATTACACTGAACACATTTATAGTATATTATTGATGCATTTAAAGGATAGGGATGTTAAGAACAATACAAGCACCATGGAGAAAGAGTTTACGAACATTTCTTTATGGCCAGGCCTGGCATGTACTTTGAAGGAAAACTATGCCACCAGTGATGTACTTTCAGTACATGAATACTTTCTAAACATAGCCCATTTACCAATTCCAGTGATAACCTCAGTGACTCAGCAGTCAGCATTACAGTGAGGCATTTCTTTACTGGACAGCACAACAAGTTGAGATAACACACTTCTGAATATTGATATTAAAACAAAAAAGGCTTTTAAATTCATTGGCTGCCTTTGGGGGTGGAGAAAGGAAAGAGGCCAACAAGTACACATTTGGTAATGAGATTAAAAATCAAACAAGAGGTCAAATTTCACAACTGCTTACCTCTATTATAAAAATGGTATCAGCTCTGATAAGTCATAGAATAAAAAAAAGTGCAAAAAGCAGTTTTAGTTGAAATACTGTGATTGTGGCCAGGTGAAGTTTAGGTCAAAAATAAAAACCACAACAGACAACACACCCTTCCACAAGCACTAGTACTGTCTAAATGGGAAATCATCCATTTTATAGCTAAGAGACTCCTATATTTCATGGAATCAGAAGTAACTAAAATAAACCAACTAAAAACACAACAGAAAAGCAGAAAAGGAAGTTTAGATTCAGTCAACCTCCTTTACTCAAGGAAAGGCTACACAATTACATGTGGACAGCTCACTAGCCCATATCACTGATGTTTAAAACATACCAAAATCCCACCACATGAAAAATTAAAGTTGATTTGACAACTATTAAGTGATACAAAGCCTTATGCTACTCATAGATACTGCCTTTAAAACAACTTCACACAAAGCACATGCATAATAAATAGTTAAATCTTCTATCTCTCTCAAAAGAAAGTGCCAATATCCACTACTGGACCAAGATACCTGAGGTTTATTTTTCATGTGTGTAGAAATTACTTTTTAAATTATTATTCTAAGAAACTAGCTTTTATTAGTTTTACATGGAAAAGGCATTATATTTTTATACATTAATTTTTATAAATTAAGTTTTGAGAAAGAAAGGTCAAGAAGGATAATACATCCCCAGAGAATTAGTAAATGTGTGTGACAGCAGTTACCGTGTTCTGATGTTTTATGCAGTTGAGAATCAAAACCAGACTACTCAGCCAGACTGCCACTGCAGTCAATTATCTCACACACTTGCGCGCAAAATCCCAGCAAACAAAATTAACTAGTATGGTGCTATGCATACAGGCTAAGTACTGGTTGTTCACTGCTTCACTTTTTTCCTGAAATGTTACCAGTCCTTAGCTAACAATAGACTGGCTGGATTGGAGCTAACAACTTTTAGAACTCTGCTATTCATCGGTTCCTCCACAGCACATCAAATACAAATCAAGCCAGAACACTGAAAAGCTGATCAGCTTTACATGCCATTATAACATCACAACGACATCAGAAGAATCAAAGGGCTTCTCACTCCAGTTTGCTTTTCAAGTATGAAGAAGATGAAAACAAATAATATTCTCATAGCACTAAGCAGTGAAAACACTGAAAGAAAATATCCACATTATTCATTTCTTTTCTGTTCCTCATTTTGCAAATACATTCAGAGAAAACAGAATTCCTAATTCATATTTGAGAAGTCTACTCTATCCAATACTATTCCACTAAAGATTGCTGCTTGCTTTTTTCCCCTGCAGCCTCGCTAAAGACTGGTTTTTCCATGTTTTTGCATTAATGATAAATACTCAAACAAGCCACAGACAAGACCTTAGAAGTAAACCCCAGAGCAGGAGCTGCAGAAGCACAGTAAGGAGGAGTCTCATTTCAAGCTAATATGCTTTTATGCTACGTCTCCCTAGAGGCCCATGAATGGATTCCAAGTTAGTTTACAAGGCTGCTTAACAACAGCCACCAACAAAACACACATCTACAGGCCAAGCTTTGAAAAAGCATTAACCCACTATGGAGAGGGCAAGAACAGTGCTTTGAGTAACACAGTGCAGAGTGGAGAATGTCTTCAGTCAAACTGTGTGACCAGCTTCTACAGAGGCCCTTTGAGCTACAAGTCAGCAAGTTTCACTATCTCTAGAAGTCAGTATGCCACTCTGCCTCAGCTGCAAGGAAAAAGCCTATCTTTGAAGTGCACAATCTTGCGGAAAACAAGCAAACAAAATCAATCCAATCAAAACAAACAAACCAAACAAAAAATCTCCAGAGTTGGGACCCTGCTGTACTACAAAGACAAGTAGCATTCACCTTTTACTCTATCCTAACATCCAGGCGTCCTCCTTCTGCGAGTCAGAACCATCTGCCACACAGAAGCCTTTTCTATAGCAAAGATCTTATCAACTGCTTCAAACCTTAAGCATTCTGTCAACACACATAATACCATTTTATAAAAGAAGAGTGGTAATATTTACTTATCTTTTCCCTGAAAGGAGACTTACTATTTTAAGAAGCTTCTGTCTGGGCTGCTGCTTAGCTTCACTGCCCACTCTGGTGACCTATTGAGTCTTGACTGCTCTAGGAAAATCTCAGAAAAAAATCCTCCACATTATTTTCTTTAATTCCCCTATCTCTTAGATATTTTAGACTCATTAAACTCCCTCTTTTACATACTTACAGTAAGGATGTTGCCTTCACAGACTTGTAGCTAGCTTTCCATCTGTAAGGTTGCAATACTGTGGCGGAAAAAAATGTTTCCAGAGGAAGAACACTATGCCACCCACAAACATTTCACTGTTAAATTCCTCTGACTTTAATATCTTTGCTATAGAGCATTAGCACAGATGAAAGATGTGCACATACAGCATCCAAAAATTTGTACAGCAAGAATCATCAAGACATGGCTAGAACTGTTGACATTCTAGCAGGAGAAACAACCTTCCAAATGACTTTCCTGTCGGTAGCTTTTTTCTCTTATACACCATTCCCATAAAACATTCCACAACACATTATATTTCATGCTCCTCTGCGTAAGGAAAAATTACAAGTCTTCACCTGGGCACCTGTTTGATCACAGAGAACCTTTTGATGAATTTGTTACTTTCCACCAGGATTCAAGTTGCACTAGGTACTTCCAGTATATTTCTACTCATTTGGAGGAGGGGAAGAGAAAGAGGATCAAGTCAGTTACAGACTCACACACTCAATAAAGGTTTTTTTGATGCAGACACACCTCGAGTCTCTCAACACCAAATACTTTTTTCTGTAACCAGTGCACTTATCAACTGTTTGAAAACTACTCTCCTCCTTTCCCCCTTTACAACCTGAACATCATTTCAGTTGTTCAGGGCATTGCCTACAGGCCTCCACACACTGAGGTTTTGCCTTGATTTCCACTACTTTCAGCAAGAGCTGCAAAACACAATGGACAACATAATTTCTCTATGCTCCAGTGACTGAAAGGAAAAAAAAATAAAAAATTAAAAATAGCGCTGTCACCCCCACAAGACAAAAACAGTACAGAAACAAAAGCACTGGTTTTATCAGCTGAGGGACTAAGGACCCACTGTTTTAGGTCTAGTACAGCAGCCAGCCAATACAGGAGCACCTTCCCAGATCTATCTTAGAAATCACATAGTTAACCTCTTTCTTAGCTCCTCTGATTTTTCAAAGTCCCTCACCTTCTCTTCATCTCTCCCTCCCACACATGAAAGTCTCCCTAATGTAGGTGATGATACTGCCAGGTGGCAGAAAAGGACTGCTGATGGATGCCAGGACTTCTCTAGACAGTTTTGCTCAGGGTGTCCTTATCAGCAGCTCTCCCTTGACTGCAGAGTGTCATCACAGCTCCCTTCACTTGCACTGCCACAAGGAAACAGATAATAAAAAGTCTCAATAAAGAGTCATCTGGGCATAGCCTACAGGCTTTTTCTTCATTCACAATACAGTAAGGTAGTAAGGAGGTTTGAGTGATAACAGCCATGATCATACCCATCTCACAAATGACAACAAATCAGACACGTATGAAAGACAACTACTTGTATGTCAAGGAGAATGCATGCATTCACAAGAACACACAGAGACACAGCTAGCTCTCACACATCCCATTATGTTTCCAAGAAATATGAAATATTTCAACGCAGTACACAGAACTTCTAGAACTTAATATTTGCTAGCTGAACTATGTGCACATTTTTTATTTAGAGTATGTCAATTATACAGACAAGAGGTAGCATGTTACGCCATGGTGAAGATAACCAAGTTCAAGGACTACGACCCACAGTATTTTGATCTTAAAAGTTTACGTAAAAATAACAAGCTTAATTTGTTATGACAAATTCTCCAGAGCTAAATATACAACTCATTTAATGCAAAAAATGAAGAAGCCTTTTCTGAGTCCCTTATCAGATAAGGTTTATCATCAGCTTGTAAACAAATCCCTTTTAAAACAAAAACAAAGTAGAAAGAATGACAAATTTGCAAAGGCTGAAGATCCAAAGCCTCTACAAATGAAATCAGCTTACAACTGCTGCCTGTTCTAAACTCATGCAATATGAGCTCGTAATTTACTGTTAAATATAACCCTTGCTGGTAAAAGTGAACCTTAGGAGCCAACATGCCCATCGGCACACTTTATCTAGCACTGGTTAGTAAAGAAGCAAGGTAAAAAAAAAGAAAAAAAGCTAATTCCTTTAAACAATACCTTTCCTGTCGATTTCATGCAGCTTCAGTACATGCAGCTCAAGTACTAGAGATGAATTTTAAACTCACTCAGAAATTGTAGCAGAGAGAATAGCGTGCAAAGAAATTTAAGTCAAACTCCACCTATAACTATATAAAAATAACTTCGAACATAAAAAAAATACTAGAATCGAATTGCTATAGGAATGCAGGTTCTGATATCTGCCAGCAATAGTCCAAGGAAAGTCCTGCTAAGGAACAATACTTACTAACCTTGTGCCCAAAGTCACTGCAGAAAACGTTTCAAGACGTGCTGGCTCCGCCGCCAGCGCCTCAGTAAACACTCACATTAAAGCATCCAAATTACCTTCGTTTTCCCCCTCGCGTTTTAAACTGCTCGGCAGGGAGTGTCTGCGCTTATCTCTGCCCGACACTGCCGCGTCCATCCCAATGTCAACGCGGGGGCCAAGCCCCCAGCCCCGCAGCGCCCGCCCCCCGCGCTCCCCACGTACCGAGGGGCGGATTTCGGGAACGCGGCCGCTCCCAGGGCAGCCGGGACGGGTCACAGCCGCGGCAGGAGGGGCTGCCGGGCGGGCACAGCGCAGCGGGCCGCCCCTTCACCTTGCACCACCAACACCGCCACCACCGCCGNCACCCGCACCGCACCGCAGGGCAGGGCGCTGCCCGCCGCTCTCGGCCGCCGCGGCTCCCGCAGGGGGCTGCGGGTCCCCCGAGCCCACCCCGCCGCAGTGGGTTATCTTGGGGAGCTGCCCCGCTCCCCTCTGCGGCGCTCCCGCCGTGCGGGGCGCGGAGGTGACACCCCCCCGTGCCGTGAGTCCCTCCTGCCGCAGCCCCTCCTGCCCCCGCCCGGCGGGCAGATGGAGCCTGCTGCGGGGATCCCGCTCATGCACCATTGCTAGCGCAAGTGGAGGACGGCCGAACCTCTCCCTTTCTTTAGCGCTGCGTTAGCAGTTTCATCCACAGCCTGCGCGATTTTGCTACCGATTTTGCTACAATTAGCACAGCACAGCGACGAGCAACGCTAAATAAAGTTTCCTCTGGAGAGCACAAAGTGCGATCACTGTGGCTATCCTTACTGAAGTTAGCAACCTCTCCTCAGGCAATCAGAAGCTTCTGGTATGCTGACAATTTAAGTCAGAAGGAAGAAGAATTCTCCTTAAAGAGGCACGATAAAAAGGTACCACCCTTGAGAAAACGTTCTATTCTAGAGACAACCAGATTTCGTGGAACATGCACAATCGAGTTGCAAGGTTATGCATATTGCTTTTGCAATGCCAAGGACCTACGGTCTAGAAGTCAACACTGAAAAGCAAAGAACAGGGCCCTGATTTAAACAAGACAACAAAGCCAAATCCTGTGGGTTTAAGAACAGTAATGCTCAATGAACATAACTTCATGGAAAGGTATAAGTCCTAGGAAGAGATTGCAGCTGTAATTTCCCTTATGATCTTACTGCATCTTTAAAAGCCTGCTATATATTCTGGAATTGCAGTAGTTTGAAGTTTAAAAATATCAAGACACAAAACTCTCCAGGATCACATCATCTCCCTGTCATGACTGACTGATTTAACTAGCTATGGTGGAAAATCAAGTTCACACCTCAGCCTATCCCTCTGTGCCCAAATCTATGTGCTTCCAGATTAAAATAAGGCCTCTATTACACCTACTGAGACTGTTCAAGTTCAAGTAAGGTGAAATTACAATTTCACCATATGTTTTGCCATACTCCACTCTTGGAAGCTATTTTAGTCTGGCTTGAAGCAAGATGCCAACACAATTAAGGAATGCTAACTAACACTATACACCCACTGTTGTAACAATTTCCCCCTCATCTGCAAATGAAGCTTGCAACTTTAATATCAGTCTTTCTTAAAGAAAAAAACTCAATGTAAAAAAAGCAATGCTTGTTCCACTCTGCTAGAACTTGACTCAAGTAAGTCTAAAAGACTCGTGACTGGAGACAAAAGGGCTTGGAAAGGAATGAAAAAAAATCTTAAACCAAACCTAAACAATGGAGCCAGTGTTTCCAGTTCACTGTTAAATAACTGGAAGACTAACAGCACCAACACAAACCTCATTTTGAATCACAGTTTACTGATGACATGAGCAAGGGATTATAGTTACCACAGTACAGGAAGACAAGTTTATTCCATGGGATTAGGGGAAGAAAAATACCAGCTCTCTTACTCCAGGAACTAATGAATTTGACATATATTCCCAAATTGAAGTGTTTGCATTATGTTTAACACTATACAAGATATTTGTCACAGGGAAACCCAGAAGTTCAACAGATAGCATTTGCACACCCACTAAGCACATGGTCTGAAAAGTAAATTCGGAAGCAATATCGTTAAACACTTCACTTAGCTAGTGAAAAAAAACCAAACAAAAAAACATTAATTTTCTCAATATTTNTCGTTTTCCCCCTCGCGTTTTAAACTGCTCGGCAGGGAGTGTCTGCGCTTATCTCTGCCCGACACTGCCGCGTCCATCCCAATGTCAACGCGGGGGCCAAGCCCCCAGCCCCGCAGCGCCCGCCCCCCGCGCTCCCCACGTACCGAGGGGCGGATTTCGGGAACGCGGCCGCTCCCAGGGCAGCCGGGACGGGCCACAGCCGCGGCGGGAGGGGCTGCCGGGCGGGCACAGCGCAGCGGGCCGCCCCTTCACCTTGCACCACCAACACCGCCACCACCGCCGGGCCGGGGCGGGGCGGGGCCGGGCGGGCTTCCCCTCCTTCCCTCCGTCCGTCCGTCCCTCTGTCCCTCCCGGCGCGGCTCCGCTCGCCGCCGCGACCCGCCGGGCGCTGCCCGAGGGGCGGGTGGGAGGAAACCAGCGGGGCGGCCTCAGCGCGGCTAAACATGGCCCGCCCGCCCGG
>WBMV01005302.1:34720-62472 GCA_013396655.1 Campylorhamphus procurvoides | reverse complement strand
AACAAAGCCAAATCCTGTGGGTTTAAGAACAGTAATGCTCAATGAACATAACTTCATGGAAAGGTATAAGTCCTAGGAAGAGATTGCAGCTGTAATTTCCCTTATGATCTTACTGCATCTTTAAAAGCCTGCTATATATTCTGGAATTGCAGTAGTTTGAAGTTTAAAAATATCAAGACACAAAACTCTCCAGGATCACATCATCTCCCTGTCATGACTGACTGATTTAACTAGCTATGGTGGAAAATCAAGTTCACACCTCAGCCTATCCCTCTGTGCCCAAATCTATGTGCTTCCAGATTAAAATAAGGCCTCTATTACACCTACTGAGACTGTTCAAGTTCAAGTAAGGTGAAATTACAATTTCACCATATGTTTTGCCATACTCCACTCTTGGAAGCTATTTTAGTCTGGCTTGAAGCAAGATGCCAACACAATTAAGGAATGCTAACTAACACTATACACCCACTGTTGTAACAATTTCCCCCTCATCTGCAAATGAAGCTTGCAACTTTAATATCAGTCTTTCTTAAAGAAAAAAACTCAATGTAAAAAAAGCAATGCTTGTTCCACTCTGCTAGAACTTGACTCAAGTAAGTCTAAAAGACTCGTGACTGGAGACAAAAGGGCTTGGAAAGGAATGAAAAAAAATCTTAAACCAAACCTAAACAATGGAGCCAGTGTTTCCAGTTCACTGTTAAATAACTGGAAGACTAACAGCACCAACACAAACCTCATTTTGAATCACAGTTTACTGATGACATGAGCAAGGGATTATAGTTACCACAGTACAGGAAGACAAGTTTATTCCATGGGATTAGGGGAAGAAAAATACCAGCTCTCTTACTCCAGGAACTAATGAATTTGACATATATTCCCAAATTGAAGTGTTTGCATTATGTTTAACACTATACAAGATATTTGTCACAGGGAAACCCAGAAGTTCAACAGATAGCATTTGCACACCCACTAAGCACATGGTCTGAGAAGTAAATTCGGAAGCAATATCGTTAAACACTTCACTTAGCTAGTGAAAAAAAACCAAACAAAAAAACATTAATTTTCTCAATATTTTGACCTTCAAATCATCAAAGCAACAGCTTTATAGGATTCAAGCATTGAGTTTGAACACTGCAAGCAGTAGTTTGTGACCAAAATCTGTCTCTTCTAAATATCTAAATACTAAGACATCCTTTTGCAGAGATTTACCTACTCTTTCTCTAGAAGCATGAGTTTTCATCACATTCAGCATGCAAAAGGACAGTTTATCAATAACATTAAGTTTTATGCCTTTGTGTATTTATTTTTGTAAGTTTAAAAGTAGGGAACTAGCCAGTTATACTAAGCTATTCAACCCTTTATCAACCAATGCAGCACAATACATACCCCTTCTTGCTTTGTGAACAAGTTGAGGCAGTCAGCCAGAGCCTCACATGTTTCCTGGGATACTTCAGAGACCACATCAATTTTCTGCAGGAGGGGAGAAGATATTCCTGAAAGCACAAAAATATTAGTAACACTAGAGGGACATTGTAAACCACAGGATTCTTTTAATTACTTTTTCCTAGAAGTAATACAGATGTAACATTCACATTCTACAGGAAGACTGATGCATTGCACAATCTGTGAGATAAGGTCAAGCAAAAGCAGCACAGAGGGAATCTTTCTTTAGTGTCCTTTCCCTAACACTGGTGTAAGTGGCACATGAATGGATCAAGTTTCCCTTTCAGCATGGCTTAGAAAGCAGAGGTAGTAAACCATGGCAGAAAGATACTGGAAAACGGACTAGCAAGAATCTCCTTTTAACCGCTTCCTAGATTTAAAAGCTTCAGATTTTGCCAGGTGACAGAATGCAAATAAAAAGGACACTGAACTAGTTTAATATAAGTTGAAGTGAGAAATGTAGCTTTTCTTTGCCTTCTGCCACATATTATATAGAAGAGAAAAAGCTTACCACAGTGCAGCGGGAGATTTAGGTTTGGAAAAAAAGAGATGGGGTTGTTACCACAAGCACACTGAACAATAGAAGGGGAAGATCTTATTTTCAAGGACTCATCTTACAGATAAGAAGTGCAGCTTGCAGAGCAATGCCACCTCACATCCTAACTTCTATGACCATTAAGAGGCTACATGCCTAGAACCAGCAGGAAATCACGATAACCAAATCAACTGGTAGAAATGATTTAATATTTGAGTCGATCTTTGAAGTTTTGTGATGTGCAGCAATTTCTCAGAAGTCAAGCAAACCATTCTCTCAGGAAGCATGCTTGGGTACAATTAAAGTAGCAGGATCAGTTGACACCATTTAGTAACACAGGTGCTTCAAGCTGATGTCACACCAAAAAAGATTAGGAGGTCCATCAGTGTCAGTTCCTGAATTTATTTTCCAACTTATACTGCTTGTGCAGGACAAGACACAGTCCTATATATCCACACACTAATTGTTGTCTTTGATACCAAAGTTCACTGTTGGCTGAAACTAAGTCTTACAGCAGCTATTAAGAACAGCTAGCACCTCCAGAAGGAAGGGCAGCACACTGAGTGCAGGAGCCATCTTTATCTGTAATATACAAGATGCATAAATCTCAAGGATAAGTGGATTCAGAATAGCATGTTGAAACAGAGAAAGAATTTTAAGTAGCACGTCCCAACACAGCTATTTATATATTACTCAAAAGTTTTTAGGGGAAGCTCCACACAGAAGCACATCTAACTCAGAAATTTGCATTCTTCTGGAGCCAGAGGATTCAGATACTTTAAAGATACTACAACAGTGTGAGAACTGCAGCAGTTTTCCCTGTTGAGACCTACAGAGGTTACATATGAACCCAGAAACAGTTCATTGACCTATCAAGTTACATTCACTAGAAGCAAAACAGGAACTTATTACTGCTATTGGCCAAGACTAGCAGTTTCTAGGAATGAGATAGTATCTGGTTTTGCTTTTCTATGGGTGTTGGTTGTTCAAGTTGTATATTTCCTTTTTTAAAAAAGTTTTTCTCTTTTAAAAAAGGATCTCACTGGTTCTTCAGGTCAGCAATATGGAGTCTGAGAAACTGCCCCTACATCTACCAAAGGGAATTTATCCACCTTATAATAATTTTGCCTGAGAAGTTAAAATCTGGCATAAAACTCACGGCAGAAATCTGTGGAATATATCCCATGATACCATGCCTCCAGTTTCCTGCAAAGTTTCATGATTTCTCTTCACATCCTGTTTATCATGCCTCAGCTTTCATTGCATTTCTATTAACCACAAGTATTTTGGGGGGGAAGGAGAATAGCTGTGAGGACACACTTATGCTCTGCAATAAGCTACCAACTACAGATCTTTTTTTTTTTAAAAAACCTTGAAAGTGAACCTTGAGAGAGCTATATTCTTACGATGCTACTCAACTATAGCTAAAGGCAGTTTCTGTGGATTTACAGCCCTAATAAAATTCCTTTCAATCAGCATACTCCTTAATTGTTTCTCTAAATCTGAAATCTTAATTCTTAGCAACTACTATATTGTTACTTTATTTGTATCTTTTTCAATGCAGGAAACAGTCCTATATTTTTAAACTCTGGAAAATTTCATTTCGGAGAAATTAAAGCATGTTCTCTTTGACAGAAAAAAAAAACTAGCTGCCTGGCAACAAACTGCATTTGAAAAGAGTAAGTTTACCTTTTGTAGCATCCAAAGATTTAACCATTGCAAGAAAGTCTGAAATCTCTTTACTGAGCCTTTGTTGGCATGCTTGTGCTTTCTGAAAGACAACAAGGATAGCTAGTTCAGATGTGCCTTGTACTAAGGAAAGCAAAAGTTTACTCTCTTAACTATTTTAAATTCGGAGAAATTTAATTTGAAATTTTTAAATTTGGAGAGCATTAAATCTTAATGAGCATTCCCAGGTGGGAGACTGATATAAAAAATTGAAACACATTACTCAAAGTGCCTTCAAAGACACACTAGCAAAGAGAAGATTTATGCATATTATATCACTGACCAGCTTTTGTTTAAATTAGCATAGCAAATCAACCCCCAAAGCTATCTACTACTTTTCCATTTTCCCATCTCATTTATTAAAAAGTTTGAAAACCCAGGAAGAGCGATTGCTTGTTCTTTGAGAAACCTAAGGCCAAAATAAGCAAATTCAAAGTTTAACTGATGTGTGGCACTAAAATGACATGGCAGGAACCAACCTCAAGATCATATTTCAAGCCTGCATTTGAACTTAGAGATAGTTATCATAGAATCATAGAATGACTTGGGTTGGAAGAGACCTTAAAGATCATCTAGTTCCAGCACCCCTGCCATGGGCAGGGGCACCTTCCACTACATCAGATTGCTCAAAGCCCCATCCAATCTGGTCTTGAACACTTCCAGGGATGGGGCATTCACAGCTCTTCCGGGCAACCCGTCCCAGTGCCTCACCATCCTCACAGTAACGAATTTCTTCCTAACATCTACAATAAATCTCTCCTACAATAAATCTCATTCCCACTAGTCCTGTCACTATCTACCTATGTAAAAAGTCACTTTCCTTCTTTTTTATATGTCCCCTTAAAGAATTGGAAGGCCACAATGAGGTCTCCCTGGAGCCTTCACTTCTCCAGCTCTCAGCCTGTCTTTGTAGGAGAGGTGCTCATTTCCTCTGCTCACCTTTGTGGCCCTTCTCTGAACCTGCTCTAACAGGTTCACATCTTTCTTGTGCTGAGGACTCCAGACCTGGACACAGCACTCCAGGTGGGTCTCATGAGAGCAGAGTAGAGGGGATGAATCACCTCCCTTGACCTACTGGCTGTGCTCCTTTTGATGCAGCCCAGAATGCAGTCGGTCTTTCCAGCTTTGAGTGCACAATTATCTATGACATAACACTATCTTCTTCTGCAGGTTGCTGGGAACTGCCAGCGCCAGCTATCCTCCCACTTCTGCCACGAGCTACTTAGAGCTCTTGTACCAAAAGGTATGGTACAAGCCAGTTGGAATTCAGTCAAAGATTTTTGCATTGCAGTGTTAACTTTCCCTTAAAATAAAACGTTTTAGAAGCATAGGTATAGCAAAGAGCAAGAATCACAGGCTGAATGATGAAGTACCAGACTACTCATTTCCATTGCAGGTATGAATAGTCACGCATCTAAAATGATCTGAGGGGATAAAGGATCACTTCTAAGACACTTCACTGCCAGTTTTATGGAGGCGGAGCTCACTGAAGGTTAGCTGTGTTATCTTCCAGTCTTGGTGTCACCAAGTACAGTACACAAGGCTCCCTCTCCTGGCTGAAAGTCTCAAGCATCTTTTTCTTCCAGTAGTGCTGGCAAAAATGAAAAACACAGCCCTGTAGCTATGATAAACATGCCATTTTATTCCCACACACTAAACAGGAACACATGACAGTAAGCAATGCAAGTGCAAGCAGCATCTATGCATCCATGGGAGGAATCATCACTTTTAACCAAAAGTACGCCGAAGTATTTCAACACAAAACACTACCAACTGCTTAGATGCATGAGCCAAATAAGTACTCAGTACATACTTTCAGAGTATCCTGTAGGTCTGTAACAGATACTGCATCATCTTCATCATCACTACTCAATTGTTCTTGTGTGCAGTAATGAGTGCTATATGCAGAGTGGTCTTCTATTGCTTCCAGCCAACTCTGAAAAGGAAAAAAATAGTTAATAAACAAGAGCTGGAAAAAAAGGTAGCACTGATTTTAAAGACAAGAACTACAATCTGCCAATTTTTTGCTGTTTAATCATGCTGAAAGATTCAATATCTTCACTTATGTTACAAAGTCTTGATGATAATGATATGAAACATACTACAAATAATGCATCCACAGCAAGTAGTATGCAAATTCTTCAATTACAGAAATTATTCTATTTTAATGCCTTTGATAATGAGTCACTATTACCTCTCTAGTTTGAGAAGGAAGACTATTTTTAGGAATCTTGAAGCGATGAACAGTGTCATCAAAACATCTGACAGAAAAGAAGCAACTGTCTGTAGATTTTATCTAAAGTGATGTGGAGAAAACACAAAATTAGTACAATGAATCACTCAGAAAAAAATTGAAGAGTAAGCCACACAGAAAGTTACTCTTAGTTCAGAAGCTTTTGCCTCAGTCATGATGCAAAACAATAATAGTTTACAAAAAGCTCAGTCAGAACAGTTTTGCAAAGTGTGCCATTACATCATGAATAAGAATATAGAGGTTCTTTATGTCTAAATATTATATTTGCATTTATTTGCACCACTTGATTCAGACAAAATCTCAGCAATGGTGCAAGATCACCAATATTAAGGAATTTGTAGATACTGAAAAGAGTCACTTTTCATATAGTATGAGTATATATATAAGTGCAGTTTAACAGAACTTGTGATGCCAAACTAGGACAGGTTAGCTATAGAAATATTGAAATGATCTTAAATGCATTTTCCTTAAACACTTCATCTTCCTGTGTATTATAAACAACACTTGGCCTGGTTTTCCTCTATTCACTTATTCCAAAGTGGTTCCCACAAGCATAATGGAATTTAGGGAAGTTTTCCAAAAGTCACCTTCAGAATGGATCTGTTCTCCAACTGAGATCAGCCTCAGTTACACAATCAGTCACAAGTAGCCAGTGACAGCTAAGGAAGAACTGGAGCTTTGCTATTCTGTATCACATGCTCCAAACAGTTGCTTTGCACAACTGCGGTGGCAGGCTTTCAGGATGTCTTATGTTTGCCTCAATCCTCAAGACTTCAGAAAGTAGTGAAGAGGTTTTGCGGCCACTTTACATATAAGAATACTTTGCTTGATGAGAACAAGTGTCTCTTTCAACAGCACAAGCTCTTTCCCTGTTTTATAACAAAGATCAGGTTATGAATCTAGCTGAAGTTTTCATTATCCAGGTATGGAACACCATCACATGAAAAAAACAACCCAGTATTACAAGGCATTTCACTTCCTACCGTGCAGATAGCTTGTGTTAGATGCTTGCATCCCTGACGATGATCATTATTCACTGCATCAGCTCTTTGAAAGAAGAGATTTGATAAAGTGAGAATAGGAATTATCTAAATTGTTTTCCAGAAATTTAAATGCAGAACTTACTGCCTCCGATACCAGGAAAGGACTCCATGTTCTAGGACTATCCAGTAGAGTTTCCACCCAAAAAATCGTGAGCTCTAAGAAAAGAATTAAAAAAAAAAATAAATACACACAAAACCAAAGGGTCAGGTAAGGTTAAGAGAACATGTTTAGTGCAGGCAGCTTGGTGAGCAGCTGCAGTGCGAGCTGCAGGTTGAGCTCTGGATGGTGAGAGCCAGAGGCAATAGGCTACGAACTGGTGCCAAGCCTTTGCTTAGCAAAGGGCACAGGGACCTGTGGTGTCAGGAGCCAAGGACTCAGCAGCTCAGCAGGAATGCCCCAGACTTCCCCACTTGACTGAAGGCATATAAAAGCCATGAGGTTCCTTTGTTTGGGGTCCCTTCTCGGAGGCACCAGCTCAAGCTTTGTCATTGCACCATGACTCTTTCAAGGATCTCGATGTCTGAGACTCTGCTACAGGAAACCTAGGGCTGAGCTTCTAAGGAAACCTTGGCTGACTGTGTGAGTGTGGTGAGGTTAGGGAGCTGAGTGGGGCACCCAACAACACACTGGAGCCGTCCACTGCAAAGGGGCTTCAGTCCTAGCAGTGAGAGTCTCTGGTGGTGGAAGTGTGGCTGACAGAGTGCCTTCTGAATGGTCAAACTGGGAAGTTTCCTTAACACATAAAGTTGGCAATAATTACAAAAACTTTTTAGGTTCTGCATATGTTGGTGATAACAGCAACCTGAGAATACTCTACAGTGCTGCTCTATTTTTTGGAGCCACCTGAAGACAAAAGTTTTGCTGAGCTTGCTATACAAACTGAAATACTAAAATGCTGCATGTTTTAATATTACAGGAATTGTCAATCACCACACAATTCTATTTTATAAAATCAAATGAGAAAAAAATCAACATTGAGATATCCAACTACTACATTTTATCTTTCATAAGCTTGAGTACATAGATCTGGTTCCTTATATTACAATTGTGACTGAATACATAGGCAAATTTACACTGAAGAAAACTCTAGATTTTATTGAGGAACATAAAAATTAAGCATTCATGTAGACTTTTTTTTTAAGGGAAAATAGATTCACTTGAGCAACACAGCAAAACAAGCTTTAAACTCTTTGACTGACATCTTCCCACTGAATTTTAAAATTTTCAGAAGATGGTGAATTTGTGGCATAATATTAGTCACAGATTCTTAAAGATACTATATTAGTCATAATTATCAAAGTAATCTACTAAGGAAAGAAAAAACAAAAAACATTTTGCTCACCACACCAACAGGGAACAAAGCCTTATGACAGTGAAGCTTTACCACAAAAATTACCAAGAAATGAAAAGAGATTCTATGGACTGAGAATAAGATCAGTGTCATGAATCTAGTAACTACTCCACCCAGCCAGCCCATCTATACATACTAGACTAAATTAAGTCATTTAGCAAATTCCTTGATTTAGCAATTATCACTTAAATATAGTAGAAGGACATACTGACATACTTTGAAATCTTACAAGCTATTTTTAGAAAAGGAAGTAAGACATACCTTCCATAGGAGACCTTCGTATCGTTTCAGGGGTTTGTTGATAACCTGCACAGAAATTAAAGCTCATGTAGGAGTAGCTTCCACTAGACAGCCTTAGCATTTTAAATTGATACAAAAGTTCCTACCTTTCCAGTTTTACCTGCCAGTATCAGTTTCATTTCTGCACCTTGGGCTAGATCAAGGGCTGTCTGATCTGTTTCATAACCAAGACAAGACATGAGAATTTGATGCAAATAAACTTAGATTAACTTAAAAATAATTTGACACACTGTTTACCCATTAAAGTTTGGTCCCACAATCATCTACATTTACTTGGAATTGGGGAATATAAACTGCTCAAGGGCAGAAGACTAAGGAAGTTTTGAACCTTAATCCACTGAACTGTCTATCACAGTTCTAACTACAGAGTCCTTTGCCCTTGCTGTTTTAAGTTTGTTTTTAGTTTCCTGATTACACAAAAGAGTTTAGAATACTGACAAAGATCAAAACACAGGCATCTTTACCCAGAGGACAAGTACACAGTTTGCATAACACCTGCACAAAGTTTTCCTCTATTTGGTTTCATTAGAAGACTTCTGAGGAGGCACTTTGTATGGGCTACATCTTCAGTCTTATTTTTTTGTTATTTGTATTCAGTGTTTAACATCAAGAAAACAAAAGCCAGGCACATTTCATTGTTAAGAGAGACAATAAAGTAAATTTTCTAGATATGATATGTTTGGAAAATAAAAGCATATATGTAAGTATTTTGCTACAGTTCTTCAGTCTCTTGCAATTTAGTCAGTGCTGGGCTTCTTTTATTAGTGACACAAAACTTGAAAAGCACCATAAGATTTTCCCTGAGTACTGCATGGTAAGTAACATAGCTTATAGAAGCTGCTGAATTAACACTTAACATCCAATGTACTTTTTCTTTGATACTCACCATTTTTATTTCTTATTTTAGGATCCGCTCCATTTTTTAGAAGTTTCAATGCACAATGCTTATGAGCACGGTACGCTGCACAGTGCAATGGTGTGTTTCCCATCTGATCTGTACAGTTGATATCAGGTGGTTTGGGCTTATTCAACTGAAAAAAAACAAAGATATGTTTACTTATCACTCTTCCTCCCTCTCCAGATGCCATGTTCTCTCTTTGGAAAATTAGGCGTTCCTAACTAGGATACTTCAGTGTAGATCTGGCAAAAAAGAGGGCATGTAGCAAGAGTCAAGACAAGGGCAGGGACTACAACAATCACACAAGACGTTCAGCTAAAGTAAGGAACTTCAGATTTTTGCTTGCTATAACCCTTCCACCTCTACAGCACAGCATGGACACATTTATCCTGCTCAATCGCACAGTTTCAAGGAAAGTTGTCCATCATTGCAGTTTAGTCATTTGTATTGCTAGAATGGCCATGTCCAATTCTACTGTCAAAAATCTACTGCTCTCCATACAAGACTCCCAGGCACAGTGTGAAAATTAGCATAGGCCAGTGCTACATCCAGCAAAAAATGGTGTGGCCAGCTTGCTTGAGAGAGTAAGAACTTTGTACTGAAGGGTAGCAGATCTGCCAGTCTCAGTGACACAGACAGCTTAGGCCATTTAGAAACTCCTAGTACAGGCAGTCTGTCACATAGAGTTTTGCTGCATTCTGAAGTCTAACTTAAGATTAGAGCAACTATGCAATCAAGGAAAAAAAAACACTTGGTTTTAACTTGCACACAATATAAATGTTTTGAGAAATTGACCCCATCAAAGAGAAGGGTCATTAAGCATGACACTACCAACTACCCTAAAATACCACTACACTCCTACTCAAATTATGTGGCTAGTCGATGTGTACATGGGGGTTGGACTAGATGATCTTTAGAGTCCCTTCCAACCCAAACCATTTAATGCAACATCCGCCATATAGTGAAGCTCCTGAGCCAAATGGGACTGCCTTAATTGAAAGGCTAAGTTACTTATAAGCAGCCTTAGGAGACCAGAGTCACAAGTGCATGACAACAATTTTAGAGAAACTCAGTTTAAACATTCTCATTAGCCATATGCTTTCTTTGAGAAATTACTCTGTAATAACAGAATTCCCATGGCAACAATTTAAGTTAACATCAAAACAACCACCTAAAACATGCTTCAGAAATATTCCTATAAATGATAAATTGCTACATCTGTTATTTACAGATAAACATAAGAGAACAAAAGTCAAAAAGTGGGAGCTTGTGGAAGTATAACCTCATTAATACTGTGTTCGAATACTTGCATTTCTGAGGATTCGTAAGTTTTAGCTATTTCCAACCAGCTGTTTTACATCTGGATACTACCTTATCTCTCTCTCCTTGCCTCCACACCTCTTAAGCCACATACCTGTGCTTTCAGCACCTTATACCATGTTACAAGGCAATATTGGGAAGAAAGTTTGATGTATGAACTCTCCAGTCTCCTCAGGAAATGTATCATACATTTTTGAGAACTGACAGGAGGAACACACTGGTTTTGCCTCAAGTAGACTAGATAGCCTAGGTTAAGATTCAGTTGAAGATCTAGCTCTTTGTAGCAAAATATATTGTGGTCTAACAAAAACCTTAACAGAAGAGAAGCACAAAACCCACTACTTCCACTTGACTTCAAGAAACTTCAACAGAAAGCAGTTACAAAGTTTAACTGCATGCAGGTAAAGGAGAAAAAAGGTCTGAAATCCAGTTAGAATGTTTAGAGAAACTGTACCATTAAATTACCTCTTCCAGATAACTGTGTTACAATATGCAGTACAACCTTTTTTGGTAAAAATACTCCAGATAAAAGAAAATAACAAAAGGGTATCTTTCAAGCAAGTGACACTCTGTTCCAAATGTAGGGCAGTAAATAACATGTTCCAGTGTTAGGTCTCACAATAAAAGTAGATGTAAGCAGCTAAACTTTCACAAGCACAACAGTCTGCTGATAAAAAAAAAACAGTAGGAGCAGAAAGGCCTGAACAATCAATAGGCAAGGTATGAGGAATACTCCAGATATAGAGCAGTTCTGAAGAGCTATGTAAGTTCTCCACAGAGGTATTAACCTAGAGGTAGGAAGTCCAAGAGGTTTACACTATAGAGTTGGAAATGGAGAAAGATCTTGGGGCATCCTCAAGAGTCAGCAGTTTTAAAACTGTAATTCATTGGTCACAGTCCAAGGACTCATCCCAAAGGATTCCAAGGAATCCTGTTAAGACTAGCCTTAAAAACTGTCTCAGGGTCAAAAATGTGCTACGTAGTTCGAAAAGTTTTGGAGGTCAACATAAAGCTGTCCTCACATACACAGACCTCAAAGATACTATATACATGTATAAAAAAATCACTTAGAAACTAAAATGTTGAGCGGAAGAGTTACATGCATAGTTATATGGCACATGAGAGAAAGCAGAGTTCTTCAATAATGGACTTCTATGAGGAGTCACTTTTTCTGATTTTTTTTTTCACATCAGCCAAAGGATTAGTCAGCAGGCATGCAACAAGTGTTGAAATTACCAGAATAAAAAAACAGATCACTAATGTCAGTTTATTAATTACAATTAATACGATTGTGCCAATGTATTAATGCACTATTCTTCCACATCTTAGTTACTGTGCACAGCTCTAGTTCTCTCTCCATTTCAAAGAGGACAGTACAAAAAAGTACAAATAAGAATAACAAGGATGACCAAAGATTTTAAAACAGTTTCCATTTCAAGTTAGAAAGACAAGAGCTCTTCAGACAAGAGGTCTGGCTTCTAGGCAGGAAAGTAAAGAATGTCAAATTTCTCAAAATACAAATTTCACATTTGTGAATTTTCCATTAGAAGTAAGTAGAAGTATTCAGACTGTTTTGATGCCTTAAATAAAAGGTATTACTAAAGGTGTCAACTATCTAGAAAATGTTCTATACTGCACGTCTTACGTGCAGGGACACTCTTCAGGACTCTCAAAAGCTTGAGTTCAAGCATTGGGACCCTGCTTCAAAATCCAGCAGGATACAGTCCTGTGCAACCTGCTCTACTTCATTCTGCTCTGCAAACACGAATTGGATGAGTTCATCCCCTGAGGCATCCTCCAGTCTCGATTCTTCTGTGATCTGCTCCTCCAATAGCCTTACCATGCCACCGTATTGGTCAGCTGCAATTTCTATGAGTGTGCACAGGGACACATACACAGTTTTCAATTTCTGCTTAGCATGAAATTGTGTTGTGCAGACAACTGTCCATTAAAAATTAGAGACTTCAGCTTCAATGGATGCTAATGACAAAAGCTTGCTTTCAAGATTTAAGACCGTACCATGTTGAAAACCCAGGTACCGATATTCTTAAGTCATAGCACTTTGAAATGCAAGGCACAATGTCATATTTCGTTACATTAGCATTATGGCTTGAACCTCTTGACACTAAAGTATTACAAGCACTTGAATTCTTACCAAGGCAGTCAGTTTCCCCACTTCCCCCTCTCTTGCTGCTCCTAGGAGGAGTTCTTCCAGTTTCCTTTCTTGTGTTCTTTCCACTGCTATTAAAAAAACAAAATAAATAAGGTCAGTCTCAATAAAGCAGCAGGTACATACAAAGTACAGCATTGACAAACTGTATTGAACAAGCCCAGAGAAAAAAGAGTTACAGTGCTATTCATTTGGAAGAGGTATAAATGGAATACTTATTCAGAAAAGTCTGTGTCAGAGCAAAAACACATTCAAAGCGTGTAAAATCTGACAAGATGTGTGAATTTGTATACATATACATATTATTATCACAATTTTTTCAACACTTATAATCAATCCCACTCCCTGTGGAAGGGAAAATGGGAACTAATGAAACCCTCATCAGATCTTCCCTGTGCTCTCTTCAGATTCTCTTCTACTCTTCCTATCATGCTACAAGAATTTTATTCTTCTCTAATAATTCAGCAGATGAGCAGCTGAAAAGACTGTTATCTGTGCGCTTGCATATAGAATTAGAAGTGAGATCACTTCACATGTACAGTCTGTGGTAGCATCACAGAGTTTCAGCTGTATTTAAGAGTATCACACGATAATACCAGGAAGCAACACAGTTCTTAGAATCTCCAAAACTATAAGCAGTGAACTTCCTTAAGTATTTGGGCACCATCTGCCTCACTTTTGACCCCTGTGAGGGAATGGAAGAAAATGAGAGGAAGGGGTTTTACTTTTTTCTCCTTTTGACATAACATCTAAGACTGCAATAGCAAGTCCTAAACTTGATCCAAAACTGGGACACCATTGCAAACTGTTCAGCATTTTGTTCCTTTAATGGTTCAATTGTCATAAAGTCACTAACTAGTCTTGACCTGAGTTTTCTCTCATTCAGTGAACCAAGACTTTGACTACCATGTACCATTCAGAGCTGTAGCAAGGACTACCCCAGAAGGACTGAAATAGCTATCTGAATAAAGCTATTTGCATTCACAATACTTAACTCACCAAGTCACACCCACACCATCCCCCAATTTTTCAATACTGCAGTGGGAACCAAAAACTGTGACTTTTTTATTTCTAAAGATCAAATTTAAAGAGAAAATTCAACTGAGATTCTGTAATTTGAAATAGAAAAATCAGCTTTCAGAATATAAATGTGTTGAAAAAAACAAATGAAACAGGCTATGACCTATTAAAAGTTACCTTCCAACATATTCCTTATGTCTTTATCATGAGTAACTTCTTTTGCAGTCTCTCCACTCCCATTAACAATAGAAGTATCAGCATTATGCTGCAAGAGTAACATCACCACCTCCTGAAAAACAATTTGAAAAACACTCCTTATCTGTAAGGCCACAATCAGGCTTTCCAGCTACTGACATCCTGTAAGATGAGCTGTGTAACTAACAGTTTCTCACCACTGCTGACTTTTTATGAAAACAGGAAGGGATGTTTTAGAGAGATTGTAGAGTGAGGCTGACTGTAACCTTCTCTCTCACATCAGTCAGGCTGAAGGAACTAAGAGGAATAGCTAACTCTGAAAAGTTGGTGTACCTGGTGCAAATGCAGAATTTGACAGATAAAAATACAACAATTGGCTCTTTTCATAACACATTAAGTACTCACTCCTTCAAAAGGGCTAAGAGGTTATTCGTAGAGGTAGTATTAGTTTTGGAATGATGGTGGCAATGTGGGGAACAAATCAATCTAGTCTCACATTACACAGGCCTACAAAAAGCTCTTTAGTTCTAGCTATCTGTGAAGAAACAGCACTTCCAGACACCAAATGGGCCTCTGTGTCCTAACTTATAGGGTTTTTTTCACCTCTAGAAGACAGTAAGATTAAAACAACGTGGTTTCTCTCCGTGTGTTTTTTTTTGGACAGTTATACAAGCTAGGCAATATGCCTAGTCTTTCTGAACACACTGTACCAAAACAGATAATAAGTCATTTCTAGACACTGTAAAAACATCTTTTTAAAGTGATCTTATTGCTAGCACTTTCTTAACAGTTCCCGAATTAAGGCTTAAAAAAGCCAACATATTTACCTTACGTCCTGTGAAAGCTGCACGATGGAGGGGAGTATCCCCCATGTCATTCAGCACATTCACATCTGCACCAGCCTAAACAGCAAGACCAAAAGACATCTGAATGTCCTTCCAACAACAACTACATAGATATTCTCTCTGACCTGGGGGGGAAGGGGAGGACAGGACACTAATGTAGGCCTTGTGGCAAATCAGATCAGAATTGTAATACAGCCATCCTGGAAACAAAGATAAAGCAAGTATGTGAGATTCATAACCCACATTCTGTAAACTGCTTCAAAAAGCAAAAGCAGGCATCCCAGGCATCGCTCACACATTTAAGAAGGTGTATAGGAAATACGTTTAACACAGGGGGTGGGAGTTTTGCTGCCTTTGGCTTGGTTTTTTTTTGGTTTAGGCTGTTTAGTTTTGTAGGTTTTGGTTTATTTGTTTGAGTTTTTTTTGGCAGGGAGGTGTCAGGAAAAAACTAACAACAAACAACTTAATAGAAGAACTACAGTGGTACTGTATAACTTACATACATTTGCTACAGGTGAATGAAGTAACACCAGCATCCTGGTGCTCCTGATATGACAAGTACTCTTTCTAGGCAACTATTGCAGTTCTTTCACTTGAAGTGCAAACTTCAAGTGAGCAGATAGTACCTTCTGAAACTTAACCTTTCCTCTCCTTTTCTTCTTCAACAGTCTTTGTCTTGAATCTCCCTTCCTTTTGTCACACACTTTCTCCATATCATACCTTTTATCTGAAAGGAGGACTGCTTGCCACACTGCACAGGCACTGTTCCAGGAAGCAAGAAATCCTATTCTTCTTTCATTGAGTATGCCTTCTACACCACTTCACCCAACCTCTCAACAAAGGGTCAGAAAGAGGGCAGGACATATATAACTTCAGCACATATGTTTAGACCACATTATTTAGCCAGGTCACTGCTACCTGCCTAAAGTTAACTGATGAACCTGACTTAAGCTCTAGAGCTCTGTTTCTAAAAATACCTCCTTCACTTGCACTTTGAGCAAAAAAATCTAGGCACAAGTACAGAAACACACATGTGCCTAGATCTCAGAGTTGCACAGCCTCTCTTATTTCTCATCTTATTCTTTAAATAATACCCTTTCAAGAGCCCTATCAAAGAAACAAAGAAAGCACAAAATTACTTATACTCTTCCAACTCTTGAAGTTGGATGCATTAAGTGATCAAACTTTACCTTTTGCTTTAAGTAATCTTCTTAAATTGAACACAACATTATTTACTGAGGAAGTGTGTGGGCTAGAGAAGAATTTC
Organism: Campylorhamphus procurvoides; assembly: GCA_013396655.1. Classification (NCBI taxonomy): domain Eukaryota; kingdom Metazoa; phylum Chordata; class Aves; order Passeriformes; family Dendrocolaptidae; genus Campylorhamphus; species Campylorhamphus procurvoides. The sequence goes on along the minus strand of WBMV01005302.1, from coordinate 46,102 downwards.
TCAAAGAAATCTCAAATTCGTTTCCTCCTTTAGAGTCTGAGTTATGGCCATCAGCATTTATTCTGAATGAAATTCAAGTTTAGATTAGGTACCTTTGTACTTAAGGCTGTTTATCACACTCCTGCCACCTACAGCATATGAATAGGGTCTAGTACAGTTAGGGTTGATCAGAGCTATTGAGAGCAAAAAAAATAAGTTCAGTCAGAAGCCACATATTCACTGCATTTGCAGTTGTTATGCACATATAAAAAGGTCAGCTGTGACAACTGAGGTTTGTCCTTTCAAAGCTCATCGCACAGTTCATTATATCAAAGATGTTAGAAAGCAATAATGAGTCAAACTGTATTAGCTTACGCCTGAAAAAAAACACATACGAGTTACTTTGCACAGAATTCTGGGCATACTCCAATGCACAACAGTTAGATAACATGGGGGTTTTTGCATGTGAGATACTTTAGCCTTTTCTACAGCTCAGTAAGAGAAATTGTCAAGAGAAAGCTAGCGAAGTGCTGATAATTGCAAACACTGTCCAGAGGAACTGCTATATCCTACTACATAGATTTTCAGTGTCACTATTCTGGTCCTTGTAAACTGTTCCAATCTCTATCTACCACAACCATCTCATTCCTTAGTTTTAATGATCAGTTACCTCTATGTTACATGCAGATGAACTGTAGGAGTGTCTCTGCCTCTCTGAAAAGCCTCCTTTCTTCTGTCACAAAAAGCTGAATAAACACTAACTGCTTCTACAATAACAAAGAATTTTCTGCCTTCAGCACAGAGGAAAGTAGAAATATACCTTTAGTAAATCCTCTACCACAACAGCATGTCCAAAGTAGCAAGCAAGGTGAAGAGGTGTCCAACCCATATTAGATTTACTTCTGCCTAAAAGACAAAAACAGGTAAATTAAGTTTTCCTCACACAATACAGTTTGGGGCTGGAATGGATGACCATTCTTCACAGTAACAGAGGAGCAAGGAGGTTGGAAGCATCAATACTACTCACGTTATTTAAATTACTAAATCAGGACACAGTCTGAGAATGCTGGATTCAAATCTACAAAATCTTTCTGAAAGGAAAAAGACATGTAGCCCGACTCAGAATAAAACTTTTGTTTGCATGTAATACCTCATCCTTCAAGACTAGCAAGAAGCTTCAGTTACTTCCATTCACTGTGAAAATGGCACACGCAAGTACATATTTCTCTTTATCAAAAAACTCTTTCGTTTACTGATTTTATTTCCTTCACCCAAATGAGAGGTAGGACAACCCATTTTTCAAAGAAAGGATTCAAAACAGGTGGAACGACCTAATGTTGGGGGGTTTGCTGTCTTGTGCTTGTATTCAATTTTAATAAAGACAGCCTTACTAAGTGACATGACTTGAAACCTTTGTGCATGATAGAACTCATGTATCATCTACAGCTCTAAGCTGCAGAATGATAAAGCACAGACAGGAAGTAGGCAAAGGAAAATATGATTTATGCTTTAAAGAGTATTTAAAACATGCCCTGGAGGACTGTACGCATAAAATTCAGCAACTGTCCTTCTTTAAAAGCAACATATTAAAGCATTAGAGATTACTGAAGTTAACAATTCATGTTACTTCTCAACTGCATTAAGCAAAGCTGATTTGTGCTTTATTTTTACTAAGCAACAGACCCAAGGCATTCCAAGTGTCACCTAAAAGCAATCATTTCTTATTTGGAAGCAAAATGAAAATGAAGCATTACAAATTGTTTTGAAATTACTGCCACCAATAAATTTTCCCATCATGTAACCTCAAGTACTGAGGCATGGAAAATGCATGATATAACTTTGACCTGAGCAAATAAGCCAACAGCATGAGGAAAAAGAAACTGTTGATCTTGAAAGTTCATCATACTTTTTGCTCTCATATTAAAAATTAACATTAGAATGTGGTTTGTAGCTGAAATACTTTCCCATTTCTTATAACTGTTTCCAGCTAACATTTCTGCCCTTTATAGGTAATTTCTTTTGTTATTTGATTCTCTTTCTTCTCAACTCCCATTGTTACCAACCCCACATTTAGGTCTTTCTGTCATCCCAGTCTGGCCTACAACAGAGCTCCTACCCTACATGACTGCTGGGCTAAGGTAGATAAATACTAAGAAGGTAAATATTGTGTGGATCACTAACTCTGGGGGTATTTATGCTGGGTAACACACTAAATGGACATCATGCATCCCTCAGTCTAATAGATAATAAGGTTCTTTCAAAGAACACAAAAGAGGTCCATGTTGCACTGAATTAATAAAATTAGTCCAAGATAGTCATTAATTACAGCACTGACAAGACTGTGCTGCTGCCAAGGCATTTGGTCATGAAAAAAAAAATCAGGAACCTACCTAGATCTATAGTTATTATTGAAAAAAATGCCAAAGGCCCTTGTTCTGCATCCACTCTGGATGTTTGCCTTTCTGATGTTAGATGGCCCATTATTTCTCAAGCTCTTGAGGTGTTTGTTACTTCTCTTCAAGTGACCTCAAGTGTTTGCACCTTTTTGTATTATTATTTTAGACCAGAACATCATTCCACCAGAAAGAACACAAGGAGAGGAAAGTAGAATTAATATAATTCCAACAAAAGTATAAGATCTCTACCCCTCCCACCCAGATCTTTGTTTTAATGCCAGTTAACTCTAAGTCTCAAGTGTTGTCTCCATTTGTTTAGAGAATGGAGACAAACTAGGCAGTCATTTTCCACTGTGCAGTCACTCAAATGTTTATTTTGCCAAAACACACTACTGACCATTGACCTTTTTAGATTTCTTACTTCGCAAATTTCTAGATATGCTATTTTCTTGTATTTAAGGAGAATGAGCCAATAGATGGCCTTACAAATCACGATCATTTTGGATGAAACTTGGGTTTAGTACTGTTTTAATTCTTTCCAAGCCAGTGAACTGAGAAAACCAAAAACTGAAGTTCAGATCATATGGCTAGATTTTCCTGATGTATCTGCAAGCACTGACTGTGTAGAATACAGTCACAACAGAGCAAGTAGAAGAAGCCTGAATTTACTTTCTCTTCCTTCACTTCAGCTGAAATTGGAATGTTTAGGATCACTGTTGTCAGACTTTACACTTATGAACCTACAGCACACATAGCCTCAGATACAGGCTCACCCCTGGAAAGACAAGTACAAGGTGTCAAAGATAGGCTTTGACAGGCAGGCACATTAACTTGTCAGACTTATGTCTCCCAAGGCACACACTGGAGGAAGTTTACACTACCTCCTGTACAGCCTCCCACCTGCTCCAGAAGCACTTTATTCCAAGCCAAGTGTCATTGCAACAACAGATGCAAGTACTGAAGGAACTGCCGCAGCACTGAAGACATTCCCCATACCCTGACTTTCTAGGGACATCTGATTATCCAGGAAGGTAATGACAGAAGCACAAGAGGCTGTGAGGAAGAGAAGGAAGATTGAGGGTTGCAAAAAGAGAGTTACAGTCTACAGTGTGTATTTTAGTTAACCATCATGTGGTTATGCAATTACTATCTGGCAGTACCTGGCAGTTCAGAACTTGCAGCAAGACATAGTGGTTTTGCTACTGAGGTGGCATGGCAGGAGCAGTTATGCTGCAGAAGCTGTCTGGCCTGAATTTGTCTTAGACTATTTCCAGTGGAGTACTCTATGGGAGCAGAGTGAAATAAGTCAGTTTCTGAAAAGTAGCTGTGGAAGAACAGAGAGTTAACTCTGAAGTTAGAGAACAGTTCTCCCAGAGAACACTTGAATTACACTTCTGTGTCCACTAACATTTAAAAGAATCGGAACTTAGAAAGCAGAGATTTCGCTGTGGAAAGATTTCATTCAGAATTTTTTTTTAACCTGAACTATCATGAAAACACTTCATCTAGCTTCCTAGGCCTCCCATTAGCAAGCAAGTATTAACTGTCTGGCATGTATTGCTAAACTAGAAGAACAATAATTAAGCACCATCTTTCTGCTCATTACCTGGGTCTCTTCTATGCTGCAACTTTCTGACCAGACCTCCGTTTGCTTGACGTAATACAGACTGCAGACTATGCCATTTCATTATTTTTATTTGACTTCAGATTTTTGTTTAAAAACACATCAGAAATGTCCTGAAATCTCTCCTAAACACAAGAGACTGCAGGAACTTATTTATGGGTACTGTTGTATGAATTTTATGGCACTTTTATTCCAACTGCTTAGGCACTACACACAATATCTTGAATATTTGCAAAGACATACTTGTGAGGGTGAAGGACTTTATCTTCATCAAGCTCTGATTAGTTCCCCTTTAAATGATGAACTAGCTCCCCAAAAATGAAGCAGCAAGAGCTTGGGTTTACAACTTGTTTTTCTGAAGGGAGTACATTAACCATTGGGAAATAACAAACACAGCTGAGAAGTCAAACAAAACGATGACTAAACTGATAACTAAGAATGAGACTTGAGAAAGGCATAGGGCTTGTTCAGATAACAGGCATCCCTGCACTTTAGGGCAAGGTGTTCCCTCTGTCATGGCCAAGAGGAAGCATAGTTGGTCTCTCCCCTTTCCCTCTATATCACTATCTTCTCAGTGCTGCTTAACAGTTATATGCTGAACAATAGAATACCAGCCTGTGTAGAAAGAGTGGGATACACACCCACTTCTTTGAAGCAACCAGAAACAAACTCCTATAAATAAAGAGAAATATAAAGCTACTAAATTAATAAAGAAATAAGCCAGACTGAAATTGCTAGCAAGCTTGCAAATCCTATTCCAATCTGCAGTTTTAATGCTCAGCAAGCAAGTTGCTCAGCTATAAGTACGTTAGCTACACATAAGCAAAACTTTGGTGTGGGCCAAAGACAGATGAAGAACATATTTAGTTACTTCTCCCAAGTAACCTAGTGTACTGCTAATAGTAAAAAGCACAGATTTGTCCCAAACATTCCTGGAAATGGCAAGGAATGTAATGCTCCTACTATGTGATAACGAAACGTGGGCCTAAAGAAAACAATAATTAAAAAAAAAAAAAAAAGATCACACCAAGCAGAGCACAAATGAATGACCTGATCTCATCTCTGCAGCCCTGATGAAGGCTATTTACTCTCCTGAACCAGCCCCTGGCACTGCGGTCTGTTTGGTTTAGCATTACAAAGCTTCAAAGCAGGCATAAGCCTGAACACAGGCAAAAAGAGGTACCGACTCTTTGTCTTGCCAACACTTCTAATGTCTGTGAATTACTGTAATATTTTCTGTACATTACAACTATCCATGCTCTGCTTTTAACATCTCTCCCATGTGCAAATACAGTCTTAAGTCACGGGGTAAAAGCAGTTGTTTAAGTGGTTTTTTATTACTCTGTTAAGCACTCTAAAGAAAGCAAGATTATACTATCACTACAAGTTTCCCTACAGGTGGCTTCAACAGTTAGATTACAGATGAGGAAAGCTACTAACCTTTACAGTTGATATCAAAGCTTATTTCTCCTTTGTCCATGGTATCCAACAGCTGTTTAACTTCTTCAGCATTTCCATTTCTAGCATCGTGGAGAAGCTGCTGTTCTGCTTCAGTACTCATCTCTAATAAAAGATATGAAAGAACTGATTTTGCAATCTCTTATGCTGCTGTAAGTTAGGGCTTAATATTACGTCACTTTTCTCCCTTATTTAACTCTGGTATGAGAAAGATAATTATTCTCCCTGTGGAACACATTTAATGCGCAAGCTATTTTCAATACTTCAGCACTCAGGATACTAAGAAGCATTAAAATTCCTCAAAGAGAGCAGTTAAATAACAAATTACCCAAGTTTTCTTTCTTCTCAGTTTTCTAGGTTCTCAGTGTGGCTTGGGAATTGGAACTGCATGTCACAAGCAAGGTAAGCTTTCCTACAAGCTACATTTACTTTTCCCTCAGAAGGCTTTCACCTTTACCCCTTAAGGTTTCCAGAGGCAACAAGGAAACAAAAAAAAATATTTATGTACACCTATTAGCCCAAGTATTTCTTCAGAATTAACTAACACTTATTTTGGCTGCCAACCTTGGGGAACAGAATCTGTCTTTGCATGGAGGCCCCAGATACCCATCAGTGATTGGTACAATCATCTCATGAATTTGGATACCTGAGCCTCACAAATCTCGACTTGAAGAGGAGTCAGGTATTCAAACAACTTTGTAGATTTGATCTTATCTTTAAGAAACACAATAGTACAATATAAAGAAGTTAACACATAACTGTAAAACATAACTAATTAATTCTCATCTTACCATTGCTCTTGAACTGCAGAAAAAAGGGAGAAATCAAAACATCTTAGGATAACTATTTTACAGCTCTCTACTAGACTGGGAGCCTTAAGACTTCTGGGCAAGTGATGCTGCTATTTACCAGGTCTCCTGCAGAATATAGTTACTAAGTGATGTCTTAACCAATCTTTTGCCACACTGAAATCACAACCTGAGGTTGGTTTGCCTTTTTTTAATGCTATTACAACAACTACAAACCATGTGAAGTTTAATAAGGGAAAGTGCTGGATTCTGCACTTGGAACAGGGCAACCCTGGTTGTGTGTACAGACTGGGGAATGAGGTGTTGGAGAGCAGAGCACAGAAAGGGCCCTGGGGGTCCTGGCCGATGGAAAGTTGAATATGAGTCAGCAGTGCCCTGGCAGCCAGGAGGGCCAACCCTGTCCTGGGGGGCATCAGGCACAGCATCGCCAGTCTGGTGAGGGAGGGGATTGTCCCAGTCTGCTCTGCACTGGGGCAGCCTCACCTGGAATATTGGTGCAATTTTGGGCACAGCTACAATATAACAAAGATATGAAGCTATTAAAGAGTGTGCAAAGGAGGGCCACAAGGATGGTGAAGGGTGTGGAGGGGAGGCCTTTTAAGGAACTGCTTGAGGTCACTTGGTTTGTTCAGCCTAGAGGAGACTGAGTGGAGACCTCATTGTGGTCTTCAGTATCCTCACAAGGGGAAGGGGTGGGGCACGTACAGATCTCTTCACTCTCGTGACCCGTGACAGAACTCAAGGGAACAGCATGAAACCAAGTTGAGGAAGGCTTAGGTTAGATATCAGCAAGTTTTTCACCCAGACTGTGGTTGGGTACTGGAACAGGTTCCCCAGGGAAGCTGTCACTGCACCAAGCCTATCTGAGTTCAAGAAGCATTTGGAAAAAGCTCTCAGGCACATGATGTGATTCTTGAGGTGTCCTGCACAGGGTCAGGAATTGGACTCCATAGTCCTGATGCCCCCTTCCAACTCAGCATATTCTTTGATTCAACTAGAACCAGATGCAGCAATGCCCTAATTAAATACACTGCTTTTAAGAGGTATCAAAAACCAAGTTTAAAAACAGCTTCAAAAGACTGCTGCTATACACAATTTATTGCTGTTAAATACAATATGAAAATGAGAGGCTCTTGTCCAAATTTAGTGTCTCCAGTCTAGTAGGTTCATCTGACACACTAGGTTTACCAAGTCCTGAAGATCTAGACTTCTGAAGTTGGTTAATGATTACTGGTCTCATACAGCTTTCCTATACTAGCAGAGGTTTTGATTGGTCCCACAAGCTGTTCACACTCTGTTGTACAGGACAGGCAGCTTGACTGCACCACACAAACTCATAGCTTAAATAGATGCAGGGAGTTCTTTGACTACTGTAAGATAAGAAGCCACTCAGCAAGAAAAGAGAAAGTGAGAACAACTTGGTAAGCAACAAAAAGCCTGCAACAGTGACAGATCCTGTAATATTCAGGCAGAAAAGTAGAACAGAACAGACTGCCAAAGCCCTAACAATACAGCAAAGACAAGTTTCCCTACCTTTTGCTCAATCAGCAAAGGGAGAGGGAGAATCTGTTTTCCAAGAATTTGACAAAGAGACTAAATAAGCCCTTTGTAGTGTATTTCAGAAGAACAAACTGGATCAGTCACCTGCAATCTACCACAGATACAGGATAGAAATGCCTTCTCCAGAAGTGGTTAGACAGCACTCTTTTTTGTGCATGCTTTTCAATTCTACTAGAAAACAAACCAAAACAGTACTGGTTCTTCTAGTAGTCCTTCAAGCCTTGAAGCTACTTTCTTCTTTAAACAGGAGTCTATCCACTAGTGCAAGGCAACACTGCACAGTTTATTGTTACTGGGGCAGGTATAACTTTCTTCAGTAAATCAGTTCTACCAGTATCTAGAGAAAGATCAAAATCAAATATGTTAAGATATTAACAGCCTGTAAGACTATCTCTGAAACTGATACAGTTTCAGTGGGACACAGCTCTGACAATTCTACAGACAAAAGCCAAGAGAACAGAGCTTATGTTGCTGGCCTATGAGCATAAAGACAAAAACAAAAAATCATCCTTCATTTTCACCCCCTCCCACACAGTATTTCTTTAGCCATCTTTCAAATGAGAGAAGAACACTTCTATCATTACCCTGTATCATTTGTCAACATCCCACATACTCAGCAGGTATGAATACTAATGCACTTTCAACACATTAAGAACCTGCTGTTTCCATTTGATATTGATGAGATGGAAAAAAAGACTGTTTGGGAAGGGGACCAAGACACTGATTCAAATACATAACTCTTGTATACAGCAAAGCCTGTTATGCACAAGCAGAATCTTAAACAGCTTAAGATGCATGGAAAGCTGAATCATTATGTAAAATTACTGCATTGTTTTTCTCCCACCAAATAGTCATAAGGTTAAAATCACCAATTCATCTGTACTCTTACAGGAATCATGAGCAAGAGAGTGACACGCATAGCAACACAACTAAGAAAGGTCTATCTGCTTCACTGGTTTAGTCCCCAAAGACTTTGCTGTTTAGGCCAAGCCTCCAATTTCAAATACACTTGATAAGCCTGAAGCATTCAATGATGCAGAAGAATGACTGTCTGGCTATTAGTCATAGTTAGAAGGATCACTCACATGAAAATGTTTCTACAGTTGGGGCTGAAAAGTGATTCTGCATGCAGTTACCCACCAGACCAGTGATAACATAAATTTTTAGGTAAATGAAGTGCCTAAATGAAGATGGCAGCAAAGAGGCTCCTGACAGAACTTATAACCTTGAAAATACTGTTTTAAGCAATAGGATTTGCTCCATAATGGAGATGAACAACCACCAGCAGAAGTCTAAGTGACAAGTTTAGAGTATGGAAACAAATCAATATACAGGTACTCAAATGCTGTGCACTTACAACTGTACTTTGTATACCTACATTCCCCTGTGGATGGGAGTTTATTTGGTCCCATGATCTACCACCAAGAGAGGTCCAAAATCCTTATCCACCACTTTTAAGGCACTGAGCCAGACCAAGAACACTGAGGGAGAAACTGAATAGTCTAGTTTGGAGTTATCAGCCTTAAGATACTAGCACCAGGTTAATCTATATGAATCTATATGAATACTGCCCCTATGCAAATCTACTAACCACTTAAGAAAGCACACATCTCTTCAATCAGTGGTGTTGCCATCATTAAACAGCTGATATAGGTTAAATTCCCTTTCACAGCTCATCTTCATGCCTTGTGCCATTGAATGGCTTGCATAGTAGTATTCACAGTTACTAGCATACCATGACAAAACACCACAGAAAATTATTTAGCACCTCCTCTGCAGTTGAGATGTGACTGCAAAGCACTTCTGTTGAACTCATTAGGACTACCAGTGCAGTATTTGACTGCTAATTGAATCTTAGCCTTTAAGAAGGTATAAAAAATAGCATTGAGATGCTTTGCTTTTATCTTCTTCTAAGAGACCTATGCCAGAGTGATCTTCTCACACTATTCGCTATTACAGCATCTGTCTTCACACAGCGGTTGTCTCCAACACAGCGTGCCCAGGCTATCGTTCTGCCTACATGCCTGCTTAAGGAAGTTTTGCAGAATACTCCAACACAGAAGGCCACCTAATTACCGATCTACCAACTACGAGCTTTACCCAACTGCTAGGATATCGTCCAAGCAAAAAAGCTGCTTTTCTCAAAGAAGTCTACAAAGATCTAAAGTGCCATCCCTGACTATGGGGCTGAACTATTTCTGAGACCCACTTGCTTTTGCTTTAATTTCTTCTTCACCCATGTACACAGTTCAGAACAGTGAAAATACACAGTAAGCAGAACACAGGTGGGTTCCACACTGCTACAGCTAGAAAAGCAGGAGAAGCAGTACTGGCACTGGCCAACTTAACATTCAGGCTCTTGAGTAGAGCCACCGGTTGCATAGGAAGCCCTCTACTTGAGACAAACTGTAAGCCTGGTAAAAATCACAACATTGCCTAGTATTTCAAGAGATCTCCCTCTTGCAATGAAAATTAGATTCCTGTAGGAAAGAATGAGTTCTTACATGTCCCAGCACGCAGAGGTTATGATGTGATGCTCGCAAAGGAGGCGGACAAAATTCACCAAACCGCACAGACAGACAGAACCTGTCTACAAACCCACACAACACACTGTACTGACGGGAGTTGCTCCAAGAAGAAAGAGTGGCTATACTAGAAGCATGTGTGATCTTATCTAAAAGTAGTTGTTTTAATCTTCGGGTAAAGGGTTCTAGAAGTTGAACATGTTTCTACGACACAATTTTCCTGTGAAAGTACCACCTCTAAAATCAACCTAGTGTTTACTTAATAGCAATTAACACCGCATCTATTCAAGGCAACAGCTATTTAAACTATTCTTGGTTCTCGGGCATCTCTATGTTACACCAAAGACTTTTTCAGCCCAGGAGCTCCGAATAAGCTTACCCACAGCTCGTGAGAGATCTCAGCCGGACCAGCAGGCAGGCACGGTCCCAAGCAGCCCGGAACTTCAGCAGAACGCCCGGAGTTCCCTGCGTCCGCCGGGAATGGAGCAGCAGCTCGTTTCGGCAGCGGCAATCACACGCTTTCCAAGGCGGGCCAGCCCTCCGCGCCCCGGCAGCTCCGCTCCGCTCCTCGCCTGCGGGGAAAGGCGCGCTCACACCGGGAGCCACGGGCACGGCTGCTGCGCGGGGGGGACCGAGGAGGCAGGGGAGGAAAGGGCACCCTGCCCAGCACCGGGGGCGCACTCCGCTTTCCCCAGCGCCACAGACCGCCCCGGCCCGCGCCCTGACGAGCGGCGCAACCAGCGGCACCCCCGCCTCGCTCCCGCCGCCCGCGGGGACAGCCGGAGGAGCCGCCGCGGCAGCGCCACCAACAAAGCCTACAGCCCCGCCGCCACCCAGGGACGGACGGAGGGAGGGACGGAGGGAGGGACGGAGGGCGGTGCGTTCCCGGCCGCGGCAGGAAACCCGGCCCAGGCGGGCTGGCCCACGGCCGGGCTGGCCCTCGCCCCGCTACAGGCACCGATCCCGTGGGCAGGCACATGTGACCGCCAGCGCAGACCCAACCCCGCTCCTCGTTCCCCACGCACCACTCC
>WBMV01005302.1:0-33729 GCA_013396655.1 Campylorhamphus procurvoides | reverse complement strand
CCCCCGCCTCGCTCCCGCCGCCCGCGGGGACACCCGGAGGAGCCGCCGCGGCAGCGCCACCAACAAAGCCTACAGCCCCGCCGCCACCCAGGGACGGACGGAGGGAGGGACGGAGGGAGGGACGGAGGGCGGTGCGTTCCCGGCCGCGGCAGGAAACCCGGCCCAGGCGGGCTGGCCCACGGCCGGGCTGGCCCTCGCCCCGCTACAGGCACCGATCCCGTGGGCAGGCACATGTGACCGCCAGCGCAGACCCAACCCCGCTCCTCCTTCCCCACGCACCACTCCCNTGCGACAGCTGCCCAGGGAGGTCCTGGAGTGCCTCCCTGGAGACATTCCAAACCCACCTGGACGCGTTCCTGTGTCACCTGCTGTCGGTGACCCTGCCTGGGCAGGGGGTTGGAATGGATGATCTCCAGAGGTCCTTTCCAACCCCAGCTATTCCGTGATTCTGTGATTGCCTGTCATGCTGTGGCCTGAATTGCAGGGTGCATGGCCTTGGCTCTCCTCTGCCCTGGGAGCAGCCAGCACCCCCAGCAGGGGTGGAACTTGGCTCCCCTCTGCCCTGAGAGCCCCCAGCACCCCCAGCAGGGGTGGAATGGGGAGAAGAGGCGGTGAAATGTGAAGGCCATGAGAGGTATTCAGAGAGATGGGAGAACAGAAAAAAAGGGCTCAAAAGAGGACAGTAACAGTACAAGAATGATGCATCACCACAGGGGAAAAAGTGTTTCTTGGAAATTGTTTCAGTCATGTATACAACCGTGGTATAAGTGAAAGGAAACTGTTAATATGCATGCTGTTTCTAAGAACAGCATGGCCAAAAGGAACCTGGAAGAGTGAGAGATCGGGTGCTGCCAGGGACAAGTATTCCCTTTGTTCCAGGCCCTTTGGTCCAACACTCCCCTCTGTTTGTCCTGCCCCTATTTATGCTCCACTACACCTTTCACCTGAATCCAAGACCTGGCACCTTGTTTTTCTGCCTTTAGAACATGAGAGGGGTTCTGCCTTTTGTAAACTCCCACAGTGCCTTTGAAATCCTGCAGGAATTTATTACAGGAGCAGGGAAGCTTTGCACTGTTGCAGCATGACCAAGGCTGTGTCATATGCAGAAGGAGCACTGAAAAGGTAGAGCAGGAGCCACAGGTGCAAAGCCTAATCGCAAAAGATTACAATGAAACTTCTATTCCAAAAGTGGGCAAGTTTAAACCTGAGCAATTCTTGTGAAACTTCAGACATAAATAATGAGGCAAGCATTGCTTTTCTCTATTTTCTATAACTACATTTGTATTTTCAATGTTTGAAGAATGACATAGCAAAAAGAAGAAAAGGAACAGTTGCATACATGCAGAGATAGTACAAATTTATAATGTTTGGACTTCTGCTGCTATTTTTTACTTTAAATTACTTTATCTTAGTTAAGAGATCTGCTTCCAGGCATGCTTCAGCAAGAAGTGTATGACTTCTTCAGGTGTCAGGGGAAGGACGCTTCAGGGAAGGATCATATTGACTTTCTTTTCTTAGGAGCAGGTCTTCAAGTTGCTGTCCTTCCTTTCAGAGCACTAGCTGTGTCATCCCTGCATACCTTTTCCTTTATGTCTTCCTCTTGTGTCTGACTTTGAGCCATCTTTCATAATGCCATAACTGCTTTAATCAACCTCACAATAAACCCAAGCATCCTTCCCTTTCTGTATTTGGTGCTATATTTCATACACATGAACACTGTATAAAAATATGTATATTATTACCTCATATTTCTTATAAATTTTGTAATATAATAGAGGTATTGGCATCTTCCTACTCTATAACCTATTGCAAAGCAGCACATAGCTCAGAGTTTCATCTTCAGCCAGTCAGTGCAGGTTTTTTCTCTGAATCTGAGTAAGAAATGCCTGAAAACATTAAAAGACAGAGTAAAGCGCAACAGAGATAGCAAGTAGGTCTTGCATCCTTTCAGGTGCCATGATGTCCATGTTCCTGTAGCACTAGACTGACCCTGGATGGACTTCTCCCATGGCAGGCTACACAGATCCCGTCTGTGTAGAGAAGTTCCTCTTTGGCCAAGCTGTTTTAGTTTTCCAACAAGAAAACAGCTATTCATAAAGGATGTTCACAGGAGAAGTTCACTCCTTGCTATGCTTCTAGATAAAGGCAAGGCCACGCAGATGGTGTAATTGCCTGCACTACGTGGGAGCTGCCGTCAGGCTCCTTTATGTCAAGGACCTGGCAGAGTTTATTCTGCTTCCAAGGGTGTTGTGCACCATGACACAGGCCTGAAGGCAGCACAGCACAGACCCAGGCCTGCTCCAATTAACTATACTGTGGATCACTGACTCCTGATCAGGATCACTACACTCCCCCTGCTTCCATTATCTTCAAAGAATGTATGTTTTTCCTACATGTTTTGCCTCCTTGCACATCCCAGAGTAATACTGACACAGTGCTTTTTAGACTTTGAAGTGTGGAAATGAGAAAAAGGGTGTTGCCAATATGAAGGTTTTGTTCTACTTTAGGCATATCTTTTCTATGTTTTTTTCATACCTTTTCTTTCACAGATAACCTGCTGAAATTAGTAACGCAGAAAGCATGAAACATGTCCTATCTTAGGGCTGAAAGCCCTGACAAACAGCCTGGCACAGAACTCATTGAAGTGTTTTGTCAGTGATTTTCATAGTATAGTAGTTTTTATATCCTCTCAGATTCTGTGATGGGGCAACCGGATGGCAGAAGTCAATGCTGTAAGGCCATAGTGCTTCCTGAGGAGAAACGTCTTTAGGGAGGGAGCTTTGACTGGGTGGAGTGCTTCATCAACTAGTTGAATTCATTGCTGCAGGCAGCTAAACCCTATGACTAGGAAGTATTTCAGCTGGAAATTTTGAAAAAATACCACTCTTTATTGAAAAAAGTAACCACACTATTGTGACTGATGTCATCACTAGAAACTACACAAGCCAAGATGCCAATCATTTCTCTTTTTGCAAGGTGCCATTTGCAGTGGTGAGAAGACAAGCAGTGTTTCTATACACCCCTTTCTGCCTCTGCACAGTAGACTTAGTTTACTAATGGTTTATCCAGGCCTGAATTAAGGAAAAGCTTGTGGAAAACATTTCAGACTTGGAAAGGGACAAGAATTTATGCATATTTATATTGCTACCCTGCATGAAACTTCACAATTTTAATTCTTTATTAATCAGTGCAACTCTTTATTGCACTGACACTTTGTTTTCTTCCCCTTCAGACTAGAGCATACTGGTCAAATTTAAAGATATATAACTGGGCAAAGGAGTGCACACAGATAAATGATAAGTGGAAGTAATAAACGATACATGACAGGTTGTATGTTTGTTTTCACACAGTAACATGTTTAATGACTGAGTGTTCATTAGCTGATCAACAGTCCTGGGACAGAAACTAAAAACTTGTCCCTTAGCAGCTTTCATGAAGCCCCGGTGCACTTCTTGAGGAAGTTGCTCCTCAACTTTGTCCAGAAAGCAGTGCAGTAAGCACAGGTCCTTGTCGTATTCCCATATTGATTTTGTTTACTAAGCTGGCAAAAGACAGGCACAGGAGAGTTAACTAATGTGCTGACATTCTCAAACATTATTCTTGTGGATCTCCCTGGATTACCAAGAGCAACTGACAGCGAGTGATCAAAACAAATGCTCATGTTTCTGAACTGTCTACAAAAGGAATTCTTGGAGATGCAAGTCTGTTGCTGAAGTTTCTTTCATGCTTTTTGAGAAATAACCCTATAATGTAGTTAATTCATAGACAATGTGAGTTGGATTACCTTCTGAAATGAGAAACACTTTTTGCTTCTAAAAGCTGCACTGAAACAAGCTCAAGCAGTTTCTGGAGGTATCCTCTAGCAGGAAAAAATTTCCTGAACAGAGAAGAGTTCCTTTTAAGATGCCCCTTTTTATTTGAGGGCAGATATGACAGGAAAAAATGTGAGAATTCATTGCTGGTCCCCTTGTCTCAGGAGGCTCCTAAAAACTGCTAGCAGTTACTGCTCTATAGAAAAGCTTTTGGATTTCTGTAGCTCTACAAGAGGCAACTGTACACCACTATAGACAGCACAAACACTGCATTGTGGCTAAATGAGAAGAAACATTTTTAACTAAGGTGTTAAGTCACTTGTACATATACTTCTCCTTAGTCTCACCAGATGTAGTTTTAGACAAAGAATTAGGCTTGCTTAATGAACTTTCTTGTTGTTGTCAATGAATCAGTTGGGTTTGGTTCTAGTTCCAGATGATAAATCAGCTGCATATGGACAGCTTATAGCTATGAAACTTACAGCTAACTACAGTTTAGACCACAGTCTAGAAAAACGCATCATTGTGAAACTGAAATCAGCTGAACTACTTTGTGCTTAAATGTATATATGCTCATTATTGGATGGCCCAATTTAGATTTCTATTGAATGTAGAGTGGAACTGGAGCATTAGAGAAAATTTAGTGTTTTGTTGGTACGTTACTATAGTAAAATGCTCTCCTTGAGCTATTCCTAAGATAAAGCTACAGTACCGTCCACATCTCGGTAGAAGAAAATCCTGCCCAAAACTAGAATACAGAACTGAGGGAATTAATTGGTAGTACATGACATGACATTGTCTTTATTTGTTCTTAATCTTCCCCTTTTTTGTTACAAAAGGGAAGCTCTAAATGCATCATGTTGCTTGAACTGTTGTATGCAAAATAAAGCAGGTTTATTGATATTTTACTCAAACTTTAGTTCTTCTGTATTTTTAAGTTATGTATTTTTCACTTCTTTGTGATTCAATCCTGGTTGAATAACTCCTATTTGTATCTAGTTTAAGCCTTTTGTTCTCTAGAATTAGATTCTGGTTCCAGAAAAGCATCAGTAATTACCTGGTGTATTTTCTTGCCCTGAGAAGACAGAACACAGAATTTGGATGCAAGATGGTAATTTGGGATGCTTCCTGACCTCAGGATCTCCTTTTGCTTAATTGATTTGATTTCAGCTTTAAATGTTTCCCTTTGCTATCTAAGGTCACAATGACAGAACTGATGGAGCAAAGATTAGATTTAGTTATCATTTTAAGTATCAAAGTTAATGCATTGCTGTGAGGAGTATCAGTCTGGGAGATGTCTCACCATATAAGAACAGTGAGGTGAGGTTCTGTACTAAAAGATTACCCCAAACAGCTCAGTAAACTCCACTATGTTGTTTCCTTAACGTGAAACCGGTGGATATGTATTTCATACCAGCTTTAATAGAATGTTTATTTCAGAAGGACAAAGAAATTAATTAGGTGTTAAAATACTCTTGTGCATCATATTAATGCAGCTGCTCTGTTATTAATTCAGTATATGCAAGCATGCTGGAGATTCATTAGCCAGATTAATGTTCTTTTCTATTTAGTAAGACTTACCACAAATATAAATGCCAGTGAAAGGAAATTATAGTCTGCAGAAATCTGTCAGAGATGTCTACAGTTCATGCAGTTTTTGTGATTTATTCTTTTTGTCTTCTTATCTGGTACATTTCCTTCCTGGCCCAATAGTAGATTGTTGAAGTCTTTCATATCAATGTTTTTATATGGATTGTAGATAACAGCCATAAAAAATGTCAATAACATTTTTGAGTTATTTAATAACAAATTACGTGTACAGTAATGTAAACTCATTTGTTCAGCTAAGTCAAGACTAGCAACTTACAAACCAGAAGCACTATATGGAGATTGTTGTCAGAAAGTTTAAAAATGTCATAGTTCTGTGTTTAAATTATAAGGCAATTTACTGTTAGAATGAACAGATATGACTTTGCCTGATAAAATGTGCATTTTAATTATGTTCCGAGACTGGGTATATTCTTTTTACTATTGCTTCAAAAATAGTTAAATCAACTCTGTCCATGAAAGATGGTCTTGAATTCACTCTAATAATTTCTGCAGAATCCAGAATATGTGTAGTTGATAACACAGAGCTAGGTTTGTCCCTACTCAATTGCATACTGGGTTGGGCTTTCTTTGTGTTTGTTTTTATTTGTTTTTGTTGTTGTTTGTTTGGGGTTTTGTTGGGTTTTAATGCGGTTTTTTTTGTGTTTTGTTTTGTTTTGCTTTTTGCTTTGTTTTTTTTTTTTGGTGCGTTGTTTTGGTTTTGGTTTTTAGTTTAGAACGCCTGATTGTCAGAGTCCTGAAGTCTAATCCTGTTCTCCCGAGCAAGTGCCGATTCTCCAAGCTTTTGAGAAAGGGAAGAACAAAGCTTACCTTGAATTCATGATGATTATGTGAAGAATTACAAAATCACACTGGAAGAAAACACGGACTACAAAAGCTGCAATAAAGGTGACACCCACGCTTTGCACGCAAGCAGAAAGATACATTTACTGATCACTACTGTCTCTAAGAGATGTCTTAAACTTGCCAATGTTGAATGAAAGGTATTAATTCCTAGAGCTGTAAAGAAAACTGCTTGGAACACCTTTAAATCATTTCAGGTCGGTCGCTCAGCCCGAGTCACATAAACATAAGGTGAACACGGCCGCACCAGTGAGATCGTCACGGAGACAGGACAGTTTACACAGCTCATTTTAAAGACCAGGGACCAAAAGCCAAGTGTGCGGGGCCCGAAGGGAGGTGTGCGGGGCCCGGAGAGAGGTGTCCCAGCCGAGCAGGCCTCGGCCCTGTGGGATGCGGGGAGGCCGCGGCCCGGGCACGGCTGCGCACCCCGCCCGGCGGAGCCCGGCCCTTTCCCCTCCTCCTCCTCCTCCTCCTCCTCCCTTTCCCCTCCTCTTCCCTGTTCCCTCTCGTGCCGATGGCGGGCAGTGACACGGACGGGGCCCAGCAGCAGGTGAGCGGCGGAGGGGCCGAGGGGGGAGAGCCGTGGCTCTGGGGGGTGGTGGTGGGCCCCGGCCCCGTGAGCGGCTCGGCGCCACCCTCGCACCAAGGGCCCATTGCAGCCGGCCAGTCCCCGTGAGAAGGGAGGCTCTCCAGCTCTTTTACGGGAATTTGCTGTGGATCCAGCCTTCCTCGGGAAGAGCGTAGTGCCCAGCCCTGGGGGGTCTTTCTCCTGCAGGGGTCCGATCCAGGCGGGAGCGGCAGGGAATGTGTTGTCACTGCTCCGGGTCGCCTTGCTCAGCTTGTCACTGCTGAGAATGACAGGGTTATCCATCGAAAAGCTGGTGTGTGCGTGGGAGAACTGAGCAAAACTTACTGGAGAATCACGGAATCATTTCGGCTGGAAAAGACGTCTGAGGCCATCGAGCCGAACCCGTCACCGAAGTGAGCACCACATCCAGTGTGTCCTGAAATATCTCCAGGGACAGGGACACCATCACCTCCTGCACTGTCCCGTCCAGTGGCTAATCACACACAAGGTTTGGGGCTTCCTTGGGGAGTTACTGTTTATGCGTAATGTTGTGGGTTTGTGTTTTTTTGTGTTTTAGATTGATGAAATTGAAGCCCTTTCATCCATCTATGGTGAAGATTGGTGTGTTGTTGATGAAGATGAGAAAATCTACTGCATTAAGATCACTGATTGTCTGGATCAACCAAAATGGACCCTCTGTTTGCAGGTATAGTAGTGATACGGAGTTTAGCACAAAATTTTTGGTTGGACCGGTGAAGGCAAAACCATTTAAATACAGTTCATTCTCTACTGTGATGGCTTAAGAAGCTTTTGGGTTGGAGTCTGTGATAATCTACTCAGTGATTGTTCATGTAACATATCCATGTGATTGTGATATATTCAGGAGTTATGTATCCTAGTTTCACACCAGACAAAAACATTTCAATGTGCTTCTCCAAAGAGTAATTTCTGAAAAACTTTTAGCATTGACTTTGTGTAGTACTCCTCAGTGAATTTGCTGCAGTTGCTTCTAGGTTATGTTCTGAAAATTGTGGAGTCAAAACGAAATTTGGATCAACTTAATTGAGTAACTCATTTCTTCATGTTTTCAGAACAGAAAGCAATGAGTTTTTTAGTGGTGGAAACACTGAAATCTCTACTTATGGAAGTGTGGTTCCACTTTTCTAAGTTCAGTAACCATGTGTGCAGCTTCTTTCAAATTTTTTCTGTACTTTATTTTTCATTGTTGAAAATTGCATGATGTAATTATTGGAATTCTAAATACAGATATTCAGGTGTTCTTGTAATTCTCTAACAACATAACCAGCAGTTTTCTTAATTTGTAACACTAATCGTAATCCTAGTACTTGACATCAGAGTCCTTCAGAAAAGCTCAGCTAGCTGAGAGTAGTTGTCCAGTGAATACTTACTATGAATTTCTTTCAGGTGATTTTGCCGCCAGGATATCCAACTGCAGAGCCACCTATTTATCAACTCAAGTAGGTGAAATTTTCTTGGAAACATTTGTATTTTCTGAATTACCAGTGTTAATGTTTTACCATGTAAGTGGAAGTTTAGTTAAGATGATTCTTTGAATGAAAATGTGCAGTGGATGGGGGATGTTTCCAGCAAGAATATTCTGTTCTTTTTCCCAAGTTAACATTATGAAGCTCCCTATGGCAGTTTGCTCTCTTCCCTCAACTCTAATTCTTGCAGCATTATTTTGTGGTTGGGCAGCAGTCAGACTGTGAAGGTATGCTGGCAGCTGCCTGTTATATTGGACAGTAATGTCTCACTGGTTCCTTGGGTGTACCCACTTTGTCTGGATCCTTGTTTCAGACTGTAAGGGATGCTTTTCATCTCAGCACTGACTCTTGTTGGACTGGACCCATGGCATGTACCATCTTTTTCTTTTCCTTCCCTGCTCTCCCTTTGTCTCCTGACAGGTAAACAAGATGGGAATGGAGATGTGTAAGCCAGGTCCCTGATTTGGGTGATAGAGGGACCTTAAGAGCATAACACACAGCATATCTACCAAGTTTTGGTCAGGAGTATTAACAAGGCAATATAAGGTAGTGCTAGGAAACTTGAGGCAAAGTTTGCAGTTTAGCACGAGACTAGGAGGACAATGGTACAGAACTGAAGAACCATCCTAAATATAGTAGGTACTATGGTGCTGAAGGAGTCAGACAGATCAGCTAGTAATACTTAGGGTTACTCTGGAATGACAATGGCCTTCCATGTAAAATGGGTCCAACTTTTTAAAGTGAGGTAAGAAAGGGCAGCCCAGATTAGGTATCTTGAAGGAGAACTGAGTGATCATGCTTTTTCCAAGATGTTTACAGCTGAAATCTTGATTATTTATATTTTCAAGGTATTTATTGCTTTTATTTTAGAATCTTGGAAGCAGCATATGGTACAATTTTCATTGTATTTCTTTCCATTCTAGTGCCCCTTGGCTTCGAGGACAAGAGTATACAGAACTAGCAAATAGCTTGGAAGAAATATATGTGTAAGTTTGAGACTGTGGAATATAGTAAAAGGATACAGTGTATTTTCAGTTCCAAGCTCAGGGTATGCTTTTGAAATACCTGCATTAACTACTAGTTGAGAAGTGATTGCTGCAACAGACAAAGCAAGTTTCTTTTATCAATCTAACAGTTAAAGATGCTGTGTATTTACTAATCATTTTGCAATAACAAATTGTGCTAAACTCTGAGAAATCTCTTTTATGTTGTTTAGACCTGGTTTTCTATAAGGATAGAGGTCTTCATTTTGAAACCTGAAAGAACAGACTCTCTTTGGAATCTATGAGATTGTTTATTACTGTGAAGTGCTAGGAAGTGTGAGATTTCTGCATCTATTCTGCATTTGAATGTTAAAGCACAGGATGTGAAAACCTTTGTGTCTTAAAGCACAGTTTCTCTTAGAAGCAAAGGGATAAGTAGGTTTTAAAACAAACACATGCGGAATCTATTAATTGGAATCTGCATCATTGTGGACTGTTTATTATCACAGTGTGCAGCTTGCAACAAGATATAATGAATGCATGAGGATAAACAGCATATAGAAATACTCAAATTACATGGTTTTGAATTGCTGTGAAATTGGAGTAGTAAATGTAATTTTATATGGTTTATTTCTTTTTTCAAATCCCAAATATAATGTAAAATAAATGGAATGAAAATGCATCATAAGGAAGCGCAGTCATGCCCCAGATAGTGAAATCTGAACAGCTTGCATAAGAAATGTTTTTAAATGCCATAAGGAAGGGAGCACTTAGCTTGCATAAGGGTTTTTTTATCTAATTACTCAGTTACTTTGATTAACTCTGTTTCTTAGCTAATTAAGCAACAGATCATTTAAGCTAGTAAAATTGAATTTGAAGTCTTAAAAATTCATAAGGATTTTAAGTGAAAAGTTCCATGGGATTATACTCATCATGGTTGCTCAGTGGAGCAAAAAGGTCAGAGACTATCCATAGTGCTCTCCGGATTCAAAGGATTTGATGGAGTCTGTGCCACAGGTAGAGCTGCTGTAGGTGATTCTGTAAGTGTCCTGAACATCCAGCACAAACTGGCACGTGAGGTCTGTGAACATGGTTGTGAAGCATGTGTTTTTTTCTTTTTTTTTGTTTCTCACCTATGCATTCTTGTAGGCTGATGAGCTGTGCTAGTTCAGTCCTTTGCAGCTCCCTTCTGTCTGTATCAGCTGCTGTTCAGAGCCCTCGCTGGTCTCTCACTTCTGTTCAACAGGAAGTGAACATGTTTAGGTCATATATGTCATTTTAAACTGTGTAAAAACCTGGAGTAGTCACTGACTGCACAGTATTTGTGAAAACCTTTTATTTATTCAGTGTTTGAATAGTTGTCAGATAAAGAGAAATGCTCTGCATCGTTTGCACTGTGTGTTTGACCAGGTTTCTAGTCCCTAGTGATCTAAGTTGTATAGTTCTGCAGTCTAAAGTATTATGAGCTATACTGTCCTTTGCTATGGATTCTTAAGGACATGGAAGAAGTGGATAATTACAGTTCACAAGTTGCTTTGAGAGACACAAAGTTCTTAAAAACATAGCAAATGTTTGTGTTTCTTTTTTATTGTTTTTTTTTTCTTCCCAGATATTTCTCAGGTAAGATTTCTATTCATTAGAAAGCTTTGTTTAAAGACTTAGACAAAAGTGAAAAAAAAAATAGCAGCATGGAAACATAACCTTTCAAACTAAATACCATTTACAACTATTCGGAAACTGAAATTGGTGGAGAAACTGCTAGTTACTTGTGCAGACCTGAGAAATCTTATTTGTCGTTTAATCTTTCATTCCATCACTTAAAAAAATATAGGTCTTCAGGTTTTAAAGAAGTGATTCTGTATTATAAGCAGTGTGAAATCAAGGTGTTGAGTTGTTCTGGAGTCTGTCCAGATTTCGAAGACAGAGATACAAGTTTATAAATTCATTAATATTGCTTGAATATTTTTTCTTAAAATATGTATGTTTATTTGAATTTGATAGTTTCCAGCAGTAGTGCTGTATAAATTAAGCAGAGTAAGGGTTCAAAGATGAAGTTTTGTCTTTTACATGATGCCCAGGTGGTGGCAGTAAGAATAAAAGTAAAGAGAAACCATGAATTACATATGGCCCTAAATCTTTAGTTTTGGTTTAGGGACAAACACGCACAGTTCATAAACGTACTAAACTAAAATTGTGAAGACAATTTTTCAAGACACCATTTCAAATGTATTTTGAATTGTTTGGGTCTTCCTGTGCATAAAGCAAGCATTTCTTAACTCCAAATATGCATCTGTAAAACATGTTCATTCCGTCCTCCCCCAGTACCTTAATACACACCTGTGCTCCCCTGATCGAAGACTCCTACACCTAAATCTTTATCTCCCTGTCCTGTAGGACTGCTTGTTATCCAAACTGAAGTGTATCAGTCCAATGTTTCCGTGTGCCTGCTGCTGCTGACCTACTATCACAGTTCACTGAGATCAACCTCAGCCATGTTGATGAGTAGAGAGTCCCCTGCAGTTACAGAGCAGCTGAAGGAACTCACCAATGGCAGTTCTTTATGTACAGAGAACTGATCCAGGGCAAGCTCTAAGGCTAGACATTGTAGCTTAGCATTCTTTTAAAAATACTAAGGGCTGTCGAGCTTGCTCTTCGCACAGATGCTTTCCCTTTGCTTAGCAGTCAGAAAGTTTCTGTCAGTTTTCTGTTTTCCTCCAGCATTGGTTCTTTTAATGTTAATAAATAAGTAAAGCAGGCCACAAAGAGGGTGTGTAATGATACAGATATTGTGTGACACCCAGTGAAGCACTTTGCACAAGCCTTCCTAAGCTATTTATCTCACTAGCCTGTTATGTTCTGTTTCTGTGCCTGAAATCTGTATGTTATTTGGTGTTATTTCGAAGAGAAATCTACAGAAAGGATTCTTCGTTTACTGTGAGTTTTCACTTCCAGACAGAACCTTGGTGAAAGTATACTATATTTATGGGTGGAGAAGATACGAGAAGTTCTGATAGAAAAGGCACAATCTTCGGATCCAGGTACTTCAGAAAAAACATGGGTTTTTCAGTTTATTTCATGTTCCACTGCAAAGTAAATTTCAGTCAAAGTCAATGTCCAGTATTGTATTGGATCTAAATATAAGAAAACAGTCTCCAGTGTCATAGCTTACTGTTTTACAGTGATAGCCTCCCTTTTTATAAAGCAATAGGGAAAAGAGGGAGGAGGGTGGCCTCTGAACTAGGACAAGGTTCTTGATTCCCTCAGGAATTACTTGCATGAAAGGACAGTGCTGCACACAGGTGCATTATGCCTTGTTGTCTGTTCTGCAAAGGAATTATTTCTGGTGTGGAGTGCACTGTTGGAGGATTGGTATTCAAGAGAAGATAAACTTGAGTGGAATATGCCAAATATGACCAAGTATTCCATCTGAATTGAATTTTACTGTATTGGGATGAAAAGTACATGATCTCTAGAATCGCAGTGATTCTTCTGTTGTTACTCTTACAGAGTTTGTGTAAATTCACAGTTGTTCTTTCAAAAAATAGTGTATTTTTTGTGCATTAAAATGCTAAGCTGCTATAAAATGCGTAAGTGACATGTGCATGCACATGTGACAAAAGGTAAGAGAATTACTTTTCTCTGTCATGGATGTTAGCTCAGTCCCATGAGGAATAAAAGAGCAAAGAGGAAAATAAATTCTTTTCTCAGTGTTGCTTCATGGTAAGGTCTAGTTTTAGAGTTTCAATAGTCTTTCTTTGCATTTTGTCGCTACACCACGGACATGTAAGAGGCCAATTTTCATTGATGTGACTAAAGGAGTGGATATTGAGAAGTGAAATTTCTGACAATGTTGGAAATTACAAGGTTGCAACCTTATAGCTTCTACTTGTTACATCGATATATCTAATTAATTTTGAATATGCTTTGTCATGCCTCTGCTTTTTTATGGAAAATACCTGTATTATAGGAACAACATCATCACCATCACATCATAGGCCCTCTGAATAGGAATCAGATTGTGATGTATTAACTGGTCTCTAAATCCAGATGCCAGAACTCTAACCATGTATGATAATTCCTCTGGTTATTATTATTTTTTGTATGTTGGATGCATGAAGGAAGACAGGATTTGGGGAATCCCAGAATACTTGAAACATGCCAAGAGAGATGTTTCAAATCTAATGATTTTATAACATCATGAAGTAGCAATGAGCAACAGCTATACATTTTTCCCCAAATAATTGGAGTGATGTATGGTAATGGAATAAATGACCGGGGTTTTTGTGAAGCATCAGCTTATTATTTAGTCTACGTTCAGATTAAATTAAAGGTAGCATTGTAAATATATAATGGAAATAGTAAACATTATTGTTATTCTTAGGAATACTGTTACTTAGTATTGAAACAGAAGACCTTATACAAGCATCCCATAGCATGAGTGCTGTATTATTAATTCTAAGGATGATTTTAGTCAGTACGAGGCGAAGTATTTTTGGGGTTTGCTGCAATTAATGTTACTACTCTACATTTCATAATTTTTAATGGCAAACTGTTTTGAACGGAAAAGCCAGAGATTTTTCAGAAAAAGAGTGAAATTTTGTTTTGCTTGTCTCACAAAAAAATGTGTAATAAATTCTGCTACTTGTATTTTAATAGAACCAGATATTAAAAAAACCAGTGAAGAAGTTGATGAAGATGACGGAGAACATTTTCTCCTAGAATATGAGCCCATTCACGAAGATTCCATTAAAACGTTAAATTACATGGCATCTGAAAGTCAGGAAGGTAAAAAATATGCTCTTGTTAATTCTCTTGAAATAATACAGGAGAGATCTGAAGATTCTCCTATTTTACTCAGCTTTAGAGTAAAACTAGCACAATAAAATTATAATAAAGTTTAATAAGTCATTAAATAACCCAACGTATTTTTGCTCATTGTTTGTCATCTTGTGTACTTTAACAAATCAGTTTTTAAAAAAAGTTGATGTATTCTTTACTTGTAGCTATATACTTTTTTCCTCTACTTTTAAAAGAAAACAAACACTTCCTTGTTTGTGATCAGTAGATGAAGAACTGCCACCCATACATCACGGAAGCCCAATCACAGATCGAAGGAGCACTTTCCAGGCACATCTGGCTCCAGTGGTGACAACCAGACAAGTGAGTAGTAATCAGTTCTTCTCTTTTTACTTTGAGCTTGACAAAATATCCCTGAAATACTTGGAATTTGCCAGATATGTTTGTCTTTCTGTCTGTCTGTGCTTCTTTGTGTGCTAACATTGTCTGAGTAGTCACCAGTTTCTTGCTTTGATTGTCAGCTGAATATTTCTAAATAACAACACTGCAGTGCTTCCACTCTTTACCATTAGGTGCATTAGATGTAAGAGAATAAGAACATTGTAATTTGACTTCTGGGTGCTGGCAAGTTGTTCATAAAATATTTGGAAGCTACCCAGTGTATCGTGTTGTTTGGAAAATTAATTAAGATGAGCTTATAAATGCTTTCCATCCACACACTTGGACAATGCATAAATAAATCTTTATTGATACCTGCTTGACAGGGGTTATGAGTTACTTTGTACATCAATTTGCATCTGCTATCATCAGCCTCCACTGATCATCACCTTTCAATGGGGAAAATACTCTTCTTTTTATTAACTGAGAGTTAAACCTTGAGAGGACCTTCCTCTTTCTTTTTATCCAATTTCATAACACAGTTGATTGGAGCACGCTCTCCCCCTCCCTGTCCCCCTCCACGTGGCCGGGTGGCAGGCCACAGGATCCTCCCCAGGTCCCAGTAAGGAGGACTCACACACTCCAGGCACAGGAAGCAGAAAGAGAGATTTATTCACCTGGTCAGGTAATTTATAGACCACCTGGCCAGGGTAAAGGGGAGGGATACAAGGGAAACCAATCAGAACACGGCCTGAAGGGGTCTTGAATACTAATTAGGAAGGGGAGAGGTGTCTGTTCTAGAGGCCAGAGGAAAAGGGAGGTGGCTTTCTAAGGACCTGGGAGAAGGGAAAGGTGGCTTTCCAAAAGCCTGGAGAAAAAGGTAAACACAGCAATAAACCTTATAATACAGTACAGTTTTACAAAATACTTTCATTGTTTTCTTTATCTTCAGTGGCCCATTTCCTGCAGGATCTGTTCCACTCTTTATATTGTAGGTCTATTCCCACAATTTCAGGTTTTATTTTAAGAATTTTGGGTAAGGGATATTGTCAAATGCTTCTTGAAATTCCACGTAAGCTAAATATGCTACATGCTGAGTGACTGTAAAGGAATGTTGACAGGGTTTTGAGGTATTTTTTTGTACAAAAGCTGTAGTGTTTTAAGCTGTCCATGGGGTTATTTTTCTGTTTGTTTTTAATTCTGTCTCATTAGTTTGCCTAGTATGGACATAATATTTGGTCTTTAAATCCCTGTATCCTTCCTCAAGCACTTTAACCTTTCAAGTTCTTATGTACTGTACATTCACTTAGGTTTTTGCACTAGAGCTATATTTGCTTTAAATCGTTCTTTTATATGTCATATATGTATGAACTCTGTTGCCTTAGAAAGCGAAGAAACAGGAATCATTGTGTTGCTGTAATTTTTTAATTTTAAAATCCTCTCGCTCTTTTATCATGATTTATGAGTAAGATTGTTCCTACATGTGAGGAAGTCTGTACCCACAGACAGGGGTTTGCAAAAGGTCAGATACATGTCAAGAAGTAGGACTTAAAGCAGATTAATGATTTCCCTTTTGCCTACAAGGCATGCTTAATTGACGCTCTTCTTTCATGACTTTTTTTTTTAAGACAACAATTACTCAACAAACCCAGGAATTTGCAGTCAAAGCTTATTGGTATATGGTTAGTATAAAGGTAGAGCGATTCCCCAGTGTCAAATCCATCTTGTTTCACAAGAGTCTTGCTGTACAGAGTGAGGTGATTCAGACTGTGAGGAAGCTTTATCATGGTATGGACTAATTTTTCTGAAAGGGAGTCAATAGAGGTGAGGAATGGATTAACCACTGCAGCTGTAGTGAAAGCTGGCTTCTTTGTCAGCTGGAGAGGTGGCCATAATCTGTGTGCTGCAATGATACTTGTTGATATTTTAAGACAGTGTACAGAGTGTAGTGTGGGTTCCTTCGGTGAGTGGAACTAGCTGATCTATTGTTTAAACATCTTGTATCTTTTGTAAGCAGGTGCCTCACTGACAGAGAATCACATCCATTATTTCCCTAAAGCAGGAGTAACAGAGAGGGGAACATGAGGGGAAAAAAGCTCAGGAGCTACATCAGGGAAAAGGATAAATTGTTGCTTAGTTTTAAGATGTCTGTCTTGGAGGTTCATTGCTAATACAGAATTTTTAAAATATGTTTTTAGGAACCTGGTAGCTGGCCAATAAGTAATGTCAGAGATGATAATCCTTTAATGTGATTTGTATCCTAAGTCCAGGTATTGTCTGTGTTTATGAAAGTGTATTAAGGTGTCTTTCTTAAATATTCAAAATAAGGAGAAGACAAATGTCTGAAAAATGTTCTCCTATTCATTTTTTTGAGGTATCTTTTATTTGAGGGGATTTTTGTCAGTTGAATTTCTTCAAGAAATTGGAATAGCACAGTATAGCTAAGACAGATATTAAATATGGCTGTTGTTTACACCTCAGAGAGATTTTTCTTTGTAATGGAGTACAATTTATTTGCCGGGCATTTTTTCCCAAGCTTTCTCAACTTCAGTAATATGTGCAGTATGTACTACAATGATGCCTTAATCAAAAGCTCTCCTTTTTGCTACACCATTGGAAAGGGTTGAACAATTGTTAGCTTATTAAACTAGAAACATAAGATGAAATGATACTGATAAATGTTTTGAACTTAGTACTTCTTAAGAGAAGAAAGATGGACATGATGGGAATATCTGTTTGTTGGGAAATACTGACACTTTCAGAGCACTAATAGAACCTTTTTTTATTGTTCTTTTGTGAAATGGAAACTAAAAAAAACATATTTGAGAGAAAAGGAAAGGCCCAAAATATAGTAAGATTTTCTAAACATCACATTTTTTTGTGAAACAGGTTAAAGCAATGTGTAGTGGTATATTCAAGTTGTGTTCTATTCTTATATAGTTGGAAAAATAATCGGGTGTAAGTGATACTTAATACTGATTAAAAGTATTTTCTGGATCTTTCTGTCTTTCTTGTTTAGTAAAGCAATTAGACATGCCTGTATCTTCAGCAATAACATAAATGTACAAAGTGAATAAATTCAAGGAGCATCTCTTTTCATTATCACAGAAAAATTATTTGAAACAAGCATGAGAATATTGAGAAGCTGCTTCTGGAGTTAACACACTGAATATTTAATTAATTTTATGTCAAATCTAAAGTTGTTTCATGTAAATACTAATAAGGAGATGCTTGTTTTGCAGTGATATTGAGATGGTATATATGAAATCCCTGTCATAAAAGGAAGGTTTTTTCCATTTTTTTAAAGGTAAAAAGAGTTCGTGAAAAATTATATGAGAACAAGAAAATTGCAAGTGCTACTCACAACATATATGCATACAGGTAAGATGCAAATAGTGCTTTTATTCTTTTATTTTTTAATGTTCTTTGACAAATGAGTGCAGGATGTGAGAAAGAATTTCATTCCTATTAAAGTGGGTTTCTTATTTGTATTATATTACAGACTTTACTTTGAATTTGAGGTCAAGAAAGTAGAACATACAATAGGAAATAAGGTAGTAAAATAGCATTAGAAATAAAAAAAAAGCAAAAGTGGATTTGAAGTTGTTGGTATACCTTGTATAGTATTTGTGAGTATGGAAATGCTGCATCATCCTGAACTGAAGGTGTTTTTACTTGGGTGAAGTAACTTTTTTTTCCCCCTAACTTCATATTTAGAAATAGCTGAAAATGTTCAGTTGAAATAAGTCTCGAAACAGAAAGCCTGATGCAGACATCTGGCATATGAAGTTTCACCTGAAATACAAGAAACTTCAGGGAAAATGAGAAAGGTAAAAATTAATTCAGCAGTGATCTCCCTCTGGCAACTTTTGTGAACATAGTTTATTTGAAACGATTTGGTCTCGGTCCAGATAGTGATGCAGGTTTTCTGAGTAATGTGAGTGACAGGAAAAGGGAGCCCTTTCATTACTGGAGGAACCAGTCATCTGAAAAAGCAGTGTAGATGCTGATGCATTCATGCCCATTCTGGTGTGATCCTAATGAAACATGAGATGAGAGCAAGTGAAATCTTATTTTACCAAACAGTAAAAGCTTCTGTCTAAGTAAAGGTTTCTGTAAAGGGGATTTCTATACTTGCAGATGATGATCTGGCTTCTTTCACTCATACTATCCGAATACACTTAAAAAAAAGCAACAGACACATACTTAACTGCTTCCTATTTGTCATCTAGTACCAGAAGCCTCTTCCATCGTGTCACCTGTGTATTAGTAAGTTCAGAAATTAGGAAATCAGTTGGTAACAAACAGTAGACCTCTGAGCATTAGTTCTGGAAAATTGGACCTGGGCAGCTGTGCTTTATATGAAGCTGTATATCCACGAGTTTCTCTGGAGTGCCCCCTGAGAAAGACGATGACATGGAAAATCTGAAGATGAATTTCAGTAGTAGTTTCATATTGCTGCTGAAGTATAGACCTAACTAATTATTCATGATGTTTTTGTCCAAGTTCTTTAGACTTACAGGTTTGTACTGTAATTTGAATCTGTATCTGATATAGTTGGTTTCAGTGAGATGTTATTATTGGACTAAAAACCTAAGGATTTTTCTGTCTGGGGTCTTTATACTGGTAATGACTCTGAAGTTAACCTGAGGTAGCTAAAGTCTGTGTAAAAGCTTCTCAAAACTTCTACAGTATAGATAATATTTGTGGTTTACCCTAAGCCTCATCCTGTTTTCATGTAAATGTCTGTAGTAGAGAATTACAATTGATACGTACGTGTATGAAAGGTCTCTGAGACTTTATTAATTATGTAAAGATGTTAGTGGATTGACATATTTTACATTTATTTTATTTCTTTTTTCCAAGAATATACTGTGAAGATAAGCAGACTTTCTTACAGGATTGTGAAGATGATGGAGAGACAGCAGCGGGTGGACGTCTTCTTCATCTTATGCAGGTTGTAAAAATTAATCTTTGGCTTCTGGAAATCTTGAAAAGGTTTTAAAAATCACTGCAATGTAAATAAGCATGCAGCAAATTATTTTAAATCTTGCTCTGCTTCCAGTCAAACAGATGATTGCTTTCTCAAAGATGAAAGGAAAAATACAGATTATAGTGTTTCCAAGACTCAGATTATAGAAATGAGTGATGTTTCATAAGTGATAGTAATAGTTCGAATGAGTTAAGAAATAATTAATTTTTGGTTCCTATGCTTACTATGTGGTGTAAGGTATATAGAAAATTGAAGGCTAGAAGAAGCTCATGCTGTTTCCTTGAGCATGTGTAATAGAACAACACATGTATATGAACTTGCACAGTAGAACTTCAAGCACAAAAGACAGTGGGAGTGAAGGAGTTAAGTTGTTTTGATCATTTAGTCAGTTTTGTTGTGCTGCTTCCAGTTCTGTGTCCTTAGCCCTCGTACTCACATATATTTTAGTTTTCACCTGTTGAAATAATATTCCCTCAGCAAAAGTGTTACTAAATATGACTTGAGAGTGATAAATTTTGGTTCATGATGCAAGCCCTAGTAAAACTGTAAATAAACTATCATAACTACATGCCGGGGGTCGGCTGGGTATATCCTAATGCTGTGCCTCAAGACACTTAGCTATATGAGCAGACAAAATACTGGTTTTTATTTTTATTCTTAGATTGATGTCCCCTTCACAACAGTTTTGTTTTCCCATGCTTTTCTTGCTTGAATGTCCTGCTGCTTAGTGTGTTAAGCTCTTACTCTTGGAGACTCTTTTTTTTCTCCCAAGCTTTATTTTTTTTCTGAAAAAAATATAATTGATGGAAATATGTCGACATTTTTAATTTAAAGCTTTTTCAAACTTCATAAGTAACCCAAACCAGTCTTGGGAAGGAAAACTTTGGTTATTAATATATGCAAGCATATCTGCTCAGAGTAAAAACTTTATGGTTATGAAAATAACGTAAAGAAACAATATGGCAGTTTCTGTATCTCAGTTTGTTCTGATCTTATCAGTTTTTTCTCAGCTTGTTAATATATACTTTTAAAAGCTGTAAGACTTAGATTGTCTAGGCACTCCATAAAAATCCAGTTTAGAAAGTGACATGAAGTATCTCCTTTCAGACATGAATGTGTCTAAATTATATGGATCATCTCTCTCCATCTGTAGTTCTAGTTACTGGGAATATTTCAGTCTTGGAAGAATATGAAGGTAGAAAAGTGCAATTTTTTTAATTATCCTTTTAATTTTAAAATTCTAGGAATATTTTGTTTTCACAAACAATGATAAACTCTTCTAATAGTATTGTTCAAATTAGTGAAATATCTGCTTTTTTCTCCTTAATTAATGGTTGTTAACCTGTACATGCTAACAGTACTAGCTTATGGCATATTGGTATTCATATGTATAATGGCTGTGCCCTGGCTGTTATTAGCCTCACCCATCAATGTTTCCAAAAATGTGGATAGACAATCTGCTTCATGATAGAGGTTCTCTGGAAATAATAATTGATCATATCAAAGAATAAAAAATGTAACTCATTAATTTTTCCTTTGAGTAATGCCTGAAGCTTTTGACACATTGATGAGCAACTGTAGTGCATGAGATAGCTTTTGTGCCCTTTCCCAGGGATACGTGGACTCATTTTACGTTTACATTTACCTTTGGTAGGAGCTTGGAGAGAGAAACTTAACCACAACTGCTGACTTACCATTATTTGTTACTCTGATAACCTATGTGTGCCACAGACCTGACTGTAAGGTCTTCATGAAAATGCAAGATAGTAAACTTTTTTCACGTTTAAAATTGGTGTCAACAGTAAAACTAGTTTGATTAAAAAATAACAACTTCTCTTTCTTTCTGTTATTTACAGATTTTGAATGTCCACAACGTGTTAGTTGTGGTATCCCGCTGGTATGGAGGTATTCTCTTGGGACCAGATCGTTTCAAACATATAAACAATTGTGCAAGAAATATACTTGTGGAATATGACTATGTACCGTCAGTGGTGAGTTTCTGCTGCTTAGAAGGAAGGCATTTGCATGTGAACTTGTGTGAATTTTCCCTGTTAAATGAAGCCAAAAGAGAAGTAATATAACTTGTGTCATCCTTGGATGTCTTTGATGCACTCACAGGGTCAGTACAGAGAACTTCCAAGGAAGCTAGTGACATGTTTTTTAAGTGTGAGTGTGCAACAGAAGGGTAGCAGCAGTTGAGAACGTTGATCCAAAGACAAATTTGAGGGTTGGAGAAGGATGGTAAAGGGAAATGCCTCTCTTTGTGTTGGAAAAGCTGGAAGCTGCTGCTTCTCATGTTTCCCTGTGCCAACAGTTCTTGTGTGTAGGCAGACTGATCTTGGGAATCACTGTAACTAGGAGGCATTTTAAAAATGGAAAGCTTTGTTATACTCAAAGTTTTCAAAATTACAGTTGATAGACACCATTTAAAAAAATCTAGACTAGAAGAATTCAAGCAAAGTAACATTACTGATACAGAAAAGAAAATGTTCCAAGGAAGCTTAAATAACTCAGTAGACAAAGTTCCAAATGACGTTAAATGGAATTTTACTTGTTAAGAGACTCAGGTCATTTAAAATCTCCTATTCTTGTTTCTCAGCACTTCTTTATTTTCAGAATCAATACTTCTTCATCCTCAGAAAAATATATTAGATATGTCTATGTACATTATGGTGTGTGATTGTGAATGACAGAAAATTTCAGACAGTAGGAAATAATTACTAATGGATAATTGAAAAAGTATGCAGCTGTCGGGGTTTTTTGTATATGAAAGTATTGCAGGTAGCTGTGGCCAAGAGCTGAGCATTCTTTGCCATTCTTCCCCCTCCACTGTTCAGTTATTTGCTTTTTCCATTTTATAGGTGTTTGTATATACTTGGTGGTTCACCTTCTTGACAGTTTATCAGTGTTTTCTCTGAAAGCATTGCATGTAAAATAAAAGGAAATTAATGATTTTTAAGCATTTATCTTCCTGAGAAGGTTTAGTATGAAAAGATTAGTTTTTTCTATTTTTTACAACTTAAAACAGGCTATTTTTTCTATGTGTTAATGAACATACTTTGTTACCAGCGTTCATCAGTAAAATAATAGATAGAGCTTAGGGTAATGATTGTTACAGTACCATGGATGTGGCTCTTGGCAAAAGTATTCTTTTAACTAACTGTCTTCAGAATAGCAGAATTCAAACAACCTGTTAGAGTTGATTTCCCATGTGTGAGCAATAGAAGGCAATAAATTAAAATGTCTTGGGTTCTTGTCAGATGTAGTGTCAGATTCCATCACCATTTTGGGGAGTGCTTGCAATGAATGCCTACCAAAGAAAAATCTTTTTTTTCAGAATTAACAGTCAGAGTAAACTGTACATTACAGTGTTGACCCAGAAAAATTGGTCAAATTTTGTTCTTTCCAATGTGGGCTTGTTTCACTTAGGGAAGCAAAGCAGTTTTAATGTCCTGGTGTATCTCATGAAGAGGCCACATTCACACTAAAAGGAGTTTTGCAATGTAGTACTGTAGAGTTATTCCTATACTGATATCCTCTTCCCTGAGTGGAAGTGGCTGAGATTATTTTTATATTATATTCTGTTGGTGTAGCTACATCTATAATTTTCTCATTGCTGAAGGTAGGAATTTCTAAGTAGCAAGACTGAGTGGATAAGTATCATATAACTCAAAATTTTCATAAATCTCAGTGAACTATGAACACTGTTCATATTAAAAATAATTCTCATGGTTGACATTGAGAGAATACTTGTGGTTTACAAGAATATTGTTTGAAGTTTGAAATGCTTGTTTTTCGTTTCAGGAAGAATCATCTAGACAAGCCGGAAAGAG
Organism: Campylorhamphus procurvoides; assembly: GCA_013396655.1. Taxonomy (NCBI): domain Eukaryota; kingdom Metazoa; phylum Chordata; class Aves; order Passeriformes; family Dendrocolaptidae; genus Campylorhamphus; species Campylorhamphus procurvoides. The sequence goes on along the minus strand of WBMV01005302.1, from coordinate 10,409 downwards.
TAAAAAGATAAGGAAGGATAACAAGAAGAGAACAGAACACTAATTTATTTTTTAAAAACTTTAAAAGATTATTTTGCACATATTTATACAAAGAAAGCCTGGACCTTATTGCCTTATCCGATACAACAGATATGTTGTTTTCAGAAGAGAATTCAGTAAAGCTACAGATATATTTCATCTTGTTTTGTGTTTTTTTTCTGCTGTTCTGAAGTAGAGCTTAGACACAAGTTTTCTGTCTTTTACACATTTCAGCTCCTTGTTATGAGACATTGCAGCATCTGGAAGCATTACCCCATCCCACCACCTCCCACTAATTGAAAATTGACTAATTGAAAATGTGGATTTCTCATCTGCTCCCTTCCTGGATTCAAATTCAAATACCTGCCTGGTTTTAGTAACTGAATTCCCTAGTTTTTGTATTGAGGCTGAGGCTGGAGTCATTTGTATACCAGGTTACTTTCTCAGTTCTAGGTTTTCTTCTGTAAAAAGAAAGTATGGGGCTGAGTACTGTATGGCCTTGGAGAGCCTGGTCCTGCCTGTGCAATTCTTGATCAGATTCTAGATAAGGCCTGGTTGGTGACATATGAAACGGTGGACACGAGCAGTGAACTAAGAAATGTGATGAAATTACTACAGAATTTCTTGGAGAGTTGTTCTGTGACACCTGGGACTATGGGAGTCTGTGGAAAAGCTGAGAATTCAGTGTTGCATAATTAAAGAAACCCGTGATTCCAACAAGTACATGTGGATTTTGAAATAGTGCTGTTATATTGTGTAGTGGACATATAAATGTTCTGAAGACTTCTGTTAATGTAGAGTGGGGAAAAAAAGCAAGTGTTATTTGTATCACCCTGAAGACCTGAATTTTCTAGTCTTTTTATTAATAGCTTTCAGGCTTTAATGCACATAAAAAAACCCCAAAAAACAAACCACCAGGATGTTTTGTCAGTTAATGGTCATATTGCTATTTAAGTGAGAAGGCATTTCTTTTAATGTTCTGTTGGTATCTTCCACTTGGAGAGGATAGATTTTAATGATCATCTGGTTTTTTTTCTTTTTGTTTTCTCAAGTATTTTCTAAACTTTGTGATTTATTAATTACTGGCTTGGTCACAAGTGCTTTCTTAGTCAGGAACATCTTATGTAATTTGCTCATATAGTAATGTCAGGTCTGTGAATATTTTTAATGGTATTTCTCCAGTGGCACTTAGATAGTTTAAAGGTGTAATTGTAAGGCTATCTTACTTGACCACCTGCTCTGTATACTATTTCTTGCTGATAGCTTCTTACACTGAACTTTTCATTATAGTTCTCTAGCACTAGTATCCCAGAAAGCCTTTCTCTCAAGACCAACTTCAGTTTGACAGAGCAACAGAGATACTCCTTAGCAAGTTCAGTAACTTCAAAATAATTAAAAAATGAAACAAACATGCTGATTCCTGCACTGATTTATTAAACAATTTTACAAAGTTACACTACCTTTCTGCATAGCAAAGGTCTTTTGAGTTCATCTGTACTTGTGATATTAAAAATGGCTTTCCTCTCAGGAAAGATCCTCACTCTGTATGTAGTAGTATTGTAGTTTTCTGGTCCTACAAGGGTTTCTTGTTCATAGTTTGTCTCAGAGATAGACTCTTTTAAAGTAAAAATTTTGGCATTCACTTCCAGTACTCTATTGACTTATTTATTGCAAAGTTTCTGTTGCTTTTCTGAGAGTTTGAGATAGCAGTTACTTAATGTGGGAAGCAGTGAATTGTGAGTTCTGCTGCAGCTGCACAAGATGCAATTCCATTAATGGCAATGCATGTTCTTTTTCCAAAGAGCACCTTTTAAGCTTTGAATGTTCACAATCAACACTTCTGAAGGTCTGAAGTTTTTGGGTGTTCAGTGTGAGATAATGTGAGAGCTTGCCATCTCATTACTATTTTTGTATTACTTTTTATTTTAACAGAAATTACTGATCCTTGTCCCCAAGAATTTTATGTGTCAGTTGTGTGTGTTGGCAAAAACTAAAACCCTAAAATGGAAAAAAGACGTTGTTGATTACCATTGACCACATAAACAAAATAAACCATATAGGTCATCCACTCAGTGAGCAAAATGAATCCCCTGTCCTTTGTCTGGAAACAGACCATCAAAGTGGAAATATGTCTGTATTTTCACACTCTTTCAGAGTGAGGTGGAAGTGCTGGTTGGCTGTCTTCTGGACACTTTTGGTTAGAGAAATTACATTCTCTTCCTATTTATGTTCTCTTCCTGTTTTTGTTTGCAAGCATTTCCTAAGTTTAAACTTCCTTCATTCTAAGAAGATCCAGCGAGGGAAGGAAGTTACAAAAATGGCTGGCAACACCTCTTAACTTTTTAAATTCTGTGAGGACATTATTTTTAATGTTAAACTGAAGCAAAAGTTTTAACTTGTGTTGTTATCAAATATTGTTAATTTGTTTAAGACATTTTCCCTACTTGTGGAAGAGCAGGAGAAAGTTTTACTTTGTCTTTTTGGTCACTCTTATGTCTTATATATTTATTTTGCTGTTTTTACTTTGCTATTCTGGAAATGATTCGTGAGTACGGCTGAAAACAGATCAGTTGTTACAGCACCACAGTCTCCTACAAAGTAGTACCAGAATGATTTATTTTCCTTTGTGTCTCAAACTTAAGAGACCAGACCAAGACTTTATATCTGCTCTCTGGTCGGGGTATTTGATTAGCCAAGTACCTTCTGAAGAATTGGTGTGTGGTTTCTCGGTCAAACAGAGCCTTCAGGTAGGAAAGCCTTAATTCAAGACAGGTGAGCAGTGGGAAAGAACTGTTATTCCTACAAGCTTACAAGTGGTATGAGACTTAACAGTTCTTCTAAATGGCCTTCGTATAGCTGGAAATCTTCCATGCTGAAATATGACAAGGTGACATTTCTAAAATCTACTACACTTAACTTTTAAAAGTTGAGATAATTGTCCTTATTGCAGCATAGCAATTCTCGACTGTTTGTAATTTCTTGACATTGCAAGTAGTTCAGGGTGGTGCTTCTACTGTTTAGTAGGTGTTCTTTTTTAATTTGAGGGAAAGAAGGAAGGGAAGAAAAGCTGGAACATTTACTTGTGGATCATTTGGGTGTATTCCCTGTGCAATGCATTTAATGCCTAGCATGTCTATTTGAATAAAAAATGAAGACCAGCCCTTTATTGGTTACTTTAGATATTTTTCTATCTAGATGTGTTCTAGAGTGATCTGATAATGGTTACAGCCACACAAAAAATAATTCTGCTAAAATCTTATTCAGTGGATCTTGAGTTAAACTTCGCTTGGTATTTGTAGATGCCTTGCTACACACAGCCTTTCCAAGCATGGTGTGGAAGAGTTGGATATCTAAGATTTTGAGAAACCAAGTTAGATCTAAGTTAACTCCAAGAAGAAATGTTGAGGGAGGGAGATTAAAAGAATTAGGTAACTGTTTACTCCTAGAAAGCACTCCAAGATTTAAGCCATTTTACAAGGTCAGCTGGTTCTCGTGAAAAACAGTGAAGCTGCTGAGTTTCCTCTTGAGGCTTCAGTATGGCCGAGCAGAAGAAAGGCTAGTGGTATTCCTTAGCAGTCATGCCATGGGGTGTTTTCTGCATTACCTGGAGAAGAAATAAGCAATAATGGACATGCATGCTGTGAACATATTTGTATGGATAATAGAGTTTTGCTTTTTTTGTAGTGCTGCCATTCAAACATTTAGTAAAACACTTGGCAAATGCTAATGGATTTGTTCCCACAACAGAGGCAAAGACATGACAGCCAACATTTTTCAAATATAAGTGTCTTAAATTAGACACCAAAGTGTTTTTAGAACCCATAATAAAAGTGATTGAATTTTTACAATTGTGGAATATAGTTCTCTGCAAGTAGCTTCATTACTCATGCAAAATATAAGCATTTGTGAAAGACACACAATGTTTCCCACCAGAGTGGAAAAAAAGCGCTTCATGCTATTAAAGTTAATTGCCGAGCTCTCATTCACGTTCAGGGCATTGGTATTTAGTTCCTTGGGTTTGGGGCAGCAGCAGCTGATGCTGTGTCAGTGGGGCTGCTGCTATGAGTTTTGAAACTGATTCAGTGGAAGTTTTGCAACTGATCTTCGAGGGTCAGACCATTACTGATTAACTGTTCTGGTAAGTAATTCTGTATATGCTTGTTTACAGCGTATCAGTTTTCAGCCACAGAGTCCTCAAACAGAAGAGCAACAGCACTAATGAAGTTGACCATGCCTTTGGTGAACAAAAAGATAAAATAGAGAGGGACAACAGGCTCTCAGAATTGCGATGACACCAGATAAACAAGGATGAAATTAGAAAATAGTTTTAATTCTCGTTAAGAAATGTACACAGGATTAAGAAAAACATTCAGAAAAAGTCCATAATGCTAGCAAGAAAAACACTGGAGGGAGGGAGGGAGGGAGGGAGGGAGGAGAGCAAAAGAGAACCTCAAATCAGCCCTCCTGACCTCCACAGATAAAAATCAGGTTTGTTAAAGAAGAACTTGCATTTTAAAACATGAGCTTGAAAAAAGCGTGTATTTCTGAACCAGTAACTTCTAGAAACAACACATATGCATTATACATTAAGAAAACTAGATTTATCTAACATCAAAAACTTATACTTTTTTCCCCTTCTGAGGCAATTTTTTAAAATTTTTGTTGGATTTTGGACCCATCCTTATGAATCTCGACCTTCTGGATAACTCTGCCAGATCCAAGTTTCTTCCCAGACTGAGCTAACCGGAGTACACAACATGCACAACAGCAGTGCCGAAACTCCACATGTGGCTGCCGTGTGTAATGAGACTCAGCTCACCCAGTTGCCGAGCTCCGAGTTCTCACTGGGCGTGTTGGTGCTGCTGGCTTTCCTCATGGTGTTCCTTTGTCTGGTCACCATCCTTGGAAACATGCTGGTGATCCTTGCTTTCATCCTGGACAGAAACCTCAGGCATCGGAGTAACTATTTCTTTCTCAATCTGGCTGTTTCTGACTTTGCAGTGGGTAAGTCACAGTCGTGAAGACATTTACTACTTGTGTCCTGGGAATCTGAGGAGTGTCCATGGGGTTTATGTTCTGTGTGGTTTCTTCTAAGAGAACTATTTCCCAGATGTAAGTAGGGGAAGGAAAAGGAATGGTGGAAGCTGTGTGATGTGTTTTAGCAGCCTATGATTTTTCAGGAAAAATGGATGCTTTGTCAGGTAAAAAGGTAATGTTTAATGTTACTGCTCCAGGATAAAATACTACTGTGTGTGAAATTTATGGAATAACAAAGAATGGGAGTTGTTTGTGAAGAGTTTTGATGAATGTCTAGGTAGTCCAGTTACAGCATATATTGTCTGGCAGATCTTGTACACATGGTTGATACTTTCTATTTCAGTCTTCTGTCTCACAATACAGATGAAGTTTGTGAATAAATAGTGATGAATAGTACTTTTAAACATTTTGATGTACTTGCTTTATCTAGAGCAATACCTTAGGAATATGTGTTTGTATAGGTAAATAAAAATAGCAGTTTCTAAGAAGTATGATGTTACATGTATATATTATAAATAGGGACACATATAATTTTGAGACTTGTATAGAGAAAAAGTATGATTAAGACACTGATGTGCAGTTGAAGATTGATGTATTGCAATATTCTGTGAAGCACTGAGTCTGTCTGCTAAAAGTCTTGGTTAAACTATTGAGTCTGCAGAAGGGTGGTTTTGAACAGTTGTAACTGTTTAATGAAATCTATATTCTGACTTGTCATATCACAGCAAAATATTTTTAAACTGGTTTTATTCTACTGTTTTTAGCCACACATTTAAAAAGAATACTGAAAGAATAGAAGAAACTACTTAAAATGTATTGCCAGTGTCTAAACTTCAGTTAGGAGTACAGCTTCAAATAGTCCTGTTCTTGTGTTGTCCAGATCTCCTTGAAAAATGTTTTGATCCCTTCCCCAAATGCTTGATGTCTTCTTTCAGCTTACATTTGCCTTGTTGTCACACAGAGCTCTTGCTGCCTGCTGTCCAGTTGCATTATACAGGGAAAAAGCACACCAGAGGGCAGATAAAAAAAAAAAAACAACTCAGTGGACAAAGTGGTCTTCTGTCATCTGGCTCACAATCTAGCACCATACTGAAAAAATATAGCATCTAGCTGGGAAGTACAAAGTAAATAATGTACTCTGTCAAAGAAGAAAGTAGAGCTCATTTCGCATTACCTTATTTCCATAAATTTTTGTTGCTGATATTATGTTTACCAGAATGTCTGGTTTTTAATTCTAAATTTGGTTTAAAGCTTTGCCCACATTAGAGTCAAACTGATTTGTGTTTCTGTTGCTACATAAGTTAGATTCAGGGTTTACCTAAATTATTCTTACTTTTGGCATGATCCTAATTGCTAAAAGCTTGCAGTCATTTGGTTATTCTTGTAACATATATAACCTATCTGATTTTGATATTCAGCAACTTTTGCTTTTCCTCTGTGCTTCTGGACCTATGGCTGGATTTGAAGAAGGATCTCTTATTCTTAGTAGAGGGAGAATAACAGGAATTTTTATGGAAATGGAAACTCTCAAGATACTCTTCAATACCTGTTACAGCAGCACACAGTATTAGATAGTAAATCTAAAGTTGAAATCATAACTTCCCCCCCCCCATGAATGTTAAAATCTACAATATGCCATTTTGCTTGAAAGAGCAAGTGTTAGTTGCTCTGTAGATGCAGTGATTTGATTTCATTGCAGCACTGATGCTGTTCACTGCATTTCTGCATCCTAGCAAACTACACCACTAGCTCTTCAGCCTCCCAAGGCTGCATTGTGACTCTGTGGAGAGTGATCACCTTGAAATTTATTAAAATGAGGTAATATTGTCACTTTCACAACATTTGTATTTAACAGCCTAAATTTAGATAGCCATGAGTGCAGGCTGGTCACTTGTGTATGTTCCTATGGTTTGATGTATTCCCACAGATAACAACCTATTAGCTCACCACTGAAAAGTGGTTATGATCAAGAATAAGGATGAGAAGAAATGATGTGCTGGGTGTATTTAGTTTACTGTGCAGTTTTTGTCAGCCTTTTGATCATATAGTTTTAAAAATTAGTCTGAAACTTGTATTTCTATAAAATGTTACTTCTGGAATACTTTTGGACTCCCTATCATGCTTCTGAGAGGATAGGAACATGGCAGTTGGATAATTTATCGTATAAAACAGCTAGTGAATTATGCTGGAGGGAAAGATGGTTTTGTTTGTTTTAATTTCAGTAGTTAATACAGAATAGTGTTTACTTCAGCAGATGAAAAAGTCAGCTGCCCCTTTTTTAGCAGGTGATATTAACAGGAGAAGTAATAATGATACACAATAAAAACAATACACTTTTCAGGGAGATATTAATTGTAGGAATGTTACTAGTCCCTAGTTTGTAGTAAATTTTTCATTGTTTGCACGACAATACAAAGCCTTCCATGTGCAATTCCATTCAGTGTCAATGGTACTTTTATCAGATACTGCAGAAATATTTTCATGCTTTCTGAAGTACTGCCTGCAGTGCTGACTAACATGGGCACTTGCTTTATTTCCACAGGTGTGTTCTGTATGCCTTTGTACATTCCTTATGCGCTGACAGGGATGTGGCACTTGGGAAGAGGCCTGTGCAAGACCTGGCTTGTTATGGACTATCTCGTGTGCACAGCTTCAGTGTTTAGCATCGTCCTTATCAGCTACGATCGTTTCCTGTCAGTTACAAAAGCTGTAAGAATAACATTTCCAATTATTGCTTTATATATTATTATACTTACTGCTTTATATATATATATATATTTATACCTTACATATATATAAACCTCAGAGTGTTCACAATTAATACTAGAAGCTAAATAGTCCTTCATTATTGGTACCATTTTTTTCTGGAAAAAATGATGATTCTTCAATGTTGCATTGGGACTTAGAGGTAGGACATTGCCATGTCTGTGATTTCAATGTTACCCTCCTGCCATCTGCATTAGAAATTATTTAATAATACTATAGAGAAGGTGGAAAGGTCAAGGTAGGTAAGGAACAACAGGCGTGTGGAGAACTTGGACTTTGACCATTAGAAGATGTGTGATGAAAACTGGGTTGAGTCAAGGATGTGCTTAGGCTTGGGTAAATTTTGTAAGAGAAGGTATGGAAACAGGTGTGGGGTGGACTCAGTGAAGATCAAATGAAGATCTGAACTACTGCAGGGGGTGATTGACAGGGTCTACCAACAAGCAGCTGAAACAAATAGAGGAATGAATCAAAATATGTGGAGAGGTAAGAGCTGTTTCTCGAGTGCTGTCGTTCTTCTACTACAGTAGATATCCAAAGTATACAATAATAGCTATTATCATTCACCATTAGTCATAGAATCTTAGAATGGTTTGCATTGGAAGGGACCTTAAAGATCATCTACTCCAACCTTCCTGCCCTGGACAAGGATACCTCCCACTAGACCAGGGTGCTCAAAGTCCCATCCAGCCTGGTCTTCAGCACTTCCAGGGGTAGGCCATCCATGACTTCCCTGGACAACCTGTTCCAGTGCCTCACCATCCTCACAGTAAAGAATTTCTTCCTGATATCTAATATAAACCTTCCCTCTTTCAGTTTAAAACCACTGTCTCTTGTCCTACCACTACATGCCCTTGTAAAATGTCCTCCTCCATCTTTCTTGTAGGCTCCCGTACTGTCAGGTTGCAGTCAGGTCACCCTGAAGCCTTCTCCAGGCTGATGAGTCTGCTAGCTTGAGTGACATGGGCTGTGTTAGACTGGGAGGTTCTCATTTGGGAAGCTCTGATACAATGCTTCATCTCTTTCTCTTCTTCCCCAGTATTGTGGTTTTACAGCTGATTTTCACTGCTTTTTTTTTTTTTTAAAGCTGAACCATAAGTTATGAAGATCCTTATGTTCAAGGTATTAATGAAGTTGCAGAGCTCAGAATGTGAAAACGTAAATAAAAAGAGCCTCTGCAACCCAACTGAAATCGATATTTTTAGGCAAAAATGGTGATGGTCTTCATTTATAGGTTCACATTCTGGTTTTGTCCTTTTGGTAGTTAGGATGGAGTGAGTTGAGAAGTGTGTAACATAGGGCTGTTATCCAAAGAAAAGATGCTATGCTTCTTCATAGACTTGGGGTCCATTTCTGACTCTGCTACAAACCTAGCTCGTGGCTAAATGCCAGTCATTTTAGAGTTAACAGTTCGTGAGGTTGTGCTGAGCTTCCTGTTTTCTGCCTCTAAATTGAGATGCTTGTGGTCTTGCAAAGGGCCACAAATTCATTACTGCAGAACTGGAGCTGCACACTGAGCTGATATGATGCTTTGAGATGTAGAGGAGGCTGAATCTTCTGGCTACAGTAAACAGAGAATATAAAATAATGTGTATAATAGTGCACTACTGCTCTGTTACTCGCTGGTGAAATAGGAACAATACCCCTTGTGTCATGAGGCTGGGAAGATACCATTCATTAATATTTGTCCATCATGGAAGTGCTACACTAGTGAACAGCATAGGAAGCTGATGAGGGAGGTCATAGTTCTGAGGAAAGCCTGGTATGTCAAATGTCGAACAGTATGGAGGAAATAAAATTGTCCAGCTTTTCATTAACTTATTTTCCTGTGCTCTGAAAGGTGCAAGAGACCAAGAGCTGCAAGTATGTATTGCACACACTGGCTGGGCTATTACAGGGTGGTTTTAACTCTTGTATTTCCTAACACTGGATGACATGATTTTAATTCTTAACATGTTGTCTGGGCAGACATAAAAGAATCAAGATTTTCAGTAATGCAGTGAGCTTTTTCCAGGGTAAAGCAAGTGTGAAAATAGAATGTTTCAATAAAGCAAGGGATTTTATATGCGTGGGATAGATTTTTTTTTCTGCTATGGCAGGAGGAAACAATATTAAAAATTGCATTATCTAGTGTTCGCAGTCTCACATGGCAACCTATCTAATACAGTAGGCTTTTACTTTTGCAGCACAAAAAGGAACTCCCATAGCTGCATTCACTCTCTGCTGAGCCTGGGCTAATGAATCATAAACCAATTCCTTATTGATTCCTTATTGCTACTTTACTGTGTGATGACAACAAGCTATGTCCTTTCACACCTGGAGGTCAAATGGTAGGTTAGCCATAATAATTTTTGCTCCTCACCAATCCCAAGTATTAAAAGAAATCACATAGCTACAGTGTATGAAGAACAAGACTAACATTTTTTTCAGAACCCTACATAGTGAAGATGTTCTAGCTGTCTGGGGAAATACAGTCCAAATATTATATTTGGCTTGCTTATGTTTTTTTTTGAGACAGTTTTTCCAAAATGTTGTCTGAATATGTGACATGTCCTTTTCCCTCCTAGGTATCTTACAGAGCTCAACAG
>WBMV01005293.1:75785-133842 GCA_013396655.1 Campylorhamphus procurvoides | reverse complement strand
TTCAAAGAACCACGGCAGGCAGCACACCAGTACATGGATAAATATATTAGTAAATAAATATATTTCTGAGCACATCAGCATATTCACACATCTTTGTGTTCACCGGACATAAATACACAGTTTTGCATATATATAAAACGTATTCTTCCTTTTTTTTCTTTTTTTCTTGGTTTGATTTTGTGGGTTGGAGTTTTTTTCTTTCTTTCTTTTTCTTTCTTTTTCCGTGGGTCATAATTTATTCCCAAGCCCTGAAAGAGCCAGGACAGACTCAGCAAAAAAAAAAAAAAGAAAAGAAAAAGGCAAAAATAAACCCCAAATGAAACAAAAAGCAACAACAACAAAACGAACCGATATTCACATTTCCGAAGGATTTGGGCAGGAGGGGAGATTTCCAGCCAGCCCAGCTCCAGAGGGTGGGAGATCCTGGGAAAAAGGCACTCCCTGGGGAAAGGCTGGGCTTTCGGTTTGGCCAGAGGGAGCTTGGGATGCTCTGCTTCCCATCGGTTTGCAGCTGGGATTTGGGATGAAACGAAGGAAAAGGAGCTCTCCTTCACTGCTGGGATGCTGAAATTCCACGTTGGAGCCCTGAGCACTCCAAAGCATCACCCAGGAGCCAGAGGGAAAGGAACTGGGAGGAGCCACTCCCTGTTTTCTCAGATAATGCTCCTTCCCTTCCAGGCAGCCAAGGATAGTCATCCATCTACTGAAAAGGGTCTTAAACCCCACCTTCCCAAAGAGTTCCCCCCTCTCCTCCCACCTCAAGGCACCCCTGCACCCTCACTCAGCTCCACCAGCCCCTCGGAGCAGGAGAACATCCAGGGGGGCTGTTCCCAGGTGAAAAGGAGCAGCAGCAGCAGGTCAGGAAAGGAAAACACTTGGAAGCAGGCGTTGCCCTCGTAATACTGCAGTGGGGAGGGGAGGGTGCATTAGTGCTCTCCAAGGAGCTTGGGGCTTGCTGCAGATTCCCTGCTTTCTTTGGGATGAGGAGGGGAAGAGAGGAGGACTTTTAGGCTGCAAAGGAGCCCACTGGTTGCTCTGAGCAGGGAAATGCACCCCTGGAAGCTCCCAGCCTTCTTGACTCCTAAAGGAAGCAGTGGGAGCACCCTGACTTCATGACCCTCCCCTCTGGAAAGTCCTCTGAGCCCTCCAGGATGGTCAAGGATGTGGGGAGCTGGTTGGACAAGCCATGGACAGGTCCACGAGAAGCCAAATGGGGTGAATCTGGATCAGCTCCTGGGTGTTTTCCTCTAGTTTAAGACTGACTTCCCTGCAAGGGAAAAAAAAATCTGAGCTTGTGTCTTCTGCCTGCAAGAAGAGCCTGGAAAGGTTTAAATCTAATTCTGGTGGGTTCTTTGATGAAAGAAATTCATCTCTTCTCTAGACTGAAAGGTCCTCAGGGGCTCAGTCACAGGAGACAAGGAATGGGGAGCAGCAAGGGAATAATGCTGGGTTTTAAACAGTGCCATGGGCTGGTCACTGTCAGGACTGAGGAGCAGCTGGGACAAAGATGCCTTTTTCGAGGATTAAGGGCAGCAAACCCTGTGAAAAGCTTTCCTCACCCCAAAGGAGGGCAGAGGCAGGGTAATCCTGAACTGGGACTGCATAACCAGTGCACTCTCTTCAACTGGAATGGAGGAGCTGCTGCTGCTTCAAAGGAAGACATAGGAAGGGTGCTGAGCACGTGGGGAAATTGTCCCTGCACCAGGTTTCAAGGTGACAGGAGTCACCTTCAGCTCCAGTGGAGCACCCTCAGCAGTGCTTCCCTGTGCTTGGGAGCACTTGGTGCCACCCCAATGGGCACTTCACGGGGCAATCTGGCTGATTCTTTGGCCTGACTGGTCATTTAGGGCAATGAGCTCACCAGGAATTCCCTGCTGTTTGGGTTCTCTCTGTTTTGAATCTGGCAGGTTTTATTTTACTTGAATGTCTGCAAATTATGAGACATAGGAAAGAAGAGCTGGTGACGTCCAATAAAACCCCCAAAACCCCACAAATGGGGAGGGGGAAATAATTAACTGGAGCCTGATGATTTCTGAGGTTTTCTCCCTGCATCATCAAAATGCTGGGAAAGATAGAAAGGTATTTGGAAAAATCCCTTCAGAGGATCACTTTCAAGTGTCTCAGAAATATGAAGATAAGGCTGGGAGATGATGGATGGGGCTCTGCTCTGAATTTAGCCTGGAGAATTTTTGCTGTGCCTTGAGGCAACGAGAGAGGAAGGAGAGAAGCAGGAGCCACGGGAACTCAAGGATTTTCCGTGACTCCAGTGACAGGGACACCTCAGGTTTAAAATACATCCAAAAAATGAGTTGCTCTGAACAGGGCTGGCCATGACACCTGGTTTGGGGGTGGGAGGACGAGTCAGAGGGTGAGTGAGACACTTGTTCACGCTGCCAGATGAGAGGGTGGATTCGTTGCAATGGAAAGAGCCTGCCCCAGCTCCTTCCCAGAAACGCTGACGTTGTCCCTGTGTGTTCCCCTCCCGTGCTGCTGCCAGACACTGAATGGTGCCAGCTGAGGGGCACTGGAGGGCTCAGAAGTGGTGAGAGCTCTTGGTTTCCACTGAAGTCAGAAAGCAGCACCTTGCAGGGCAGACCTGGGAGCGCTGAGATGGAGAAGAGCCGGTTCCTGGGTCTGAAATAAGCACGGAAAACTTAATTGAAGAAGTCTGGCTTTTGACCTAAGTGAGGAAATGAAGTCAGGAGCTACCAGGCCGCAGAAAGTCATCCCTGCAGCTTTTGGTCTCGAAGGCTTGTTTATTTTTGAAGTGTTTAGCAAAACCTTCCGTGGCACAGACGTGCCAAAATAGCAGCTTGCGCTCCCTCGCTGAGCCAGCCCACGCAGAGATGCCACAGGGTGACTCCTGTGCCTTCAGAGAAGGGGCCCTGGAGGGCACAGCCCTGTTGGGGTGACTCTTGCCATGTGGGAACGTGTGAGGAGGCCACAAATGTCCCACTGCTGTTCTCAGGGCTGGCCATGGCACGGAGAGCGAGATGGGAACTCCTCCTGCTCCACATCTGTGTCCACTCCAGCTCCCAGGGAGCAAACATGGGCCAGTGGCTGATTAAACTGAGTGCTCGTGGACATCCTGCACCTCCTCTTCACATCCTGCATTCAAAGAGAAGGAAGAAGGGTCAGCTAAGCCTGGTGGAACCTTCCTGGGCTCTGCAGCTGCTGTGGCCTCGACCCTGTGATACAGAGAACAGATTCTGGAGGGAAAGCCACCAAAAAAGCCACCAAGCCACTGGGACAGGCTCCTCAGGGCAGTGGTCACAGCCCCAAGCCTGACAGAGTGTTTGGACAATGATCTCAGGCACAGTGTCCTGGGCTAGACCAGGAGCTGACCTTGTCCCTTCCAACTTTCAGGGTCCCTTCCAACTTTCAGGGTCCCTTCCAACTTTCAGGGTCCCTTCCAAATTTCAGGGTCCCTTCCAACTCGGGACAGCCCCTGATTCTATGAAGTTGCTCCCAGTTTTTCAGAGGGAACTTTCTGGCCACCTCCCACCCAGTTGATTCCTCTAAAGCACAATTAAAAGTAACAATAAGCCCCCAAGCCACTCTTTCCAAAAGGCAGGCACGGTGCTTGCCAGGATTCACATCACTTGTGGGCTTTTGAGGCNAAAAGTAACAATAAGACCCCAAGCAGGCACAGTGCTCGCCAGGATTCACATCACTAGTGGGGGTTTGCTTTTGAGGTTTTCTGATGGTTGCTCTTTGAGGAAAACCTATCCAGTTGATTGAAAAATTACCAGGAACAGAAAATAACCTCGATTCATATCCCACAATTACAGGCAGCACCTTCCACGGGGCAACAGAAGCTCCAGACCCCAAAAGCAGAGTACAGGGATGCCACACAGGGATGGCACATGTTTCAGGCTCTTCAAATTCTGAGGCCCAGCTGAGCTCAGGCTCTTCACCTGACATTTATTGACAGAAAAATGCTCAGAAATTCCTTCTGAATCACTCAACACAAGTCACTGCTCCAGCCAGCCCCTTTCCCTCCAATCTGTTCCCTCCAACCACCTCTTGTCACACACCCCACGGTCCCTTCCCCAACGTCTGAGCCTGCCCAGAGCTCTCACACAGGGTCAGCAGAGCCCAGGAAAGGCACACGGGCATTATTTTCCCCATTTCCCTTTTCCTGCCTGTTCCTGAGACCCAAAGGAAATAAATGCCCGTCTAGAGATTCACAGAAAGCCACTCAAAACTGACTTTTCAGAACAGTCACAGCAAATCCCTGTCGGTTGCACATCACCAGGTGGAGGAGCAGAGCCTTGAAAGTTCAATAGATGGGAAGAAAACAAACAGAGGAGATTCTCCTTGGGAAAAACGTGGCTAATCCATGTGGGAAAATGAATACACGTGGTGTTTTCCATGTGCAAGCGTGTCCAAAGCACCTTATTTGTGATTTGAGTCACCAGGATGTGGAATAAGCCACTTCCAGCAGGTTCTCAGCTTCAATCCCACTGTGACCAGGTGCCCTCAGTCTCAAATAGCATCACTATATTTTCTGAAAACTGTGTCTTCTGGTACACAGACAGAAAGGAAGGCTGAAAAAAGGCCATGGATTGGGAGAGGTGGGAGAACCTCAACTGCTGGACTGGCCATGGGCACCCCCACAGGGCAGTGACCTGGAGGAGCACCCCTTGGGGACACCACACTTCGATGACGCCTTGGTCTTGGGTTTTAAGGATGGTCTTTTTCTACCCTCTAATCCCTTTCTCTCTCCCCAGTAAAGATCAAAGACGTGACATGAAAGGGAATGGCTGAGAGGGTGAGCAGGGGAGGGGAGGAGAGGGGGAGGATGCCGAGAGCGCTGCAGGAGGTGAGATTTCCCAGGCAGAGAAATCAAGAGATTTCATCAGCCCGTGCTGGGAATAAGCTGGCTCTTCTGGGACGCCATCCGGGCGTGCTGGGGCGGTTTAGGAAGCCATGGAGCTGCAACTCCCTGCCAGTCTGTCTTCCCTTACAAGGATACAGCCAGCATTGCTCCAGGATTGATTCTCCAGAGACTCCCAGGTGCAGCTTCCCAGGCAAGAGGAGAGCTGGGGATGGATCTTGATGCAAACCCCACCAAGGAAGGCTGGTGGAGGAAGCAGCACGAGCTCCAAGATCACAGGAACCTCCCTGGCATCACCTGCCACGTCGTTCCCTGCCATGCCAGTGCAAGTGGAGCTTCTCCAGGGGCTGTGGATCAAGGTCCTGCCCCCCCTGGCAGCTGGGCGAGGTAAGCACAGCCCTGGAGGGTGCTGCATCCCACAGCAGCTCCTGGAAACCCTGCTTGGGGCACTTCCTGAGCCCGAGGGTGCATTTGCATCTCTGCATTTGCCAGCTCTTGATCTGGGCTCTCAAATGCATTTTACTCCTGGCACTTCCATCCTCTGGGCAACCAGCACCAGTTTCACTACACACCGGGTGTTGCCTTTTGGGGGTTTTAAAGCTTCTGGTTGCCGTTTGATGCCACCAATTACTTTGTTCTAAGCACCAGTGAGTCCCTCTTATCCGCCTTCTCCCTTGCTCTCCTGCATTCATATCCTCTCTTTCACATCCTCTGCTAATCATCTTTTGCCCACATGAAAGTCTCACTATTCTTTCTGTTTTCTCCAGAAAAAAACCACTGCTGTGATCATACCCAATACCTTTCTGCCCTTTTCCCAAGCCTGCTAGTTCCCTTTTGGAGAAGGGCTGATCAGGAGCATTGTGGTCACTACAGGCTCATGCAGCTGCATAAAGGCACCTTCTGCTTGTTCTGCATTCCTTCCCAGCCAGCTCCTAAGAATAATTTGATTTTTACTCCGAAGTGGCTCCTGTGTGGCATTTTGTGCTGCTTGCAGGGGGTTTCCCCCACCACTCTCCCTCCCAGTGGCTCAGCAGCAGGAGATCCCTCTGTAACACTCTGTATCCAGCCTCACTGCTGACATCCTGATGGATTTTATCTGTTACACACTCTGTTATCTCCTCTTCTTGTCCAGGATATTTATGAGCTTGCTGGAAGGTGCAGACAGCCAGAGAACTTCACTTTGCTCCTCCTCTGAGTAATTTCCCCCCATTAAGTCTGGTCCACACTTTGTCTCCTATTTCCTAGCGAGTTATTTACCTACAAGAGCACCCTTCCCTTTTATCCTTGGAGAGCTTCCTTCCCCTGAAAGATCTGCCAGGTATTATCTCTCCCTACAAAGGCTGGGCTGCCTCCTCCCCTGGTTTTCACATTCAGCCATGTGCCTACAAGTCAGCCCCTGCATTTGAATTTTTAACAATTTGCTTGGCTGGAAAGTCAGGCTCATCATTCCGTGGCTTCAGCTATTCCCAGCTGATATTGCCCCCAGCTCTTCCTCCTGGCTCTGGGCATGGCTAAGATTGCAGTCCACGGTCAGGATTTATCAGCTTTGTGCTCGAACCCTGCAGGATGCCCGGTGGGTGAGCTGTACCCCTGGCAATTTGTTCCTCCCCACTTTATTTCGGAGTCACTCAAAGTGATGGTTTGATGGAGGAAGGACCCTGTGCAGGGTGAGAACCTCCCCAAGCGCTTCCACACCGATCACTAATGCAATAAATACAGTTTGCTCTTCTGCTCTGCACTTACAGCCCTTGAACATCCCTCAGCCCTGTGTTAGAGCCTCGGGCAGCCTTCTCCCTTCGGATGGAGCTGGAAATGTTGGCATTAAGAGCCTCTGTGCTTTTCACAAGCTGTGCCCAGAGAGCTTCCCCGCTGTGTCTCTCCATGGCTCTGCATNTTAAGAGCCTCTGTGCTTTTCACAGAGCTTCCCTGCCGTGCCTCTCCACGGCCCTGCACTTAGCTTGGCATTCGACTCTGATTGCCTTGTCTAGACAAGAACAGCTTCCCAGTGCCCTCTCTGCCCTGCTGCTTGACCAGCCCTTTCTGGGGCTTTAAAGGAACCCAAAAGCATCTTAGTCTTTTGGCTATTTCCTTTCGAATCGTTATTAAAAGATTCTCCTGTCTCTGTAGGCTCCCCTTTGCAGCCTGTGCTGGCACAGTGTGTTACAACCCTAATGCCACCCTCCTATTTAGGGACAATTGGGGATTTTTGTGTCCCTTGTCACTGGACTTCACACTCTCCTTAGCACAGTGTCCCTCCCATGCCACTAGAAGAGACACACTCTTCTCCTCGCTGTAGTTTCACCTGGGAATTACAGGGTCGTGCTCTTTGTTTTTCTTTTCAACTGGGTTTCTGAGAAGTTTATATCAAAACTTTCATTTAAAGCTGGGCTTTCTAATTCATCCACTTGTATTTTTAGCCATTTATCCCGAGGCACTAATGCATTTCTTCCTTGGTCTCCTGGTCTGTGTTTTGTGTCCTTTTTACTGTCTGTTGAGACTGTTCTTTGCTCATTTGACTTGGTCTCTCTTGATTTATACCCTTCCCAAGATAAAGCACCAATGTGATTGTAACTCAGAGGTTGTGTTATGTCAACCAACGTGTTTTCAGCCTGGTGGCTTCTCTGCATAAGCCCTGCACGAGCTCTCAGCTCTGCCCTCTGTTCCCAATAAAGTTAAATCCTAAATCTATGTATTTTCTCAGTCTTACAAGGAGATTTTGACTCTCTGGCTGGTCCTGAAAGCAGCCCCAGAAGTTACTGCAGTCAAATGGCCATAAAGCCATGGTGTTTTCAAACACATTGGTCCTTCTGGTTCCTGCTCCAGGGAGGGAAGGGGGAGTGAAGGTGTGCCTGGCAAAGCAGCTGGCACTGGTTCTGGGTGAGGGGCAGAGAGCCATCAGGAGGTGGGCACAGATTGAGGCCACTGGGACCACCTCCGAAGAGCCAGAGACATCCCAGCACAGCCCATGTGAGGGGCTTGGGGAGGCCTCCCAGCTTCATTTTGGGGCTCAAAGCAACTCTTGAGCAGCTTTCCCCGTGCCAGGAGGGCTCTCTCATGTGCTGTGATCCCGGTAGGACATCAACACTCAGAGACATCCCTGCACTGCTGCCTCCTTATCCCTCCAAAGGGCAGCATCCCTCCGGACCTCGGAAGAACCTCCCGGATCACCCACCTGCAGTGTCAGGCACTTCTGTGCTTGGGAAAAAAATGTGTTGCTGGGAATCTGGGAGCCAGGACCGTGCCCATGGAGCCTCCCCTGCCCCGCTGCCTCCCCGGCAGGAGCTGCCCCGGGAGCCTGGGTGTGGAGCGGGGAGGAAGCGATTATCTCCGCGGCACAATGGGCACGGTGAGTCACGAGTTTTAAGGTCGGTGTTTTAAGAGAAATTAGGCAGCCGGCGCTGTGTTTGGTCCCGAAATCAAAAGGATTTGCCCGAGGAGCTGCAGTGAGTCAGGGGCAGGGCGAGGAAGGGAGCCAGGCTCTGCTCCCAGCCGGGATGAGGCGCAGGGTGATGCGCTCGGAGGGGCAGAGAGAGCAAAGCCTGGGAGCTAAACTCGGGTTCTTTCAGAGAGCCTCGTCTCAAAGGCATTTCCCCTCTCTCAGTGAGAGATGTGCAGCAGTTAGGCAAAGGGCCAAGCTTTAATTACATCTGATCTCTGAAAGACACTAAAAAGCAACTCCCACGCAACGAAGGCAGGTGAGAGATGAGGGATGTGCAAATCCATCAAGTCACCGAGTCTGTTCTAGCACCACCAGCCACACACACTTCCTTCCTCACTGATTCCAGTGAGCTGGGCTTGGAGAAAACAACTGGAGCCCAGAAAGCCTTCCTGATGAAGACTCTGCCAGTGAGACACCCAGACTGGGGTAAGGACACCGAGAAACACGGTCCTACCCCTTCTTTTGGGAGACATTTCAGCTGCTAGAGAGGTTTAGTTAAAATCAGCCACCTCATTTCTCATTTGCAGTGTTTTTTAGCGTTCAGTGCACTCATTAACACTCATTCAGGCCACCATCTCCAGACAGGTGGGCTCTGCAACGCTCCTGCTGTCAGTGCTGCTGTAGGAAAGCCCATCGAGAAGGAACCAGGTGTCCTGGCATCCCAAATTCCTTCAGCAAACCCCCCTCATTCACCTGCCCGCTGCAAGGAGAGCCAAACTCCAGACTTACCCTGACCACCCCGCTGGGACGGGCAGTGAAGGTGGAGGCTCAGGCTGTGTCTGGGGGGCCCCGTCCCTGAGAACTCCGCAGGAACCGAGCGGGTCCCCTCCCGTCCCAACAAACCCTCCTCCTGCTGCCTCAGCTCCGAGCCGGACTGGGGCACTAAACACTTCCAGAGGGGCCGGGAGCCGGAGCCGCCGGGCAGGGGAGCGCTTGGGATCAGGGGCTGGACCTCGGGAGAGCAGCGGTAGCCACTGGGATGGCCGTGAGGAAGGGGAGCATCGCAGGCTTTGGGCAAGTCCTTGGGCAGGAGAGCGGGGTCGGGCTCCAGGGAACACTTTCTTTTCCTTCGGTGATGCCGGCTCTGTAGGCTGTGCCTCGGGGGCAGCTGGGCAAGGGATGTGCCAGCCGCTCCCGACTGTCTGGTGGCATCTACACCCAAGTCCAACCTGCTTGGAGGAGCAGAAGGGGCATGAGGGTGCTCCCGTCCTGCCAAGGGACAGGCTGGCTGTCCTGCCAGAGCTGCCTCCTGCAGCACAGCGCTGCTTTCCAGAGGCTGCTGGCAG
Source organism: Campylorhamphus procurvoides (assembly GCA_013396655.1). NCBI lineage: Eukaryota > Metazoa > Chordata > Aves > Passeriformes > Dendrocolaptidae > Campylorhamphus > Campylorhamphus procurvoides. The sequence continues at coordinate 124,277 of WBMV01005293.1, read as the reverse complement.
GGAGGGCCCTTCTCAGTCCTCTCTTGTGTCCGAGCACCATGGAAGCCAACCTTGGCCCCCGAGTAGCGGGCTCTGCGTGGCGCAGCTCCCTGCCCGGCGCGCCCGGGGGGACCTTCTGCGTCTCGCCTGTAGTGGTGGTGCTGGTGGTGGTGGTAGTGGACGTGGCTGAGCACCTGGGCCTTGGCAGGAGCAGCACCCCCGGGCACCACGAGGTCCAAGGACCTGGGTCTCCTCTCCCTGGGCGGCCGCAGCTGCTCCTGGCCGTGCTCCGTGGCGGCTCCCTCGGAGCTGCAGTACACGAAGGGGTCGTAGTCGCTGCTCAGCGAGCTGCGGAACGTGGAGCAGCTGCCGTGGATGCCCTGCAGGCTGATGTCCGTGCAGTTCAGCATGGAGTCACTGGAGGAGCCGTGGCAGGGCCCCGAGCTGGAGTCGCTGCCCGGCCCATCTGCCAGGTACCCGCTGTGCTCCGTCAGGTAACTCTCCCCGGAGCCGCTGCTGTTGTGCTGGTGCCCGTGGCCGACCCCTCGGCGTGGGACGGGCACGCGGTGCTGCTTCTGTGCCAGGGCTGCCTTGAGCCCCAGGCAGGGGGGCTGTGGCTGCAGGGGACACGTCCTGTGGGGTGCCAGCGCCTGCCCACACGTCGATGGGCCCGGGTGCTGGCCCAGCAAACCCGTGGCCAGTGGGGATGTGTGGCCACAGGCGAGCAGGGAGGGGGCTGGTCTGTAGGGCATGTAGTGGATGGTGCCAAAATCCAGCTGGGAGAGCTCTGGAGAGTGGAAGAAGGGGTTGCCATGGGCTGGCTCCGGGGGGAAGCTCCTGAGGTTCCTCTGAGGATACGGGTGTGGGAGGTGGTAAAGGGCATGTCCTGGATGCTGGCGGAAAAGGTGGAGTCGCCGTCCAGGCTCCATGTCCTGAGGGGCCAGCCTGGAGCTGGGGGCTGTGGCCTGGTCCACTGAGTCTCTGGCTGTGGAGAGAGAAGGGAGCATCCAGTGCATGTCCCACAGCCCATCTGCACCCAGCGAGCCTCCGCTGCCCTCCCACCACGGTCTCACGTCTCACCCGTGTCCTTCAACCCCTCCCTGCCACCACCAAACCACCCCGATGGTCCTGCACACTCAGTGCTTTCCCTACTGTCCCCATCCCCAGGGTCCCCTCCCTTCCACACAAGTCCCAGGATTGGAATTTCCTCCTCCTGGTGCAGGTTCCAAGCCCAGCATCCCTCTGTACCCTGGGGTCTCACACACAGGGACCCCTCTCCGTGCATGCAACTGCCCTGGGAACTCCATGCACCAGGACACGTGGCCCTGCTGCTGCATCACCTAACGGTGCCTGGAGTTCCTGGTCACAACCCCTGCACCCAACCCTGCCCCTGACCACGAAAAGCTGAGTCTGAGCCCTACCAAGAATATTGAACATGCAAAGGGGACACGTGTGGTGTTGCTGCAGCCAAGGGTCAACACACTCCCGATGGAACTCGTGGGTGCACGAGATGATCCGCAGTTCCTGGAGGGAAGAGGAGGAGGATGAGCAGGGAGAACCATGTCCCAAGACCTGGATGGGTCCAAGATGTCTAACAGCGAGGGATCTGCAGCCCAGCTGTGCATAGAGGAGGCTCTGCAGCAGCTCTGGCTCTGCTCTGGGGTGTCACCATCCAGAGAGGTGACAGCCCTCAGGACTGGAGGGGTTTCAGGCTGGGTGCTCTGGGGCAGCAAACCCCATTTGTGCCCTGTTGTTTCAACATGGCTATTTGGTGGACATTTTACCTGCAGCTGGAGACCTGCTTGGGGCATCAGAGTGACTTCAGCAGAGACAGGGCCTTTCTGGCCAAGGGGCAGGCAGACCTTCATGGATGCTGGCCCCTTCCCAGCCCTCAGGAGTTGCAGGAGGAGACACCACCAGAGCCTCCCGCTCCTGCCACGCTCAGCTCCCACCACCCATCCACCCATCTGCACCCAGGAATTTGGGAGCTGTGGCTGCCCAGCAGCCCTGCCCACACCCTACCTGGCCCTCGCTGAACTCCTCCAGGCAGATGGCACAGACTGGGGCAGAGCTGCAGCTGCTGGCCGAGTCCCACCGCGACGCCGGGCGGCACCGGGGCTGGTACCGGCGCGTGGCCAGCTGCCCGATGGCCTGCAGGGTCTGCTGCTGCAGGGAGTCCTGCAGAGACAGGGGGGATTTCAGGGCAGGCTCAGCCTTACAGGGCCCCTCCCTTGGCAAAATGGGGTTATCAGGAACTGGGGGATGCTACTCGTTTCCAGAGGTGGCTTTTTGTCTAACCTGACTAAGCCAGGGTAGGCTTTGTCACCAGCAGGTGACATCTGGCCCTGGACGTTCAAAATGGCTCAGCAGTGCTGAGTTTTTCAACCTCAAAGGATTGTCTGAGAGAGACAAAGGGATATTCTCAAGTCTGCAAATATATCTGTCTCTGGAAAGATGATTACTTAATTTGTTAATTTCTGTTAAAGATACTGAATCATAAAATCACCAAACGGTTTGGGCTGGAAGGGACCTTAAACACCATCTTCTTTCAAGCTGGACACCTTCCACTAGCCCAGGTTGCTCCAAGCCCCATCCAACCTGGTCTTGGACACTCCCAGGGATGGGGCAGCCACAGCTTCTCTGCCCAACCTGTGCCAGGGCCTGCCCACCCTCCCAGCCAAGGATTCCTTCCCAATATCCCATCTCACCCTGCCCTCTGTCTGTTTGAAGTCAAACTTCCTCCTTGTCCCATCATTCCCCGCCCATTTCTCCACCCAAACAATGTCTGCTCCTGCTTTTTGTGTATTCCTGTTGCTCCAGGAGGTCCCTACCTGAGTCCTGTTCAGCTGGCACTTCGTGCGGACAACGAAAATCAAAATGATGACGACCACGGTGCTGACCACGGTGAGCAGGATCCACACGTCGTAGTCTGGCTGTGGGAGAAAACAGGAGAGAAATGACTCCTGGGTGGCAGACTTGGGAATAAGAGCCTTGGCAGGGGACTCCTGATTTCTTCTGGCCCATCAGCCTTTGAGCACGAGATCCTTGGACAAGCTCTACCTCTTTGCTCTTTAGAGATGAAAGGAAAAAAGGGTTTTGCCTTCTCTGCACATCCCACCAAGAATGGAATAGCTCTGCCTGCAGCATCTCAGCGCCCTCAAGGCCATGGTCTGAGGTAGCACAAGATGAGAAAATCAAGGCTTGGTCTCGCCTGAAGAGACAGAGAACACCCTCACCTCACTTGTGACATCAAAACAAAAGAAACTAAATAAGCTGGAAGTGGTTTTGAGCCTTTATTTGCAGCAGGTCATGGGAATGCTCCTGCTGAGGGCCATGATCTCCATCCCATGGGACGAAAGCTCAGCAGCTCTGGGAAAGCCCCATGGCATGGCTTGGGAGGGAGGATCCAGGAAGCAGTGGGAATGCCGTGTCTCTCACCCAGGCTGGTGGCTCCTTGACCTCTATCTTCACATGAGCCTCTCTGTTCTTGTTCACAACACCCATGAGGAGCTCAGCGTCGTGGCCCCTGATGAGAACCACGGGCTGGCTCAGACCTCTGGGCTTCCTCAGCTGGAAAGAAACAAACACAGTGAGAGTTGGTCCAAGAACAGCCTCAACTGAGGACAACCTTGGCCCTCCAGACACATCTGGGTCCTCCTGATGCTTCTTGCACACACTTTAGAGGGTGATTGATCCCCCAAATCTGCACTGTCCCTCTAAGATGAATCAGATGGAAGCTCCTCCTCTTTTACCAACTCTTCAGCATGGCTTTCTCCCTTTTCCCTGCTGGTGCCTCCTAATGCCCAACTGGACACTGCTCCTCTTTCAAGCTCCTGTGAAGAAGTTCTTCGTCTCTCCTCTTACCCTTGGGAACTGCCAACAGCACTGCCAAGTGCTGCCTGCCCACAGAAATGCCCCCTCTGCTCTTCCTGGGAGACCCATCCAGTTCCTCTGCTCCCTGAGGACATTCTGCTTGTTCCTGGTCATACTGGCTGGCTCAGCAAATGTCCCAGCCTGCTGCCCTCCAGGCTGACCTGGATCAGGGTGGCCATCACACCCACTGACCACTTGCCATACCCTGGGGAGGTCCCTGGGGGCAGCCAGAGGTGGGTCTGGAGGTGTAGAGGGTCTGGAAGACCATGGAGGCTGAAGGCTCTGGGCTGTTTATAGGATTTGCCACTCCTGGCTTTGGTATACCAGATGGGGAAGGTGGAAAAGTGGGATCAGAGGCTCAGAGGGATCAGAGACTGGGATCTGAGCAAACCTCAGCATCACCTTACAGGCCTGCACTTGCTGCCACGTTCCTCTGGCATCAGAAATTAAGTTGTAAGTGCATGAAAAATCCATGAGGGATAGATCCAGCAAGGAGTCAGCCCGGAGTTTGGATAAGCTCAGGCACCAGCTCTCCTGTCTGTTTTTTATCTAATTCTGGGTGCTTTTCATTATCCCTGGATTATTTAGATAGGGAACTGATTCCAGAGATGACAGCAGTGCTGAGGGAAGGGACCTCTGGAGGTCTCTAAACCTGCACCCACAGGGTTGCAGGGGGGGCTGTGACTTTGCCTTGAAAACTTGAGAAATCACCTTTCCCCTGAGGTTCACTGGGCTGTCTGGACCAGATGGGACTGGGAAATCTGTGACTTCCCAAGAGGACATCCAGACAATGTCCCTTGAGAGTGTGGATGTGCCCTGGAGTGAAGGAAAGAGGAACACCCTGGGCATGGGTGAGTGGGGTAAGAGCCAGAAGGGACCTGGGACCTTCTGCTGGTGGCTCTTGACCTTGGGCACATTTTGGGATGGGACAGAAGGACTGAGGTTTAGCTGAGCAAATCATTGGTGTCTGTACCTGGTCAGCAGCACTTTCATCATCAGTAATGTCAAACAGGATCGCTCGGGCTCCACGCTCCCCCGCCAGCTTTGCCTGTCCAAAACAACAGAAGCTTCAGTGGACACTCTGCCCTGTGGGAACACTGTGGGAACTTTGGGATCCATATCTGCCTCCTGGGCTTTCCACAGGAGGAAGAAGCACCTGCTTGGATTGAGGAAACCATTCCCACCGTGGCTGCTGTGCCTGTGTTGGGCTGCAGTGCCCATTCTGGACAGAGCTCTGTGGCTCATGGATGGTTTCTCCCTATGGAGATGAATTAGTTGGTGGCCTTGCAATCACAGCAACCCACAAACCTAAACACTGCCCTGCTGTCCCTTTGCTTCAGAGCTGGGTGTTCTGGGGATGGATCTGCTGACCTACACAACCCTCCCATCCCAGGACAGCAGAACCCTCTGCAGGTCCTCACCTCTCACCGTGGTGGCACCAGCCCTGGGCTGGCTGAGGACATCACTGCCCTCCCTGGTCCCTGTCCCTGCGCTCACCAGGCAGAAGTTCAGCCTCTGCCTGGGCTGCAGGTCTTTCCTAGGAGTAGGAATGGGATGGTTTTCCCCAGCCCAGCTCAGAGACCCACCCAGCCCAGCACACATGCCACCCTGGTGAGGTAAAGATCTCTGCTTGAGGACCTTATGGGGTCACCCACCTCCTCCCCACCATCCCCAGAGCCCTGCGGGTGGGCAGGGGCAGCCTGGGGAGATGGAACGTGAACACAGCGCAGGGCTGGGCTGCTCTTACTCATGCGGAGCCCTTTGATCGGCGCGTCCCGAGCGCCTGAGCAAACAGGGAGCAGTTTACCCTGTGCGGGGCCAAACCCCGGCTCGGGGGGCCAGAGGTCAGAGCTGCCACTTCCCACTGCGACATCAAACAGGGTGCCGAGGGATGCGGCATTCCTGGCATGGAGAGCGGCACCGAGCGGGGTCAGCTCCATCCTCACACAATCATGGAATGTGCTGAGCTGGAGGGACCCCCAAGGATCCATCCTGGAGTCCAACCCTCAGCCCTGCACAGGACCAGCCCCAAGAGTCACCCCCTGTGCCCCAGAGCATCATCCAAACCCTCCTGGAGCTCTGGCAGCCTTGGTGCTGTGCCCACTGCCCTGGGGAGCCTGGGCAGTGCCCACCACCCTCTGGGGGAAGAAGAACCTTTGGCTGAGATCCAACCTCAGCCTGCCCTGCCCCAACTCCAGCCCTTCCCTGGGTGCTGTCCCTGGTCCCCACAGAGCAGAGATCAGTGCCTGCCCCTCCTCTGTCCCTCCCCAGGGAGTTGTCCCTGCAATGAGCTCTCCCCTCAGTCTCCTCTTCTCCAGCTGAACACCCCAAGTGCCCTCAGTGTCCTCACCCCTTCCCCTCCAGGCCCTGACCCATCTCTGTGCCCTCCTTTGGACACTCCAATGGCTCAATCTCTCCCTTCCATTGTGTCCCCCCAACCTGCCCCACTATTGCAGGTGAGGCCACCCCAGTGCAGAGCAGAGTGGGACAATCACACTCACAGGTCACCCCCACACAGCTCAGCAGGGTCAGGGAGGAGCTGGGGGCACCCAGAGGTGGGTGCCTGGGTCTGGAGATAGGGACAGGGATGTGAATAGAGATGCAGATGGTTGGGAAGACCACAGAGGCTGAAGGCTCTGAGCTGCTGATAGGACTTGACATTCATGGGTTTGCTGTACCAGATGGGGAAGCTGCAAAAGTGGGATCAAGGCTTGGGGCAGGGATGAGAGTCTGGGGTCCTGCCTGGGATCAAAGGACTCTCAGTGTTTCCAGCACTGAAGAGGACTTTCAGGGATTGACTTCCACCTGTTGGAGCCACTTAGGCTTTGAGGAACAAACAGCTCTACAAAGATTTTATCCTGCTAAAGACACCAACAACGGGCCAACAACAACTGACACTTGACATGTGATTTTCCAACATCTCTCTGACTCCTGTTGCAAAGGACACAACTTTTGGGGACCAGTGACAGCACCTAAGGGAATGGCTGGAGCTGGGGAGGTTTTGGTTGGATCTCAGGGAAAGGTTGTGGCCCCAGAGGGTGTTTGGGCACTGAACAGGCTCCCCAGGGCAGTGGGCACAGCCCCAAGGCTGCCAGAGCTGCAGGAGGGTTTGGATGATGCTCTGGGGCACAGGGTGGGATTGTTGGGGTGTCTCTGCATGGCCAGGGGTTGGACTGGATGCTCCTTGTGGATCCCTCCCAGCTCAGGATATTCCATGATTCTGTGAGTCTGTGATTCTGTCCAAGCCTCTCACAACCTGCTTGCTGCAATCATTCCCTCAGTGCTCGCTGTGTTTGTGCTGCAGCCCTTCAGCCACACGGCACAACCAACCTCTCTCTTTGAGGACTGAAACACTTCTAAGTATTGACAGAATGATTTTGGAGGTCTCAGCAACAACTGACAGCAGTCTGTCAGCCAGACTTGCAATCAACACTTCACTCAGCAAACAAACACACGAACAGATAAAATTATAAATGATGCATCAGAAAGAAAAATAAATCACTTCGATCCCAGAGGTATTTTCCACCCTCCCTGCTGCTTTTAGCTCTGGATGCTGAAGCAGTGATTGAGTTCAGGGAGCAGGGGAGAGGCTCAGGTGGCTGGTGGAGCTCTCCTCATGCTGGGCTGGCCGGGGTGTCCATGTGCAGGCTTGGCTGGCTGACAGCTGAAGCAGAGGTTATGATAACACTCTGCACATGGCTATTTTTATCATCATTGATATCGGGCTGCAATTCCACATGCAAAACTCTGCCACAAGACACACATGCCAGGAAAACAAGGCTCCTGCTCCAGCAAGAACCAGCCACCTCCCACAGCTACAACCCTGCTCTCGTGGAGGAGTGTGGTCCAGGCATTTTGAGGAAGAGATCTTGGCATTCTTATCCTTAAGGTCCCTTCCTACATGAACTGTTCTGTGATTCTCTGATCTGTGTGAAGTTGGAGGGAAGGAGCTTGGCAGGGGCTTCAGAAGGATGGAGAAGCAGCCAGACAGGAATTGCAGGGGATGGAGGAACCAAAATATGAGGCAGGGCCAGGGGATGTGCCAGCTTATGGAGCATCCTTTGTATTTCATGGCTAAACTGCCTCTATTTGTGGGAGAAGAGCCATGAGCCTCTCCAGGAGAGATCCTGGAGCAGGAATACCTGCAGGATGGCATGCAATGTCATCTTCAGCCTGGCTCTCAAAACCCAGTGTTGAATTTGGCTCTGGTAACAGAGCAGTGATGCCTGATGGGCAGTGAACTGTCCCTCTGTCAGGTTATGAACACAGCAAGCAACTGAGGGGTTTGTGGTCCTGGGGAAGGGATCAAGGGTGATGACCACAAAGCACCATGCACCATGTCTTGTCCTCCCTGTGCCAACCACCCTCAGCTCATCCCTGCTCCCAGGAACACACTGGCACCTCCAGTGCTGTGCTCAGGGTCTCAAAGATGAAGGACAAACAAAGCAAAACACTTTGAATCACAGAATCACAGAGTGGTTTGGGTTGGGAGGGACCTTAAAGCTCATCTCATTCCATCCCCCTGCCACGGGCAGGGACACTTTCCACTAGACTAAGTTGCTCAAATCCTGGCCTAAGTTTTTAAACCTTTCAGGTTCTGAGCAACTGCTCCTTCCTGCTGTTCACAACACTGACCAAACAGCCATTGCTGCCCCCCTGCCCATCATCCTGGGGCATCCACTGGCAGCTTGGGACCTCTGTAACATGTTGGTCACACCTGGATGGACATGGGAGAGCTGGAGAGTCCAGCTGTGCTCCTCAGGGCACCTGCAGAGCTGCACTGGGGTCCCTCTTTATCCCCCCATCCTCCTGCATTGCTACAGCCACAAGTGGGGCCAGGCCACTTTCCAGGGGTGGGGACACTGACAGCAGGTGGATAACTCTGTCATGCTGCTCGTGCCAACAGCTGCCAGCAAACCAAACCCAGGCTGGGCAACCCAGCAAGGGATGGGCACTGCTGCCTGGCTGGGGGGACAGCCCTGGGCTGGCAAATCCAGAGTGGCATCGTAACCCTTGCCTTGGTTTTGCTGCCACAGCAAACAAAGCCCTGCTGTGCAAGAGCAGGGCATTGTTGCCTGCCCTCTTGAGCACAGAAAAGGACTCTGTGCCCATCCCCACCACAGCACTCCCAGCAGAGAGCAGGTAACGAGGTGGCATCACCTCAGGGCAACCCAGAGGAAGCCAAGAAGAGCTAAATGCTTGTGAAAAACAGCACAACATTCAGGACACAATCAAAAGGAAAAGCCAATGTCTGCCTTATGCATGCAACTTTATCAGGAAAACAAAGACTTGAAGGCTTAACATGACCCTCGTCCCTACCTGACTTCCTTATTACCAGAGAATTGGACCAGTGACCTCAGCTTTTGGCACAGGAGCTGCTGTTTCACCGAGGTTCCCAATCCAAAGGCCTCTGAGACCTCCCAGGGGCCTGAACTGTGAACGAGTCACAGCCCACCATGAGGTCACTGCTCTGCTTTTGTCTCACTGCTCAGCCCTGATCCTTCTTGTGTCTCACCCAGGGAAGTATTGCAGGATTATTTTGGAAGACAGAGGCACAGAGGACGCTTTCTGTGTCCATGTTTTCCGTGTCCATGTTTTCCATGCCCATGTTCTCCCACAGAACAGAGGACACAAAGAAACACAAATCCCCCCACAGGCAAACCAGAAGGAGCACGAGGCTGCCAGGCAAGTATGAGGGATGTTGGGGTAAGGTCTGAGCATCCCAGAGCTCAGAGGGGGGAATTCCACACCTTTTACAAAGCCAGAAGATCCAAAAGATGGAGGGATGGCTGTAGGGGATGGCTGGCACAGCATCTGTCCCAAAGGACACCTTCTGCCAAACCCACTGCTCTGTCCTTGTCCTTTCCTCCACTTTGCAACAGCTCTTTCCCACCTTGCTGCCTCCTCCTGCCCTTCCCTTCGCTGCACAGTGGGTTTCACATCCCAGGCTGGTGCCCTTTGGGGCATTTTTGCACTTACCTTGTTAGCCAGGGACAGGCAGGGGTTGGGATCCCGGTCTGGCTGTTCCAGCTTGACGATGGTGATGAACCCCGACTCGGTGTGTTCATCCTCACTGGTGTTGCACAGGGACAGAGGGTGGGACTGCGAGACAAAAGGCAAGGAGGAAACTCAGATCTTGGGACTCAGCACTGCCAAGGGGGCTCAAGCCCACCCTGCAGACCCTCTGGACCTGCCCAGAGATGTAGGACCCCCATACAATGGGCACCACCACCCTGGTAGATGCCACGGCCCTGCCTGAGCCAGTGGGGCTTTGAATGTCACAAAGAAAAGGTCACTGTCCAAGTTTCTGTACTGGGATGAGTTTTTGTCCTGGGCTGCACTCACAATCCCAGGATGGGTCAGGCTGGAAGGGACCACAGGGGGGCACCTGGTCCCACCTCTGCTCCAGCAGGGCCATCCCAGAGCATAGGGCACAGGATTGTGTCTGGAGGATCTCCAGGGAGGGGACTCCACACCCTCCCTGGGCAGCCTGTTCAGGGCTGGGTCACTGCCCAGCCAAGAAGTTCTTCCTCCTGTCCAGGTGGAACCTCCTGGGCATCAGTTCCTGCCCGTCCCTCTTGTGCCAGGGCTGGCCCCCCGAGCAGAGCCTGGTCCATGCTCTGCCCCCTCCCTGCAGGTACTGCCAGATATCGGTGAGGTCCCCACTCAGGTCTGGCTTTGTCCCACTCACAGATATTCAAACCCAGAGCATCCCATGAGACCAAAGCTCTTGAATTCTGGGATGGACCATCCCACCAGCTCAGCTCTTGGAGCTGCCAGGACTGCAGCACCCTCGGGCTGGAGGGCTCTGCCTGCAGCCAATCTGGTCCCTGGAGGGCTCTGAGCAAGGCAAAGGGGCTGCCACAAACACAAACTGCTGGTGCCCTCAAAGGTTCATGACTTCTTGCTTCTCAGCCACCAAATTCAACAACTTCATGATAAATTTGCACAGGAGAAGCCAAAGGAAAAAAGCAGGTCAAGTAGTACCAGGATTGAGAAGAGAGAAGAAAAGATCCCAGTAGNTTTGCACAGGAGAAGCCAAAGGAAGGAGGGAAAAAACCTGAAAGCAGGTTGAGTAGTACCAGGATTGAGAAGGGAGAAGAAAAGATCCCAGTAAGCACATCCCCAGTGAATGCTGGAAAAATGCTCATCAGCTTCAGCCAAACGGCTGGAAGGGGCAGCTGAGACAGGACAGGCTCCAGGCACCAGGTCTGGGCACTCAGAAGGAGTGTCCCAGAGTGCCACAGGGACACGAACTGTGGGGCTCACTCCTGCCACTGCCACTTGGTTTGGGTTTGGGTGGCCACTGGGACAGAGCTCAGATGGGCAGTGCCAGTACCCGTGGCTGCACCTCATCCCTGGGCATTCCCTGTCCTACCAACACCCTGAGCACTGCCCTGAGCCTGGCCTGGGAAGGGAGGAATTCCCTCTGGTTTTCCAGCTTAATGGTGGAGGGATGATGGATTCATGCTGGATCTTGAAGGAAACTTGGACCCCTCCAGCTCTTCCTAAAAAAGCCACCTGGCTCCCTCCTCCACGACTACATTGGGGGGTTGGAGCACGTGGGCTGGGGCACAGAGGAGCCTGTAAATACAAAAGAAGTGTGGGAAGGATGCAAGAGCGCTCAGTGTGACAAACCAGGAGGATTAGGGCAGCTTTGTATGCAGTGTCCTTCCAGAAGCACACCCAGAGGGCTTGTCTGCCCTGCAGGGAATCCTCAGCTACAACCCAGAGCTCTGCAAAACAGGCTGATGACTTGCCAGCTTTGGAAATGGGGGAGGAATTCTCAGTGCAGCTCCAGGACACTCCTCACCCTCCATCCCCACTTGGCCATGTTCCATCAGGGGCTGGATCCCATCCTCAGGCACCTTGGGCACCCCAAGGCACAGGCTTGGAGCTGGCAGGGGATGGGGAATGGGGAGAATGGGGCTCATTTCACCAAAATTCAGACATGCCAATGTCACCTTTCAGTCACAGAACCACAGGATGTGCTGAGCTGGAAGGACCCCCAAGGATCCTGGAGTCCAACCCCCAGCCCTACACAGGACCAGCCCCAAGAGTCACCCCCTGTGCCCCAGAGCATCATCCAAACCCTCCTGCAGCTCTGGCAGCCTTGGGGCTGTGCCCACTGCCCTGGGGAGCCTGGGCAGTGCCCACCACCCTCTGGGGGAAGAAGAACCTTCTGCTGAGATCCAACCTCAGCCTGCCCTGCCCCAACTCCAGCCCTTCCCTGGGTGCTGTCCCTGGTCCCCACAGAGCAGAGATCAGTGCCTGCCCCTCCTGTCCTGCATCTCCTGCCATCCCATGGAGCTGCAGACCCCAGCTCCATGACCCAGCTGTGCCTTACTGACCCACAAGGGCACCTGGCAGATATTCCCCCTTGATCACAGGGTTATATCCATTAGAAAAATGCTGGGAATGCTGCTGGCAGTGCCAGGGGTGGGTTGGTGCTGCCCATGCAGTGATACAACCCAACACCAGCCCCACACCCATGAGCACAGTCAGGTGCACAAAGCCACAGCAGTGCCTTTGGTAGCACCAAATCTTGGGCATCACAACAAAACCAGGGGTTACAAAGCCATGAAAGCGAGTTAAAATCATCAAATCCTAAAATCCCAGCCTGGGATGGGTTGGATCCCTGCCTGGCTCTGCACTCCTGGGATGCCAGTGGTGGGTCAGCATTAGCTGGCAGGGTTTGGGCTCACTCCTGGGTGATCCAGCCCTGCAGCTCTGGCCCTGGCCCTGCTTCAAAGACCTGAACCAGGCCTGTGACCCCATGGCTTTGTCACTCCATGTCTCTGTCACCACATCCCTCCTGTCACCCCCCCAACAGGGTGCCGAGCTCCTCCTCATCCCTATCTTCTTGCTACCACCTTTTGGTCCTGTTTCCATCTCTGTTTCCTACCATTTTTGTCCTAAAATACTGATTTCCTCTTTTCTAACTTCTCCTTGCCACCTTTCTTTCACTTTATTCCCACCAGAGCCACCACCTTCTCACCCACCTATCCCTCCCACCGTGCCAGAATCACTCCCAGGTTCCACTGAGCAACAGAAACCCGAGGAACGGGGAAAGGTCCTGGGGAATCAGGCATGGAGAGGTGCAGGAGAAGAAGAAAGATGACCCTGAGAGGTCACCCTGCCTGCTTTGCTGCCTGCAGGCAGGATCAGCCAGGCCTGAAACATTCCTCAGAGACACTCGCTCAACCTGTTTTCAAGACCTCTAGAAAGGGAGACTCCTCACCCACTCCAGGGCTCCCTTCTCCTCCACACTGGAAAATATGTTCCAACACCACACTGGAGTCAGTTTTGCTCCAGTCTGAGCCTCTAAATTCAATCATGGCCAGAGAAGAGAGATTATTTGTGCTTTTTTATTCCCCAAGAACCCTTTAAACTTCATTTCTGTTCACCAAGGAGACCTCAGGGCCAAGGGCTGAAAAAGGACACAGAGAAAGTCCTGATTTTGCTCTGCAAGGGAACTCAGAGCATTTCCCACCTTTCCTTCGTGGGGGATGAGTCAAAATTTTATTTGATCTGAAGTGGAAGGAAGAATGTTTTAACCAAGCCAGAAGGTTGGCATGGAAAAGAGAGGGAGAGAAGAGGACAAGGGAGTGTTTACCAAAGGGTTCAAGAAAAATCCTGGACTAAACTGGGAGAACTCATCACTGCACTGACCAGAAAAAAGGCAGGCAGCAAATACCAAACTGAATTTGAAGCGGTTGATGCAGGGGATGGCATGGTGATAATCCTGATTTCCCTGCCCAGAAATGCAAGCCAGGTTAAAAAAAAGGGATAATGGAGAGAAGAACTAATGGGGTTTGGAAAAGGAAGGTGATGGTTCACAGAGCCACAGGGCTCCTCAAAGCAGTCAGTGTGACACTGGTGGCTCCTCTCCTGTTCTCCTACAAGGTCAAGGCTATGGAAGGTGATGGAATATCAGCAGTACTGCCCAGGGAGAGGGACTCTGGACAAGGGATGGAGGGACAGGACAAGGGGAATCACTTCCCACTGCCAGATGGGATATTGGGAAGAAATTCCTCCCTGGGAGGGTGGGCAGGCCCTGGCACAGGTTGGGCAGAGAAGCTGTGGCTGCCCCATCCCTGGAAGTGTCCAAGGCCAGGCTGGATGGGGCTTGGAGCAACCTGGGCTAGTGGAAGGTGGCTGGGAGTGGAATGAGATGATCTTTAAGGTCTCTTCCAACCCAAACCATTCCATGATCCTGTGATCCCCAGAATTAAGAAGAGAAAAAAGCAGGGCAGCCTTTACAATGGAGGGAACTCACCAGGACATCCCCAAAGCAAACTGGGCTGTACAAATATTCACAAACTACTTGGAAAATAAGAGGGATGGGGAAGCAACCAAGTTTTTCAGTAACACATAAAAATCCAAGCTGGTAAACATCAAAACTGGCTGCAAAGGGGATCTCATGACACTGAGTGATGGAGTGATAGAAGATGTTAAAAAATGCAAACAAGAAAAACTACATCCATCTCTTTTAACAGAGCTGAGCTCCAGGTGAGCTGTTAAAGAACAAGGAAAGTCATTGCAGGGAGTTTTATGGAAGCCGCTGTTGAATCACCCAAAGCAGTCAAAAGGCAAACAGGAATTACTGTAAAAAATAAATCAAAAAATGAAAATCCACCAGATAAAGGTGCAGTGAGTCAACACCTTGACTGTTACAAGGATTCCTGCTCACTCCATCTTAAACAGTGATTTCTGCACAGGAGATTAAGTGGGCAAGAATTCTTCGGGTGGGATATGTTAAAACTACAGCAAATTATTAAAAATATGGAGAATTCATGGACCAAAACACCAGGAAGAGCTGTTAATGCAAAGATGGGCCACTAGGCTGGCTCTGGGCACAACCTGCTGCTGAGGAGCATCACTTGGGATGTGCACATTTGGGGTTCTACCAGGGGTTCTGCACGACACCTCCAACCACTAGAAGACTTCTGCAACAAGTATTTGAGCTAGAAACCGAATTCCAGAATAAAGCTGGGATTCCTGGTCAGTGCCAGAGAGCTGGGGGAGCTTCTTCCCCCTGTAACACCAGCAGAGCCAGCTGCTACCTCTCTGTGGGGACAGCAGGGTGACTTCTGGTGGTGTCCCAGCACCAGTTCTCTTCCCAGCAGCTCAAATCCCATGTAAGACTTCCAGGGAATGCTCAAGTGTGCAGGACCAGGAGAAGGGGGCATTGGTTTTGGCCAGGACAACAACTCATGCCAGGACCATCCTCCATGTGCCACTGGTGCCACATCTCCAGGGGATGAAATGCCTTGTTGAGAAGCTCCTCCATGGGTGAGCTACACCCCAAACCAGAGAGGAAAACCTGTGGGCACCTCGCACAGCTGGGATGGAACAGGGCACGTGCACTTCTCAGTCACACCAAGGAATGCTCAGTGTCCTCCTGGGACACACCAGTCACCAGGTCCTCCTCCCTTGGTTTTCTCCAAAGCTCAGCCTGACAGGAGCGGGGAGCCAGGTGGGGGTCAGGCTCTTCTCCCAGGGGACAAGGGACAGAACGAGAGGAAATGGCCTCAAAGTGTGCCAGGGGTTGGACATCAGGAAGAATTTCTTCATGGAAAGGGTGGTCAAGCATTGGAATGGGCTGCCCAGGATGGGTTGGAGTCCCTGTCCCTGGAGGTATCCAAGGAATGACTGGCTGTGGCACTCAGGACAAGGTGGGCATCGGGCACAGGTTGGACTCAGTGGGCTGGGAGGGCTTTTCCAACCTAAACGATTCTGTGACTCATGCTGTGGGAATGCCTTTCTTCCTGGAAAAGAGAGGCTCTCTTCCTAATTTATCTTAACCCTCTTAACTCTGTCAGCTGAACAAAGGCCCTCTTACACCAAGATCAACCCACTGTGCCCACAGACACAGCAGCAGGAGTGATGGGACACTGCCACAGGCACAGGAGGCTGGAGCTGAAAAGGGCTGTGGGACACTGTGGGAGGACATGGGAGGATGAGGAGGGATGAGGCAAGCAGAGGAAGCAGATGTTAACGAAGATGGGAATGGCTGGTTGGAAAAGGAAGAGAAAGGCAGAATGTTTCAAGGGGCCCGAGGACAAACTACCACTTCCATCACTCCTGGCCATGAAGCTCAGGGATCAGGATATGGGGCTTTTTAATGGACCTACATAAAGTTTCAAGAGCTGTTATAAGAGCAAACACACCTTACCCACATGTGAGTCACAGACAAACACGGTCCCTGATAACAAATGCATTATTCTTAGAGAGACTCAGGTCCTACCTCAACGTGCAAACAGCTCAGACAACCATCCGAGTCCCCTGAAGGAGTGGCCAGAGGTGGGAGAGGAGACAAAGGATCTCCAGAGTGCCAGGGCAATACTCCTGTGCCTGTGCCCTCACATGGGCTCATGAGCTTCACCACCTTTGGCCTGTCTCAAGGGTCAGTGGTGCCCAAGGGTTTGATACAACAAATCAATCCCTAATTAATCAATGACTGTGTTTCCGTGTCCTTTTCTTTACTAAGCTGGTGAGCAACAAAGAGAAGTGCTGGACCCAACAGGGATGTTTATTTGATTGTCACACGTGCAGGGTTAGATGGTTTAGGTGAAATCTGGATCTTTTCTGTCAATCTCTGCAACTCCCTGACAGGAGTAGAGGGTTGGGCTCTGCTCCCAGGGAACAGGGACAGGAGGAGAGGGAACTGCCTCAAGTTGCACCAGGGGAGGTTCAGGTTGGACACCAGGAGGAATTTCTCCATGGAAAGGGTGGTCAGGCCTTGGAAGGGGCTGCCTAGGGGGGTTTGGAGTCCCCATCCCTGGAGGTCCCCAAGGAACGACTGGAAGTGACACTCAGTGCTCTGGACTGGGGGATAACTGGATACCAGTCAAAGGCTGGATGATCTTGGAGGTCTTTTCCAACCTCAGTGATTCTGTGATTCTAGTTCTACAAGCATGGCCATGGGGCTGGAGAAATTCTCATTCCCACCCCACTCTCCTCCTGACAGCTCTGCTGAAGTTTGCTCTGCTGTGAACAGAGAGGTCCCACACAAGGGAAGCGGTGTCACTTCTGCTGGCTCAGCCACCACGAGGATTGCACGGGCAGACGAGGAATCTCTGGCAAAGTTCCATCATGATGTCTGGTTCAACTGTCTCTGTCTGGTCCTCACATCCATTTTGGGGCATCAAAGGCAAAGGAGGTTCTCTGGTCAGCCCTGACTCACACTGCTCAATGAAAGCAAAGGCAAGCCAGCCCAGGTCAGGGGAGAACAGCTCACACTCCTCTGCCTCCAAGCACACTGCAGGCAGGCTGGATTCCAAATCCCATGGAGAGCACCCAAGCCACGCTGACCTGCTCACCTCACACTCCTCAGAGGGCTCAGCCTGTCCCCACTGGCCACCTCCATAACCAAGACCCTCCTACACGTGACCCTCTGCTCTGTGCTGGCAGTGCTTGGTAGGGTAAAGCTGTTCCACAGAACTCACACAAAGTCTTGTCCCTCAGCAACCCTCAAAGCACTGGTGAAGTCCAAGCCATCCCAACCACTCCAAGCACAAAGCACTGATGTCCCCTGGGTGGCATGGACACAGGAGGGCTTCCACAGCTAATCTCTCAAGAAGGAGACAGCTCTGACCCTGAAAGCAACTCTGCAGTGATGGGCCGGATACAAAGACTGACCCAAATCCACATCACTGGGGTATTTTTCCTCAATCACAATGAGTTTCAAAGTTAAAGTCTTGAAAGTAGATGCTAAAAAGAGCATTCTTGCTCTTCTGGAAAGGAGAAAGCAGATCTAGAAGAGCAAAGGCTGACAAGGGAACTCTTTTGGGGGCAAATTAGGCCACAACATCATCTGAAGCATCACACATGTCCAGGAGAGCTGAACTGCTCCTGGAAGGAGCCCACAGGGGGTTGATGTGGACTGGGGAATTCTCCAAATCACTCCTGAAGATGAAGCTCAGCAGCAGTTTCACCTCCAGGAGCATCTGGAGAGTGCAAAGCCCTGAACTCCTGTTGTGGCCATTTCTGCAGAAACCTGCAATGGTCCAGGGAAGCTTTGCCTGATCATGGGTGAAGAAACATTTGTTAGGATTGCATATGGAGCTGTGCTCACCAGGGAGCAGCTGCAGGCAGGAGATGGGCTTGGAATGGAGGAGTGAGCCCAGGGAAAAGCCACAGGCAAGAAAGGAGCTTGGAACGGAGGAGCGAGCCCAGGGAAAAGCTGCAGGCAAGAAATGAGCTTGGAATGGAGTGAGCCCGGGGAAAAGCCACAGGCAAGAGATGGTCTTGGAATGGAGGAGTGAGCCCAGGGAAAAGCCACAGGCAGGATCCAGGCTTGGAAAACAGGAGCAAGCCCAGGGAAAAGCTGCAGGCAAGAAATGAGCTTGGAATGGAGTGAGCCCGGGGAAAAGCCACAGGCAAGAGATGGGCTTGGAAAGCAGGAGCAAGCCCAGGGAAAAGCTGCTGGTGGTGGATGGACCTGGAAAGGAGCAGTGAGCCCAGGGAAAAGCCACAGGCAGGATCCAGGCTTGGAATGGAGGAGTGAGCCCAGGGAAAATCAGGAGATGGGCCTGGAAAGCAGGAGAGAGACCTGCAGAACCTCCCATGCCCTCCCTGTCAGCCATCCCTGCACTGCCCCGGCCGGGCCAGGTGTGGGGACAAAAGCAAAGCCATCCTTTAGCCACAGGTTTGAAGGTCGGGCTTGGGGGGCTCAAGGCTCAGGTCTCAGGGCTCAGGGCTCTGGTCTCAGGTGGGCTTAGGGCTCAGGTCTCAGGTCTCAGGTTTGGGCTCAGGTTTGAGGTCAGGGCTCACATCTCAGGGCTCAGGGCTCACATCTGAGGGCTCAGGTCTCAGGGGGGCTCAGGTGGGCTCAGGTGGGGCTCAAGGCTGAAGGCTCAGGGCTCAAATCTCCGGAGGGTTCACGTCTCAGGGCTCAGGGGGGCTCAGGTCTCAGGTCTCAGATCTCAGGGCTCAGGGCTCACCTCTGAGGGCTCAAGGAGGCTCAGGGGTGCTCAGGTCTCACATCTCAGGGCTCAGGTGGGCTCAGAGGGGCTCAGGGGGGCTCAGGGGGGCTCAAGACTCAAGGCTTAGGGCTCAAATCTCAGTGGGGTTCATGTCTCAGGGCTCAGGGGGGCTCAGGTCTCAGATCTCAGGGCTCAGGGCTCACATCTGAGGGCTCAGGGCCCGGAGCGGCCGCAGCTCCCGCGCGGGCACATGAAAGGCCTTCCCCCCCTAATGCAATAACTGACGGCCTCTTCAGTGCCGTTTGAACTGTTTACACACCGAGTTAACGATTACAGGCAATGTGTACCTTGGCTGCTGCCCAAAATTCTTACCCGCCCGTCAGATATTATCAAAGAGCCCTTCAGTGCCGGCCTGGAGTCCTTCCAAAGCGCAGCGCCGGCAGGAGGGGCCTCGGGCGCTCCGTCGGGAAAGGCCCGACCTGCAAAAACTCACAGCTCTGCCAGGCCAAAGTGCCCTGGCACCCCAAACCCCAAATCCCCCTGTGCCCCCGGGGTGGGTTTTTACCCCCTGAGAATCCCCCTTGGCTGAGCTGCCCTCCAGGATTTACTGGGGGCCAGGTTTTCCCCTCTGGACGCACACATGGAATGGTTGTGTTACAGCCTCAAACTGTGCCCAAATCTCCTGCCCAAAAGCATTCCCAATACCCTTCGGGCCTAGGAGTGAGGACAAGAACAGGCCAGGTGGTGGGAGATTAGATAAAATCACTTCCATTGTTGTTTGCAGCTTGGAAAAAAATGCAGGTGGAGGTATAAAGCCTGGCTGGATTTGGGCTGGAAAACAAGGCCCGAGATCTCTCCGTGGGGCAAACTGCACCAGGGCTGGAATTGCCGCTGAAACACGGAGGGGATGAAACCCAGAACTGGCAAGCTGCTCTAATTCCAGCTGAGGAACACACAGAGCCACATTGAGGCAGCAGAGCGAGCTCCTTCCCAGCAGGAAATTCCGCAGTCGCACAGGAGGGCCCGTCCTGCCCACGGTCCTGCACCCACAGCGACGTGGGCAGGCTCAGCCAGGGCAAAAGTGGATCTCCGTGCCATGCTCTGCCCCTAAAAGGCTCTGGCAGAGGCAGCTTCCTAAATACAATTAGGAAAAAAAATATGAACCTCTCCATTTCACACACATCCCCCTTACCATCGAATTTTAGGATGCAAAATGCTCTTGAACACTGTTCACTAGACTATCTGCAGGCTGTGCTATCGTGGTGTCACCAAAGTGTCATTAAAACCCTCTGGTTCAGTCTATTCCAGGGTTTTGAGCTCCCAGCTGCAGGAATTGATGCATCCCACGCCTACCAGGAGCCTGCACAGTGCTGGGGTGCCATCGTCCCAAAGCTCCTGGTACAAAAGGCCAGGTGATGAAACCATGAAAATTTCTAGGAAAATTTTGCTCCTGTGTTCCCCAAATGAGCCATTTTGTCCTGCACAAAAAAAATTAAATAAATAAAATGCAAAAGCATCTCCTTCACAAGCTCTCAAAAGATGGAGGTTTTCCAGAGAAGGGCTCCTGCCTTCACAGGGTGCCAGTTGTGCCTTGAAATCTGTTGGATGTCAGCAGGTCCCAGGCACAAGGGCAAGGACTGAACAGCTAAAGGAATAAATGACTTGCTTTCCCGGCCTCCCGTTGTTTTATGGCTCACATGTAGCTTTCTTTAAGAGGGATGAGAGAGTGGCTGGTGGAGGACACGAGTCTCTCCCTCGCTGGATGTTGTAGCACTGCCAGGAGACAGAAATGGAGATGCAAATACATTTGCTGCGATTTGACTCAATAAAACTTGCTGGTGCAGTGCAGTGCATGGCAGAAATGGGTTCCTCCTACGCTTACTTGCTAAGACATGAGTTCAGGCCCTCTGGGATCTGCGATTCCCTGGCTGCCGTGGATGACATCACTGACATCTAAGGAGCTGCAGGAATGCCGAGAATGCAGCTCTGGGCTCCTGGGGATGCTGAGCTCATGGGCTGCTCCGGTAGGCACCGCAGACGGGTCGAAGTCCTGCCTCGCTTCCAAGGAACAAGTGCTCTTCTTGAGGCCACACAACACACGGCCCCCACTTTAAACAGCAAAGGTGGAATCCTTGGGACATTTCTTTCACTGATGTCTTCAAATGATGAGCAGAGACAAGAGGTTCAGAACTGGTGCACGTGGGCAGAGCCAAAATTGATGTAACCCTTGAGATCTAGGCAGGAACTGATGCCCAGGAGGTTCCACCTGGACAGAAGGAAGAACTTCTTCCCTGGGCAGTGACCCAGCCCTGAACAGGCTGCCCAGGGAGGGTGTGGAGTCTCCTCCCTGGAGATCTTCCAGACACAATCCTGTGCTGTGTGCTCTGGGATGGTCTTGCTGGAGCCACCAGATGTCCCACTGTGGTCCTTTCCAACCTGACCCATTCTGGGATTCTGGGACTCTCACAGGCTGGCAGAGAACACTCAAAGAGTGATCTTCCACTTGGTCTTCCACTCTGGATACATTCCCAGGATTACTGGAGCTCCTGATCTGGAGGATGTACCCAGAGCAGGGTGATGAACAGCCTGAAGGATTCCACAGACACGCCTTGTTCCCTTTCTGCACATTTATACTTCTTCCATGACATTCCCTGCGACTGATCTCCACAAAGGATTGCAGATAAACCAATAACTATGTTTTGGGTTTTTTTTTGACTGGAGATAATTTCACAGGAGGCTTCCAACAGTGAGCTCTGTATCTCTCATATGCCGATTTAATCATTACCATCCAGAGGGCTCCAGGCACTGAAGACCACAGAACCCCAGACTGTTTTGGGTTGGAAGACACCTTAAAACTCATCTCATTCCAACCCCTTGCCATGGGCAAGGACACCTTCCACTAGCCCAGGCTGCTCCAAGGTCTCACAGACATTCAAAGAGCTGGGCTGGCACACTGGAAGGAGCTTAAAGCAGGTAAGCAGAAAACTTTTCCCTTGGTTTCAGCCTGTTGGGAGCCTCTGAAGACTCCAGCATTCATCACCAAAGGGCATGTCTCCACGTGGAGGTTCTTAGGGATGAGGATGACACAGCTCTTGGCCCAGGATTAAAGAGGCTGAGGCCAAAAAAGTGGAGAAATTTCCATTTTCAGGCACCTCTGCTGCCTGTCCAGAGCACTGAACAAACAGGATCAAGGGCAAACAGGGCAGGAAGTGAAAAAACCTCCCTGCTCAACAGAATGTGATCCAAGAGAAGATGGATTGATTGGAGGCTCCCAACAACTTGACCAAACATTGCTTTGAAATGGCACAGACTGACTTTCCACTTCGAGCAACAGGAAGGGAGTCACTCCCAGCCCATTTGTTTGAGGCAGTGACAGTAGGTGGGCTGGGACATCACCTCCACTGGAGAACCCAGCCCTCATCAACCCCTGTCTCCTTGAGGGGACAGACATCCAAGAGCAGGGTGAATGCTGGGAGAAGGAAGACATTTGGAGCCACAGCACTCAAGACAAAAAGACATTTGGAAAGAGGAAAGCCCTGCTTACAGGAGGGAATCTCCCTCTCTCTTCCCTGGTCACTGCAGGTGAGGAGACACGATGGACAGAGACACCAGCCCAGCACCTGGTGGTGTTCTACCTCTTTTTTAACACCCACACTGGTCCCTGCCAGAGAAGGACCACTGGAAAAGAGAGCCCAAGAGTTCTGCTTTGGCTGCTCAGCAAGAAAACCACAGCACGTTGTGTAAGATCAGCCACGAACACCTTGAGTTGACTCACGCCAGCTCCAGTTTAGCCTTTTCTCCTGGTTCTGAAGGGTGGAGGTGGTTGTTGCAATCACAGGTTCTCCCTCTGTGCCTGCTGGATGGCTGATGGGGGATTTATTTATTGCCCAGCCACGCTGGAAGCCCAGAGAGCAGCTTTTTGACGTCGTGCCTCACCCCTCTGTGCTACAGGACTCCACAATTCTGCTCTGATGGCCTCAGAAAGGGACAGTGCCCATCTTCCAAAGAATGAAAGAGCTTGTTCTCCCAATTCCCATCTCCTGAGCCATGCCTGGGCCACACAATGTGCATTTGCAACTCTCCTTGCAGAAACCAAAAGGACAAAAAGCCATTGTAGCCAAAACCTTGGAGCCTGCAGAGCTTTCCGTGGCATTCGGAATCAGTGCAGCACTTGAGAGCACAAGGATAAATCATTAACAAGTCATTATTGTTCACAGGTATTTTGGCAGGAAACCACTGAGGTCAACTTGGACAAACTTGGTGTGTTTAGCTGGAGAAGAGGAGGCTGAGGGGAGAGCTCATTGCAGGGACAACTTGGTGGGGAGGGACAGAGGAGGGGCAGGCACTGATCTCTGCTCTGAGGGGACCAGGGACAGCACCCAGGGAAGGGCTGGAGTTGGGGCAGGGCAGGCTGAGGTTGGATCTCAGCAGAAGGTTCTTCTTCCCCCAGAGGGTGGTGGGCACTGCCCAGGCTCCCCAGGGCAGTGGGCACAGCCCCAAGGCTGCCAGAGCTGCAGGAGGGTTTGGATGATGCTCTGGGGCACAGGGGGTGACTCTTGGGGCTGGTCCTGGGCAGGGCTGAGGGTTGGACTCCAGGATCCTTGGGGGTCCTTCCAGCTCAGCCCATTCCATGAGTCTGTGACACAGCTTTGGTGGGGGTGGCCCTTTCAAACCCTCCTCTAACCCTACAAAACAGGCTGGAAGTGACCTGACCGTAACGGAGATGGAGAGTGGCCCAGCCCCTCCTTCCCACTCTCCTTGCCCTGAGCTCTTCCCCTGCCCCCGCTCCAGTGCCCGGCCCTGCGAGCTGCTCCCTGGCACAGCAGAGATGACAGTGCTGTTAATCACAGCTCCCCTCGCAGCGTGGGCAGCCTGACAGCCCAAACACTCCTCCTCCCTCTCCAACCCCACGGTCTCCCAGCTCCCATCAATCACTCCCGCTACCGGGAGCTGGGGAATTCCCGAACAGCGCCGCTTCCCCCGGAGATCTGCCCGGGGATGGCTGTTTCTCATTCTTCGGGAGCCTGCAGAGACTGTATAAGTGTAGCAACCATTCCTCCATCCCCAGCAAAGCTCGGAGGCTCCGTGGGCAGTACAATGTTCCTCCTCCTGCTGTCTGCAGGGAGGAGGGGTGAATCCATGTGCTGTTTGTTCCCATGGCCATCAACACCCTCTCCGTGAGGAATATCCTGGAGGCTGATCCATCCTCCCTGCTCCCGGTGCTCTCCAGCTCCAGGGAACACGATTTATTCTCGCTGTCATTCAGCTTCCTGCTCGGTGGCCAGCTGGCCACTGCCCCCACTGCTGTAAATCAAGTGCCAAAGGACACTTCCAGAGCGCCAGGATGTGGCAGCCCCTCCAAATATGTGGATGTGGTCGTTTTAAAGTGAAGGAACCAAAGGGTTTGGATAGAAACAGCCTAAAGGCTGTGACGTGTTGGTCAGTGGGTGCTCCTGGCTGGGAGATACAACACAAGCCCTAAAAACCTTCCAGAAGATGCCATGGATTTAGCCCAACATGCCCAGGGTGGCTCGGTGGGGATTTTTTTTTTCTTTCTCCCAAAGAAAAAAGTACTTTCAACTTTGACATTTAAAAACCGCCTTTTGTAAGCACAAAAAAATGCCTTTCCAAACTCACCAGCTTCTGGACACATTCATGGAAGCCAAGAAAACCAGACAGGGTAACCGAGTCCAGCTCCTGAGCCAGCCCACACTTCCATCTTTCCTTAAAAAATATTGAATCCACCAAGCAGGGACTTTTGTACCGCAAAGGGACTCAACAACTGCTCTCCAGAAGCCTCAAGCGTGGTCAGATAATTCAGAACAGTTCTTCTGCCCAGCCTGAGGCTGCAAATCCCTCCATTCCACATGGAATCCCACGATTCCACCTAGAGGCCCTTCCTCTGATGTTCCTCAGCCACCTGAAACTGCAGCTGAGGCCCAGATTTTCCTGAGCTTTGAGAAAGTTTTGCTTTAAAAAGCTCAAAACACACATGGAATCCCCGCCTGGAAGGACAAAGAAGTTCCTGGTTTCATGGTGGGACGAGACCTGGGCTACAAACCAGACCATAATCTGCACAGAAAGAGTGGCAATGGGATTTGGAAGTAAATTGGGATTTCCATCACCCTCTGTGATAAAAATGTGATGGAAAAGGCAAGTTCTCAATCTCCCACCACGAACCATCTGTCAGTGATGGCAGATGGGCAACTGCTCCAGGAGATGCTGGTGGCAGCTGTGTTTTGGAGCCTGCACACCGACCACACGTGTTCCACGCTCCTGAGGACAGGCATGACATCTGTCCTTGCCAGCTGCAAGGCCAGCTGCGTGCCAGGAGCACTCTCAGCCCCTCCACTGGCAGGGCCAAGCAGAAATCTGTCCGTCACCCCCATCTGTGGGCTGCAGTTCTGCAAACCCTGCACTGCAAACCCCACAGTCCCCTTCAAGGAGAAAACTTTGTCCTTCCCCAGGTTGTCCCACAGCTCTTGAACTTGGTGCTGATGGGACTTCCCCACGACATCCCACTCACTCCTCGACCCCTGCAGAGAAGATAAGACTTCTGGGTACCATCCAGTGGGGTTTAACTGGACTGTTTATTCCCTGGAATGATGACCAACAGTCAGGAGTTTGACACTATTGGCTCCGAGGTCCAGCCTGAGCTACAACCAACATTTCAAGGGTCTCCGTGTGATGGAGCACCCAACAGAGACTTTAATTCCAGTCACAGAAGCTGCAGGAGGAACAGGATTCTCAGCCTACCATGGCACATACTGGGCA
The DNA here is from genome assembly GCA_013396655.1 of Campylorhamphus procurvoides. Taxonomy (NCBI): domain Eukaryota; kingdom Metazoa; phylum Chordata; class Aves; order Passeriformes; family Dendrocolaptidae; genus Campylorhamphus; species Campylorhamphus procurvoides. The sequence goes on along the minus strand of WBMV01005293.1, from coordinate 98,721 downwards.
TCCCCCAAACCTTTCTTTCCAGGGATTATTCCAGTGCTGGCATTTCATCCAACCTACACCTGCACCAAGGCTTCAGGGACTCTGGAGTGCCCCAAAACTTCATCTGCCCTGTCCTAGCAGGTTCCACTGGCTGCTGTCCTCTGCTCCACAACCTCCAGCCTCCATTTCCCTGGTCCCTTTCATACCCCAGGACTGGGGATGAACATCGAGCTGCTTATAAAACAATTTCTTTTGTTGATGGAAAATTCTTTGCAGGGCGTGAACAGCGGGAGAAAGAAAAGGGCTCCTCTGAAGTGCGAGCTGGCTGGAAAGCCCCCGAGGGCAAGAATCCGATCCCTCGTCTTTGAGGAGCACAGGCCTGTCTGTACAGGCTGTGGGAGCAGGAGAGCTCAGCGTGTGCAACTCCAACAACACACCAGCCCCTGCCCTGCCAGCACAACGGGAGGGTCAGGACCAGCCTCCAGCTCCTGCACCGAGCACCTGAAATGGCTTCGCTCCCCTTTGCACCCCACAGTCACAGGATGTGCTGAGCTGGAGGGACCCCCAAGGATCCTGGAGTCCAACCCTCAGCCCTGCCCAGGACCAGCCCCAAGAGTCACCCCCTGTGCCCCAGAGCATCATCCAAACCCTCCTGCAGCTCTGGCAGCCTTGGGGCTGTGCCCACTGCCCTGGGGAGCCTGGGCAGTGCCCACCACCCTCTGGGGGAAGAAGAACCTTTGGCTGAGCTCCAACCTCAGCCTGCCCTGCCCCAACTCCAGCCCTTCCCTGGGTGCTGTCCCTGGTCCCCACAGAGCAGAGATCAGTGCCTGCCCCTCCTCTGTCCCTCCCCAGGGAGTTGTCCCTGCAATGAGCTCTCCCCTCAGTCTCCTCTTCTCCAGCTGAACACCCCAAGTGCCCTCAGTGTCCTCACCCCTTCCCCTCCAGGCCCTGACCCATCTCTGTGCCCTCCTTTGGACACTCCAATGGCTCAATCTCTCCCTTCCATTGTGTCCCCCCAACCTGCCCCACTATTGCAGGTGAGGCCACCCCAGTGCAGAGCAGAGTGGGACAATCCCCTCCCTGCCCTGATGTCCCCCAGGACAGGGATGTCTCTCCTGGCTCCAGGGCACTGATGCCCCGTGGCCAACTGGCCACTGACCAGTCCCCTTTCCCAGCACTGCTTTCCAGCACCTCATTCCCAGTCTGTCTGTACATCCAGTGTTGCCCCAACCCTGGGCAGACCTTGTCCTCCTCATCCCACTAATCTCCTTCCACAGAGCCAAACCTCCTTCCCATCACCTCCCAACCCACTCAGCCTCACCTGCGTCCCTGCCCATCCCCACGTGTCCTTCACCAGCCCCATCATCCACCCAAAAATAAACCCTTCTCTCCAGCTGCTCAAAACCTCCCTGTGTGTCCCCCAGAGCTGCTCAGGAGGAAGAGATTCTCCATCTACTGACCACAAACCTGGGCAGGGACAGCCACCAACCTATTACTTGATATTTTCCATGTCCTCTGCTGCTTGCAGCAAGCCCTGGATGCAGCCACGGCGCGGATGCCACGGCAACGCTCGTAAAAAGGAATCCCAGGCATCATCAAGCGCCACCGTTGTGCAAACTGGGCAGGACACGTTCCTCAGGAGCAGGGAATGTGCACATCAGCACAGAGCTTGGGAAGCCAAGTGCACAGGGTTTGTGTTTTCCAGCCCCCTGGAGAAGCATCACTCCTCGGGCAGCCAGCCCTGCTCTGCATCAGCCCCACCTTCTTCTCCGAGTCCTCCAAAGTCCTATACATTTCAGTAAAATAATAAATAGACACCAAAAAACCCATCAACGATGCAGAAATGGGTTTGAAATCCCCCTGACAGCCTCTGTATCAAAAGATGGAACACCACAGGCCCACGAGCATCTCTTGGGGCAGCCATGCTACCTGGGATCTCACTCCTCAAAATCAGAGATCAAGACTCCAAGAAATGCTTGAGAAGGGGCTCAGATGGACCCCAGAACATACATTTTCCTTCAAAAGGGAATGATCCCCTTGGGTACATGTGTTGAAAAAGTTTGGGGCTGCTACCTGGGATCTCAGCTCCCTAGAGGAGTTGTGGAAAGACTCCAGGAGATGCCTGGGAGGAGCCTCAGGCACATCCTGGAAGATACAGTTTCCATGAAAAGAGGAAAACCATCTCGGAGAGCTTCCCTGGAGGAGTCTGGGGCTGCCACCCAGGATTTCAGAGATCAGCACTCCAGGAATGCTCCCTCTTGCCATCCCATAGTCCTCAAGAAGGCTGGGCAGGAGGTCCCACAGCTGCTCCCTGGTTGTTTCTGGTGGCAGCTCCTGGGTTGGGGGTCTGCTCATCCCAGTGCCCTCCAGCCCACCCAGCCCCTACAGACAGCTCTGGGGGGGGGATTTTCCCATTCCTTGCCTTTTCTGCCATTCCTATCCTTCTGTCCCAGCATCCCAGTCCTTGGATGAAGGATGCCCTGTAATTAGTGCAGCTTCCAGCTCCTGGTGGTCCTGCTCCAAAGCCAAGGCAGGGAGGGGACTGAGATGGCCACCACAAAGGTCACCTGGTACCTCCCATGCCACCTCACACCCCCCTGCACCGGCAGGACACGAGGGGTCCGACAGGGAATTCTCTCAGGCAAAGCCTGATCAGGAACATGACGGGAGTTGAGAAGAAAGCAAAGGGTGTGGAAAAGCAGGGAGGAGGAAGATTGTTTTGGAAGAGAAGAGGTCCAGGGCTCTGGGCAGTTTCATTAGAGGAATATTAAGTAAATGAGTCAGAGCTTGCGGCGCCTGAGGCTCGGGAAAGCTGCCGCTGGAGCGCAGGGATGGCAGGGGAGAATGAGGTTCGTGGCAGGCTGTGTGCATATGGAATTCAACCCCAACACAACAAGAGGAAACTTGTTGCCTGCCTCATGCTGTTCTTACCATCTGCAGAGATCAAGCACTGCAGCCGTTCCTCCGTCTGCGCCCGCTCCGAGCTCCGGGCCAGCCACTTTCCCAATCCACGGCACTTCCCAAAGCACTGGGGAGCACCCGGAGTGTCCCCCTGGAGCAGCCCCCACCACACCACGGTGCTCCTGCAGGTTCCACAAGTCACTTGGAGGTTGGGGGAATCTGGGTATCAAATCTGTCTTTTAATTGCTGCACCCGAAAACCTGAATATTGCACCGATAACCAGCGTGAAAGGATGCTCTGTGTGCCAGGAACCCCTGGAAGTGTCCAAGTGTCCAAGCCCTGGATGGGGTTTGGAGCAACCTGGTCTGGTGGAAAGGGGTTGGAATGAGATGGGCTTTAAGGTCCTTCCATCCCAAACCATTCCATGATTCCATGGTTCCATCAATAAATGCATATCATACATGCCTATATATCTATACAGGTTATAGAAGGATTATATAGAAGGATTATATAGGTTATATAGAAGGATATACATATGTATCCATATATATATATATATAAAAATATATACTTATATTGCCAACACAAAACCCAAGCCTGAAGTTATGATGAGTAAACCAAAACTCCTACTTTTAACTGGCAATATTAATTTCATAAGGACCTGGGAAATTCAGGATAAGGAAGTTAATGCAGAGGATGATGCAACAACAGAGATACAGGAATAATGCAGTGGACTTTACTAATATACATTTAATTGCATGAAGGAGTTGCAAAGATTTATAGGTTGAAATTCCATGGAGATATGGGAAAAAGTATTAAAGCTGCCAACCAACCACTGATCTGGGGTGATGCCAGAGACCAGGAAAGGCAAAGGGAGCTGAGGAAGGTTATAAAAATTCAAAACTACACTATTAATCCCAGAATTACTGAGGTTGGCAAAGCCCTCCCAGCCCATCCAGCCCACCCTGTGCCCGATGCCCACCTTGTCCCCAGCCCAGAGCTCTGAGTGCCACATCCAGTCCTTCCTTGGGCACCTCCAGGGATGGGACTCCAAACCTCCCTGGGCAGCCCATAATTGATGGGTGGCATCAGCCATGGCCACACAGGCAAACTTTGTACTGAGCTCTGACCAACACAGAGATTTCAGTAACTTTATCAACTTTCTTTAAGGAACAATTTGGAGAAACCTCCCAGGTAAATGCAATGCTGGGCAGTGCACAGGGGGTTGGTGGAAGACATTATTTCTCTCCTAGTGCCTGTTATATATTCAAAATCCCAAATTCTAGGAAAGGAATAAATAAACACTCTCAAACCATTACAAACATAAGAATAAGGAAAACAGAAAGGAAATGAGAGGGTAGAATATTCCTGGGAGATCCAGAAAATGTTCACAGATCCCCAAAGGCTTGGAGTAAACCTGCTCCAGAACTTCTGCTGGACCCCAAAGCCCAGCAGTGAACAATGAAGGAGAGGACAATTCCAGAAGGAAAAGGCAACCTTTGAAAAGTGGAACTTGAACCCAAAGGCTGAGAGCAGCAAGGACTGTAACTCTGACGAGTTGAGGAGCCCAGGCAAAAGAGAAAACCGTGTCAGGAGCTCCCATCCAAACAATAAAGGCTTTTTCAACACGTCAGGAGCAGGGAGCCTGTTAGCAAGTCCCTGTGGCCACCAAATGACTCCAGGAATGAAAGATGCCCTCCAAAAACGCTGGCCAAAAAAGCCAAATGGATTGTTTGCCTCGTGGGCCACTGAGGAGGGAGGCAGGAAGTTCCCTTGTGGAGCGTTTCAGCACGGCCATAAATCACTTGGGGAAAGGGGAAATTAACGAGGTGACAAAATCCACAGATGAAACGGTATTTTTGTTTGGAATTAGCCAAATCTCCAAATCCAATTTATCCCGTCTCAGACGGATTGGGAAGGCTTGCAGGAAGGACCTCAGGCTGCTCGGGGGATGGTTTGCTGAGGGTGCCAACAGCTCCCACCTCCTCCCATGCTCCTGGCCACGCATTCCCAAGGCTTGCCCCGTCCTTGGCTTCTCCATCAGCTTAGGAGAACATCACCAAAACGATCACAGCAAATCAAATGCAGCATTTTGTGCAGTTTTAAGGAGCTGGATGGGTTTGGGAAAGGGTCTCACCAAGCCTGGGGACCACGGCAAGTGGGGGATGAGTTATGACATGGAAATAGGGGTGGGGGAAAGCAGGAATTTGGGAAAAAGAGAGGAGAGCAAGTGTTCCTCAGCAAGGAGCCATCAGCTGGGAGCAGCCACTTAAAGGGCTCTGGGGGAGGAGAGAAGTGCAATTCAGTGTCGGTGAGCACAAAGGGATGTGCCTGGGAAACAAGGATTCCAGATGTAAAGCCAAAGCTATAGACTTTTAAACAGCTAATCACACTCCTGGAAGCTTCTGGAGCATTTTCTGAAATCATCATACTATTGGTGTGCACTGTATGTAGGTTTTTTCTCTATATATATTTCTGCCCTAGCCAAAAAAGCAGATGAAATTAGGAATAGATGGGAAAAGAGGAGTGGGAAATGCTGCCCATGGTACACTTACAGCCCTGAAGTCCATATGGGAATGGTCACCCTATTTCCACATGGGAAAATATGGACAAGGGAGCAAAAGCAGACAGGCAGCAACGAGGTGGGAAATGGCCTGGGGGTAAGAAGAGCCTGGGATGCTCCACACTGAAGAGGAGAGGGTCTTGGAAAGTTGCTCCAAGCCCTGTCCAACCTTGCCTGGGACACTCCCAGGGATCCAGGGGCAGCCACAGCTTCTCTGCCCAACCTGTGCCAGGGTCTGCCCACCCTGCCAGGGTAGGATTCCTCCCAAAATCCCATCTAAACCCACTCTCTGCCAGTTTGAAGCCATTCCCCCTTGTCCTGTCACTGCAGCCCATGGAAATTGTCTCTCTCCACCTTCCCTGTAGCTCCTCCAGGCACTGGAAGGCCACAATGAGCTCACCCCAGATCTCTTCTCCAAACTGAACAATCCCAGTTGCTTATTATTGGGTTTTCATTGCTAAAAAAACCCCCAAAAAACAAAAAGGCAGAACCTACACAGGATTAAACTCTCGATTCAGGCTTTCCTACTTCCTTTAAACCTGGCTCCAGGCTTTGATGTCGACTAATTAAAGCAAGCAGGCAGTTTAGCAAGGCCGGGTTTATTGTGGGGATCTCAGAGGCAGCACAGGCACTCTCCTGCTGGTTTAGCTCATCCTCCCTTTCCAGCACCTCTGGACACCTCAGAGAAGTGGAGATGAACACAACAATCCATATTTTCTTGGCTCCAGGCGGGATGACACCGATCCAAAGCGACCGAACGCTGTCCCAGTAAGACCAAAACAGCACGACCAGGCAATAGGAAGGAGGAGTAAAAAAAGCATTATCAGCTTGACTTTTGTACAGTTATCCAAATTTACAACCTTGGCTTCTCGTTTCATCCTGAACTTCCAGGCAATAACAGGTAAAAGTACATTGCTTTGCTGTGTTACTGCAGGGCAGCCATCTCCTCACTTCCAGGGGGACTTCAACATGGTTATCCTGGGATTTTTGACCAGGAAGGACCAAGACACCGAGCTCTGGGGATGCAGAGTGGAGCTCAACACTTGCCCAGCTCACTTTTAAGAGAGTGTATCACATCTGGCTTCAAGAGACAGAGTTGTTTCCTTGTTTATTTGATGCAGAACTTCAATTACAGCCTTTTTGTCATAAACTCCTTTATGGTTTGGATCTTACACACGCTCTGACCTAGTTCTTTTTCTCTGCTGCAGTGGCAGACACCGGGGTCACAACACCTGGATTGAATTTGCAAGGGCTAAATGATTTCAGGGCAAGAACTTTGAAAACCTGAAAGAAACTCAATTCCCACCTCGGTGGCTGCTGATGTCAAATTTCCAGGCATCTGGTGAGCAGCTCAGTTTACCCAGGTTGTGTCTTTGGGGAGTGAGGGGAGAGAAATTAGTGCCTTTTCTTTTTTTCTTTCCCATTTGATGCTCTGGGGAGTTTTTCCTGAATTACCTGAGCTGATAATATGATTAAATGAGGGCTCTGTGCAGTGGTGAACGTGGGCTGTACACTGAGATCTCAAGACCTGAGCAGAAGAGCCCAGGAAATCGGTCACTAGAGGAGGCAATTACTGAAATGAAGGGAAAATACACCGAGATTCTTATCTTGTTAAAACACGGTGCAAAACAAAGCGAAACAAACCGGGGAAACTAAGAGAAACCCCAAAGATATCACCTTACAGGTGCAGCCTGAGTGGAAAGGGCAGATGTATTTCCCCTGTAAGCGTATCTGAGAGACAGTGCAATTCCTGAAATGACTCTGAACTCTGGCAAAACACGCCTGAATATCCAAATTTAAACGGGAAAGAGAAATTCCTTGGAAACCCAGAGCTCTCCCCCTGCTCCAGCGCTCACAGTGAACACATCACTGAGCTGGGCTTTGAGGAAGAAAAGAGTAACTTGTACAAAAACATTTGATAAACAGTGTATTTCAGTTTGTTTGTCACCCCAGTATGACCCATTTCGTGACTGGAGAGAGAAAAAGGAGTTTGGGAGAGGTTTTTATAATTAATAATTCAGGTGACAGCCAGACTTCAAACATTTATATGGCCAAGTCTCCACACACTAGAACACCCACAGGTGAAGAATAAATCAGAAAGGCCCTTGAGATGCTCACATGTTCTGTTCTCTTCACCCTGCTCTAATCAATTAAGTGCAATCATTTAATAACTACCTATTTAACTGGGCAAGTCAATCAGGTGGAGAAACTTAGATTGCTTCTTTCTGGAAATGCTGCTGTAGATAAGAAACACCAAGTCCTTCACCATCCTAAAGGAGACCTGACACCAGCTCTGATGTCTCACCCAAGTGGGGAATGGACATTTTGAGGTGTCCAGAACCAGCCAGAGACACCCAGAGAACCCAGGCACAAAGAGCTCACGAAACACTCAAAGGATGAGGGACTTGTAGCCTTGAAAGCACCGACTGTGAAAACAACCAAAGGTCAATGAAAGGACAATATCGTGATGAAATAACAAATTAACATACCCTGTCAGGCTGATAGGGTGGTCAAAAGGTCAGATGTGATCCTCTGAGCACAATTCAGGCTGAGCAGATCGAAGATCACAGGAATTGCCGTAGTGGATTAAAGGAAATCCTTAACAAACACCCCAGCCACGGACTGGAGGCAGCCAAATTGGCACTGACCTCTGCAGGCACTGTGGTCCCTCCTCCAGGACACAGAGAAGCTACAACTCGACATAAAATCGTCCTTCAAATCTGTGCTAACACAGACACATCCCCCCAAAAAACCCCAAAAGGTCTGAAGGTTCAGCAGGGGTTCCACAGGACTTTTCAATCCCAACTTTAGGGCAGATTTGGAACATTCCCAAAACACACAGAATTCTCCAGCCCACCCCCTTAAACCTCTGCTCCTACAGATGCTGAGCCAGAGTTTATAAGCTATTAAAAGTCTCTCTTAGCACGGTCAACAGAATTAAACAAACACAAGGAAGTTTCCCTTCATGGAAACACGGGCTCCTCAATCCCCCAATTCATCCTGGTGACTCAAAGCACCATGTCCACCACCCAAAAACCCCACCTTTTCTTCCCTCACTTCATAAGTCACGGCGCTGAGGGTCAGGTTACTGCAGTGGGAGAGGGAGAAGGTTCCCCACCATCCAGCAGAGCTCCCTGGGATGCGTGTTGGCCAGATGTGTGTGCTGGGAATGGGAAGCAGGGATAGACTCCTCTACTGGGTCTGAAGCTCCTCCTTCCATAACTGGGAGCAGGGACAGTGGCCCATGTGGATTTGTGCTCTACATCTCCAATTACTACCACTTATCTCCTTCTCTAAATGACACTCCACATCCATATTCAGGAGAGAGGAACTCCAAGCAGCAATTCCCTCTCCCCACAGTAAGAGGGGAGGGACGTCCTGAGAAGTTTCAGAGTTGCCTGCAAACCACAATCTGCCTAATTCGGCATCACCCCTGGAAGCACCAGAAATGGCCCAGAGTTTGATGGAACTCCACGTGCCATGCAGATGGCAAGAGTGGAGAAACCTCTGGAGAGGCCACTGAACAAGCTGGCCTTTGGTGGAATCCACCTCAGGCAGCATCACAACATCTCACCCAACGTGTTATGCAATTCCCAGGATCCCTGCACCTCTTTATCTCCCAGCTCAGGATGCAAATGAAGAGAGGCCACCTGGCAGGTTTGGTTCTGTGGAGAGGAGATGTTCTGCTCGACATCAGTGTCTGAGGAGACAAATCACTCCGTCCTGAAGGTCTGGGGGCAAAACAAGGGCTATTTTCTGGCTCCAGTGAAACTCAGATATGACCTCGGGAAAGCATCTAAGGAACCTTATCTGGGAAAAGCCATTAAAGTTAGAAATGTGGCAGTGGGTCCTTCTGGCCCCTCTGGCAGAACTTTGTGTTCCCAGGAAAGCCACGTTCAGGAACATGGTTAGGATAACAAAAATAATAATAATAATAATAATAATAATAATAATAATAATAATAAGGGAGGCTGCCACAGGCTCATGGTACCCTGCTCCCTCCATGGGCAGATCCTGCTTCACATCCCAGGCTGGGACAGAAGTCAACACATTTTTACCAAAGCTCCCTACGGGATTTTAGGACCACAGGGGTCAAAGAAAAGTGGAAATCCCTCAGATGGGCAGAAAGAGCTGCCCAGGTACCTGCACTGGTGCAATCTGGACATCACTGGGCCATCCAGGGTCACTGACACACAGGGATGGGAGGTCCTAGAAGAGAGGGACTTCTAATAAAAACCACTCCTGAGCACCAAAACCAGGAGGGAACAGCTCAGAGGAGGGTCTGGAGGAAATGTCTTGTCTTCTGTGCAGGTCAGGCTGGGAGGATGGGCAAGATCCTCTGGTCCCTGTGACTTCAGCGTCTCCTCAGCCCGTCCCAGCCAGACCAAAACCTGCAGCATCACCATCCTGCCTTATCTTGAAGGAAGAAGGATTAGACAAGTATCAATTCATCCCTCAGGCTGCAAAATCCAGACTGTGTTCACCAGGAATCCAAGGAGCAGGATGGGCCTGCAGGCAACGGAGCCAGGACTTGCTGGCACCAGAGGAAGTCAGTTTTGCAAAGCCCCTTTGGGTCTCATTCCACATTTCTGCCCTTGGCCTGGGACCTGCAGCAGTTTTGTGCCACTGGAAGGGGCAGCATTCCCAGGGCTGGGCTCCCACCAGGCTCCCTCCATCCCATGGCTTGAGACAGGACCTGAAAACATCTGGGTCGAACAAGCAGACCTTAAAATGCAAATTATAGAAGTGCTTAGGTTGGAAAAGCCCTCTGAAATCATCGAGTCCAACCGTTCCCCAGCACTGCCAAGGCCACCACTGACCCCTGGCCCCAAGTGTCACATCCACAGGGCTGTTAAACCCCTCCAGGGATGGGGATTCCACCACTTCTCTGGGCAGCCTGGTGACTCTTTCTGTGAAGAAACTGCCCCTCATATCCAACCCAAAATGGTCTGGTTGGCAAGGGTTTGGAGCCACTTGAAACACCTCCCAGGTGGGGGAAAGGTTTTACATCCCAGAATTAGTGAATTATTTATTATTGGTTTCTTCCTGATTTATTTCTCTGCTCTCTCTAAATAAAACAGACCTTTCCAAAAAGCCCAGAACACTTACAGCCACCCAGGGCATATTTAGGGACTTCATTAAATCACCAGTGCAGACTAATTCAGCTGCTGGCTGTGGCTGAAGGAGATTCTCCACATTCTCCTGAAGCATTTAGCCCCATAAGGTCCTTCTGGTCTTTGTTCCTTCTGATCACTTCAAGCGTTGGAAAGCTCTGGAGCATCCCCAAGCCCTCCATCTCCAGGTGCTCATCCCCACACCACGGGCACACACACCTGTAGAACTTCACCCACTGGTTTCTTCCACAGCTCTTCCCACCACCTGCTTCTTGTCTTCCAACAATCACTGATCCAGGACCCTCCTCCTTAATCCATGTCTTACCCTCCCTGAAGGTCTTTGCCTTTTGGAAACTCAGCTGGCCCTCCCCAAGCGTTGACTCTGTGTTAGAACTTCCATCAGCTCCACAGAGCTCTCCCAACACACCGCCCTGGGCTTTTGGGGGTGACCTGGGGCCCAGAGCAGAACTGCAATCCCATCAGGCACCGTCCAGGGATTCGAAAGGAGAGTTCACAGACAAGTTAATAGTTGAGCGATTTCATCCTCCACAACTGCCGGGTGAACCCCACCCGATCCCGGCGACTGATAATGGTAATTGTGTCTATCTCCAGCACCATCTCATCTCCAGACATTTCAGCCTCAGACAGATGAAAGCACAAAGGGAATTGCATTCATTTTTCTGCCGGCAGTTTAGCTGCCCTAAGTGCATTTTTTTTTTAGACTTTAATTTTTTTTTAGAGCTCCTACAAACCGTCAGGCCAATGTTCTGCTTCGGATGCGACTGAAGAGAATTTAGCATTAATTTTTTTATTCCTTTCAAGCTCTCTTCTCTTCTCTTCTCTTCTCTTCTCTTCTCTTCTCTTCTCTTCTCTTCTCTTCTCTTCTCTTCTCTTCTCTTCTCTTCTCTTCTCTTCTCTTCTCTTCTCTTCTCTTCTCTTCTCTTCTCTTTTCACTGTGTCTTTACATATTTTTAGTCTGGGTTTTTTTTTCTCACTTCACCAAATTTCTTGCTTTTTCAGGATGCTTTTATGTATATTCTCACCATTATGTTTAGGTATCCTGGCATCTTTTTATAAATTTTCAAGTGCTTCTTGAGAGGTTGCATTTGATCTTAATTCCTACTGTAGTATCCTTAAATACTTTGATGCCGAGGTTATAACTCTTAGCTGCCCTCTCAGCTTCTTTTTGACCACCTTATTTGAGTTCATGTCCCTCCTTTTTGAATTAAAACACAACCGGGGAGGATTTTTGGCCTCTCAACAATGCTGCAGGAACAAATCACATCATTGTCACTGTCACTGAGTGGCTTTCCAAAAGCTGGATTTTGAAGGAGGGATTGGAAAAGACCAAGACCAGCACAGCTCCTCCTTTCTGGCTCCCCTGAAGAGTCATGGATGAAGTTCCTGCCCCAGGACCTCCTTCATCCCATCGAATTTACTGCGCAAGGTCAGGTGGACCCAAGATGTTCCACCCAGGTGCCTTCAGCAGGAGAAAGCTCTGCCTGCTTTCCTCAGGGAACCCTCAGGAACTCCTCCAGTCTTTCTTTTTGAGAAGACAACCAGGCAAGAGGCAGCCGGAGATGGAGCACGAAGACACACACGGGCTGCCCCAACCGTCCGAAATGACGAAACGGGCATTTCGCAACCCAAAACCAACAGCAATTATTTGAGGACCTGTTTTATCACGGTGGGGTGCGTCCACCACCCAAAGCAAACGTGCTCCTCTCGTGGTGCTCTGCACAGAGTTTACAAACAGCAGCTTCTGCTCCTCCTGAGGGACGAAACAGGGAGCTCTGAAGGAGAAAATGGGAAGACCAGACGAGGAGGGCAAAGGGCTGGAGGCAAAAGATGGCCCAAGGCATTCTGTGAGCTGCTAGCAGTCAAGGAGAGCACACACAGAAAAATAATGAGAAGAAACATCATTCCAAGCAAAAAGAAAGATGAAAATTATAAAGCCAAGACAACTGGGCGAGCAGATGAGGAGACAAAAATAGCTGAGTGGAACTCCATGACCTGGGGCATCTTATGCTTATGTGAATGAGACGAGGTGAACCAGAGGGTGATGGGGAGGACAGAGACACCTCTGTGGCCCCAGGGAAATGTCTGGGGAGGAGTCCCCAGGGACCATGTGCACCCCAGCATGGCTGCAGGGGAGGACATTCCATGGTCCCATGTCCTGTGTTCCAACAGGACCTTGTACAGCTGAGATACAACGTGATGAACAGAGGAAGGGGCTCTTCTATCTCTTCAGGATCTGAGGTTCCACTGGTTTGGAATAAAAGTGTCTCAGTAAATAGAAGTTATGAAGACTATTCTGCAAGGAACAAAGGACTGGAGCAGTGACAGACACACAGACACCGTATCAAACCATCTCTTTTGCTACTTTAAAACATAATGTTGGGTTTGTGAAGCTCTATCTCAGCACTGGATGGGGGTGTAAAGAGACCAACTTGCTGGTCCTTATCATCTGATCCAAACTGACACTCAGGAACCTGCAGGAATTGCCCCAATTCACTCTGTTATTTGACATTCACACCCTTAGAAATGTTCCCTGTATTTAAACAATCTGGAAGCAACATTTTAGTGCAGCATCCCACGCAAAATTCAACGTTCTCCACTCCCTGCCTGGATCTCAGCTTGCCTCTTCTGCTCTGCCATGTGCTGATCCCCTCTTTCCTTTTCAGTGCCTTCACTGTGCCTGCTCTGCTCTGTCACGGGGCTTTTTGGTCTTTGGAAGAACTGCCTCACACCTGCAACAGGACTGGAGTGCTGTTCATTTCTGAAATCTGGATCCAACCCAGTCCCAGGGTCATTCTCCTCACGTTTCTGTGGTGGACGTGTCCCCCCTCCAGCAACGCCCCCTCAGTCAAACCCAAACCCACCCCTCTGAACAAAGGGACATGGAACAACTGCTGCTTTGGAAGTAGGAAGTCAAACCCCATTCCTTCCTGTAATTTTGAACGAGACTTGGCCCACCTTTTATCAAAACAAGAGCAATTTTAATCCCCAAACTGCTCCGCTGACGTTCAAAAGTAACATGTCATAACCAAACTTGGTTAAGGAAAAAGCTCTTAATTTGCTTCACGGCGTTTATGGCCAGAGGAATGAACTCAGCTCACCAGCCACAAGTGCTGTGTTTGACAACCCAGTCCATCCCTGCCCCTGCCCCGATGCTGAGCACAGTAATAAGCATTAGATTAACCCATTTGATCACTGGAGACCAAATTACTGAGATGGAGAACAAAAGAGAGATCAAAGGGCCACTAATGCCCTTAACCAGCCCCTTCGGGGATGGGGAAGTGACGAGGTGAGAACACATCCGTGGATCTGGGCAGGTGATTCAGATCTCAACATGCAGAGGAAGAAGCTACACACCCAAAATTTCAGATCATTTCAACGGGGTGGCTGCAGGGGGGAAGAGAGTCTTCCACCGACATCTGGCAGCACCGCAGGAACCCACACACCCTGAGCACATCCAGCACAGCCTTCTCTCTCCCTGCTACCTTGGAACGCTGACCTACATGTTCCAGCGCCTTGTTTTGAGGCAAGGCCAAGCCTTGATGCTCCTAAAAACAAGATGAAAAGGTCCCAAGGCAACTCTTGGCCAACTCCTGCCTGAGCCGCGCTGGCAGCGAGCCCGAGGCTCTGAAGCATGAGATGTGATTATGATTCCTTAATGCAGGCTGAGAGTGTTGTGGGCAAATGAAAGGCTGGGCAACGCTTCCTGTTCCTCAGAGCCAGGGAAATCAGGGCAAAAGAAACAGGGATGAAAGAACAAATCACAGAACTCAAAGACAGAAGAGCCCACCGTGACCAGCCACGTCTTTACACCCCATCCTGCTGCAGCTCAAGACCTCAAGTGGAAGGAAGCCTAAAAGGGGGATAAAACATGAATGTGCATTGTCCAAGAGTGATATCTCCCCTGGACTGAGGTTCAGTTTACAACTCTGCTTTCTCTGCAACCCAGAATTTTATCTCTTTCACTCTTGGCAACCCCTGCAAGGTGGATTTTTATGATACTCAAGATGCCAGGCCTGAAGGTCAAACTCCACTGCACATTCCCCATTGCACTTCTGTGTTAATTTTCTCCTTTTAGGTAAAAAATTGATTGTTTTCAGACTAAGACTTTTGGGGAAAGTCCACAGAAAGCTTTTAGGCCTGTTTGAGAGCTCTTGGTGTGGGAAAACACAGAGATACAACACATAAAAACGTACATCAATTTTTGCCCAGAGCAAAGTCTGACACAGAGTCAGAAACTCTGAAAAACGTTCCTTTAAAAATCAAGGATTCACCTGCAGTCCAGAACAGCAGGAAATACCTCCCAAGGCTTTCACTGGATGGAGGCACAGAACCAAAAGTCGTTTCTGTGATGGGTCAGGACCATTTGACCACAAATCCAGCCTGAAGGCACCACTGAGGCCTGTTCCCCTTCTCACCCCTCTGCCAGCTTATCTTTGGGAAATGTCCACTTGTTCCCTGGGTGTATTCCAGGAGGGGGGACGTGGCCAGACATCCTCTGTTGAGTGTCACTCACTCCAGCCCTGTGGATTCAGCCTCCTGGCCACGGATCTCTGCTGGCTTCGTGTCTCCTATTCCTGCCTGTGTGTTCTTCGTGAGNAAGCCTAAAAGGGGGATAAAACATGAATGTGCATTGTCCAAGAGTGATATCTCCCCTGGACTGAGGTTCAGTTTACAACTCTGCTTTCTCTGCAACCCAGAATTTTATCTCTTTCACTCTTGGCAACCCCTGCAAGGTGGATTTTTATGATACTCAAGATGACAGGCCTGAAGGTCAAACTACACTGCACATTCCCCATTGCACTTGTGTTAATTATCTCCTTTTTGGTAAGAAACTGATTGTTTTCAGCCTAAAACTTTTGGGGAAAGTCCACAGAAAGCTTTTAGGCCTGTTTGAGAGCTCTTGGTGTGGGAAAACACAGAGATACAACACATAAAAACGTACATCAATTTTTGCCCAGAGCAAAGTCTGACACAGAGTCAGAAACTCTGAAAAACGTTCCTTTAAAAATCAAGGATTCACCTGCAGTCCAGAACAGCAGGAAATACCTCCCAAGGCTTTCACTGGATGGAGGCACAGAACCAAAAGTCCTTTCTGTGATGGCTCAGGACCATTTGACCACAAATCCAGCCTGAAGGCACCACTGAGGCCTGTTCCCCTTCTCCTGCAACCTCACCCCTCTGCCAGCTTATCTTTGGGAAATGTCCACTTGTTCCCTGGGTGTATTCCAGGAGCAGGGACATGGCCAGACGTCCTTTGTTGAGTGTCACTCACTCCAGCCCTGTGGATTCAGCCTCCTGACCACAGATCTCTGCTGGCTTCGTGTCTCCTATTCCTGCCTGTGTGCTCTTCATGAGCCTCCTGATCCATCACCTTTTTAGCACTGAAAATCTTCAGTTCAGGATCAGTCGACCCTCACATGTCATAAATAATCCTCCTGAGCAATGACCAGCACCAGATGGTGCACTGGGAAAACTGGGAGGTGTAGGTTTAAAGTCCTTTAAACTCCTTACACAGTTTCCTGCCACATGTTTTCTGGATGAGGAGAGGAGAAGACACACCATGGAAAACTCCAGCTCAGCCTTTATATGCTCAAAGGAGGGGAAGAAAGAGCCTCTGAGCTGGGTTGGATGGGACCTTAAAGCTCATCCAATTCCACCCCTGCCATGGGCAGGGACACCTTCCACTAAGCCAGCTTGCTCCAACGTGGCCTTGGACACTTCCAGGGATGGGGCAGCCACAGCTTCTCTGCCCAACCTGTGCCAGGGCCTGCCCACCCTCCCCAAAATCCCATCTAAACCCACTCTCTGCCAGTTTGAAGCCATTCCCCCTTGTCCTGTCCCTCCATCCCTCGCCAAGAGCCTCTCTCCATCCTCCCTGCAGGTTCCCTTCATGCACTGTGATTAAACCACCCCAAAACATCCCTTCTCCAGGCTGAACAATCCCAATTCCCTCAGCCTCTCTGTGTCACACCTAAAAACGTGGGCCCTGCTGAAGGTTCCTGCCAGAGCTCCACTTTTTGGGCCCTGCTTTTCCTCGGGCTGCACTCAAGGCTGGTGGCTCCGTCGTTGCTGCTGCTGGGGCAGTTCTTGCACATTTCTTAACGCCAAGCCGGGTCTGTGTACTCTGGTACGAGCTGTTCCAAGAGGCAGAAACTGCTGCTTTGAACTCTCGGCTATTGTGCTATCTGACCACTTTATTCACAGGTAATTGAAGTCCCCATTATCATTTGGTTCGACTTTCCCACTTCTTTGATCTCTGTCAACATTATGCACTCCACATCCTTTTGTTGATCCAGGAGCTGGGAGTAGAGAAGAATATACGAATATATTTGCTTTGGTTTGGGTTGGGAGTGTAACCCTCTGTGAGCTGGGGAGGAGTTGATCATAATTCCAATTCCAACCCTGTGGGGTTCAGTGCAGCAATTCCAAGGGTTAATTATCAGTGCACACACCCCACACCCCTCTGACTGGATCTGGGATTGATTTTCAGCTTCTGAGTTGTACACACCACCTAAAAAGCAAAGATTCAGGCTGCACCTCCAATTTTCACTCATTCCACCCTAAACAGATCAACTTGAATGATTTTTAAATAATTTATTCCTCGGGAGGAGGAAGAAAGAGGATGACCCTTGGGTTTGGGGTTCAGAGCCTCCAGGGAGCTTGTTCTGTGGGCTTGTTTTCAAGTCTGCTTTTATTTTATTTTTTTAAGATGTTTTTCTGCAGTCCTGAGTTAAAACAATGCGCTCAGACGGTAAGTGAAACTTGACTTTCTCCTACAATCACCTCATTACGCAACTGCCGACTTTGTACAGAAGTGGAACAAAGTATGGTGAGCCTGGTAATAAAATAATGCATGTTGGGAAAACTGGGTATGTCCTTTTGCCAATCAGTGGGACTGTGCCACTGTCCCACATCTCCACAGGAATGTTCTGTGTGTACACATGTGAGGTGATTGGTGATCACTTTGCCCTCTCTGGAGTAATGTGAGGTTATCCAGCTCTTTTTAAATACTATTATTTGGGACTTTTCCCAAACTTTTAACACTGTTTTCCAAATACAAGGCACAGAAGGAGAGACTGGAGCGATTCCTGCCACACCACATGCACTCAGGGAACCAACCCTGGGTACAGGATTGGGGTTTTACACACTCAAATAAAGAGCTGCTGATGCTCAGTTTTAGTGGCATATTCTTGTACATGCACCATCCTAAAGTGGTGAACTATTTCCCAAATAAAAAGGGGTTTTTAATTCCACAGTAAGATTTGCATGTGAATTCTGTTGTAATTGGAAAACTGGAAAATTCTTAACTCTTCCCTCAACTCTCTCTAGTGATTCTCTCCTTTTCCTTCCAATGCAATTTCCCATCTACCTTCAAACCAACTCTCAGTATCAGAGACGGAGACATGGGCAAGAAGGAAACTGGGACTTATTCCACAAAAATCAGCTCATAGAGCACCAAAAGTATCAAAAGGAGAGGCCACAGCAATCCTGTGAAAGAGAGTTCATGTGCAGACAGCCCCAGGAACTGCAGATCCCAAAGCACACGGAGATCCAAACATGCTCCTTCCAACCTCCCTGTCTCAAAGCTTTGGTTCCTCCATCTTTAACACAGGGGCAGTTTTGGACTCCCAGCAATCCAGAGGTCACAGAATCCTGGAATGGGTTGGGTTGGAAGGCACCTTAAAGCCCATCTCATCCCACCCCTTACCATGAGCAGGGACACCTTCAACCAGTCCAGGTTCCTCCAAGCCCCATCCAACCTGGCCTTGGACACTTCCAGGGCAGGGGCAGCCACAGCTTCTCTGCCCAACCTGTGCCAGGGCCTGCCCACCCTCCCAGGGAAGATTTTTTTCCTACTATAAACTTCCTAAGCTAAACTTCCACCCTGGAAACTGTGGAGCAGCTCCCCGTGGAGCTTCCCGTGTCCAGCAAGAGTTAAAGCCCAGGGCAGGTGCTCTCCCAACAAGCTGGAGCACTGAACAAGCCCGAAGATGATTTCTGCAAGAAGTCTGAGCTGTTGGTTTTTTGACCTATAAAGGCTTAAGTGGCTCTGCCTGCTTGAGAAATTCCTCTCCCTTTGCATCACACGCCGCGCTGGAGTGCCGGAGGTGGGAACACCGCTGGGGTTCCACTGGCACCTTCCTGCTCACCCACCACTGGGCAGCGATGGAAATCCAGGGATTTCCCACCAAAACCACTCCCAGGAGCCAGGGGTGCGAGGGAGAATTCAGCACCGGGGTTGTTTTATTAGAGGGGAAGAGGATATTGCTAAAGCAGCGTGCTACAGTCAAAGTCCATTTCTGGAGGTGATCCTGGAAAAGAAGAGCAGGGAAAAACGAAACCAGGAAAATGTTCTGGTAGAAGTGCCTTGGGAGAGGCTCCATTCCTTCTGTGCAGCATTGCCTACATGAAAGGAAGAAAGCATTTCTACAATTATATTGACCAGAGCACTGTGAAGATAATTACGAGCTGAAGAGCACTTGACTTGACCATAGGGCCAGCTCTGCTCCTTGAGCAATCCCATCACAGCACTGGCTGAAGGGAGCACTGCTTTGGAAACAGGACTGGGCCATCCAAGTCCCAGCCAAGAGAAGGCCTCTTTCCTTCACTGGAGAGTTGGGCTCAGTGACCCCCGGGGATCCCTTCCAACTCAGAACATCCTGTGGTTCTGCTGATACAACTTTTCCCAGTAAGGACCTGCAGTTTGTGTTCCCCTGGAAGGGCCAACTGCATCTTATGGGGTCTGACACAACCAACACTCCTTCAAAAACACCGTAAAAAACAAACTTCTTCTCTCTTTACCTGCAAAGATGATAATGTTGTGTCCCCAAATTATATTTAAAGAACCAATTGGGAGGGTGTGTGTGCACAGCCTTACGTTTATTTAAGCAGGAGTTGCAAAGCCATCAAAATCAAGCACGTGACCCAAAGTTTCTGCAAGATTGGGATGTTGACAAGCACGTGCAAAACGAGACGTTCCAACAAAGCCTAATCCTGGTGCATTTAAGATCCAACTATCAAAAAGCAAACCGAAAATAATTCCTTCCAGTAATTTCTTATTTTGTTCCTTAACAATCACACCCCATTTCCCATTTTCTCTTTCCAGAGGCAGGATGGGGACCCAAACAACTTCAGAAGTCTTTTTACGTTCCAGATGTCGATATTTAGCGGCAGAATAACAAACTTTCCCGTGAGATCTACGCGAGAGGTCACAGGTACACCTGGCCAAGCTTTCCCAGAGCACAGTGCCTGGCACCGGGCAAACATCCTGCTGCAGGAGGCACAGCCTGACCCCCATCCCGACACGGCGAGCCACCTGAAACCAGACCCGCAGGACTTCCCGCACTGGATTCGCCGGGACACGGAATGGCAGCCCTCACCTGCACACACCGAGTGGCCCCAAAACACCCAAACCAGCTCCATTCCGAGGGGCATTTTCAAAGGATGCAGCTGGCCCCTGCTCACAGTTGGAATTCCCACTGGGAATTTGGTCCCAAAGCTCCACACACCCCCCAGGAGAGCTCATCGTCCCCCCATTTCCAAAAAGGCCCACTCTATACTTTGTGCTCGGTTGCAACACCACTGTAGTTTTTGTAAGCAATAAATATTGACTTTCCTGGGCATTGCCTCACGACAGAACAGGGCCTGGAGTACATTTGGCTAAGATATATTTTTGCTTTTTTAGCCTGGCAATGTAATTTTAGAGCGGAGCTTTAATTCTGAGGAGTTCAAAAGGCGTGGAAAACCAGGCTTTAGACATGTCACAAACTGCCCGTGTTCATTCTCACCCAGGTGACCACGTTCTACAGCTGGCTCAGCTGTGTTTCTTTCCTTATAAAACGACACAAAAATTATTAATTTAATTTAATTTACCGAGCTACAAGTTTAATTAAGATTTCAACATCCCCCATTTGGAAAGTCCGTGCGAAAATGAAGATTTAATATTCATGAAGGCTGTTTTGTTGTATTTTATTTCTATTTTTTTATTCTCAAGAATAAAGCAGGGCAAATTACCCACAGAACTGCGAGAGGGCACACGAGGTGTGAGGAAACTGAGCCCCAAACTTGGCGTGTGCAGGACATGGGGCCGTTCAGGGAATGGTTGTGCAGCACCTGCACCCCCAGCCTGCTGGTCAGATGTTTTTCCCTCAGTAAAAGTCAGAAACCAGCATTAATTCATGGATAAAAATACCTGGTGGTGACACCACCGGAGCTACATTCAACTTTTGGGGACAGGCATCCAGAGCAGGGTCAGGGATTCTGGTGGGCACAGCCTGGATGGGTGTTGGAGCTGGAACAGCACAGGGTGTAGAAATCCCACGGATTTCACAGGAAAACCCAATAATCCTGTTTCCTCTCAGATGTTTCACGTCTCAACATGTGACTCGACACACTCAGCTTTACAACACCAATCGAGATACGAAACCACCTCCGTGGAATCAGCCGACCACATCCACAATTCCCCATTAACAGGGCGCCGCTCGGTCCCAAAGGAAGGTTCGCCCCTTTGCACGATCCCGTCCCCCCCGACCCCTGGAACTCGGGCACCCCAAAAACACCTGGGATAAACCCGTGCCAGGTGAGCAAAGCGGGACAAAGCACGGCCACCCTTACCTGGAGCAGCTTCCCCTCAGCCGGGGTCACCTCGGCGACGTTGGCGAACTCCCCTTCCAGGATGATGGGCTCCACCTTGAGCGGGATGACCCTGATGATGGCCTTCTGTGCCGCCGCCCGCTCCGACTCCACGGCGGCCGCCAGTGCCAGCCCAGTATGGCCCAGTGCCGCCTGCAGGGTCGCCATGAGCAGCCAAGGCCAGAGGACAGCCAGCTGCAGCTGGGGGCCTGCACTCATGCTACCAGCTGCAGCAGCGGGCTCGGGCCACACATACCGCTCGGGAACGCCGGATAGCTCCTCGGGGGTCCCAAGGCAGAGCCCTGGCACCGGGCAGAGGGGCTCGGGCA
Organism: Campylorhamphus procurvoides; assembly: GCA_013396655.1. NCBI lineage: Eukaryota > Metazoa > Chordata > Aves > Passeriformes > Dendrocolaptidae > Campylorhamphus > Campylorhamphus procurvoides. Next base: position 77,182 of record WBMV01005293.1, on the reverse strand, counting down.
CCGCCAGCGCGGCTCAGCGGGCGACGCCAGCTCTGGCCATCGCCGTGCCGCTCGCCCGCTGCCACGTGCTCGGGGGCCGCCGGCAGCTCACAGGCATATTTTGAACCAGCAGACTAAAGGAAAGGGGAAAATTATCCCAACTTGCGAGTCCCTCCTCCCTCTCCGACGGATAAATCCGGAATGATCAGCGAAGTGGGTCGGAAAGTAGGAAATCAGTTTGGAGTTGCAGGAACTAGGAACTTGCTGGTCCTACCAGGATGAGGCACAAGGAGATGTCCCCACCAATGTGGAGTGCTCGTGTGTCCTGCCCAAGAGTTAGGAAGATCCACAGGCTCCAAACATCCATCCCAAACCCCCTGGGGAGACACCTCAGCTCCTCGCCAGCATTTCCCACAGCACAAGCACAACCTTGAGCGTTATCGGCGCTGATCGGTTCCCTTCCCAGGAACCAGGCAAGGTAAATTCCCTGAATTTACGGCGAAAAGCAGGTTTGCTTCGGTACCATTCCCTTCCGAACGCAGTCGATCCCTTCCATCTTTCTTGTGCCACAAGTGCTTCATTCAAGAGCAGCTCTACTTTCCCCCTTATAGCAATCCATGCTCCACTCCGGGTGCAGTCCTCCGGGACAAGTAATAAAGCACCGAGCTCCTCTTCGTAGTTTCCCAAGTTCCCAGGGAAGAAAAAGGCCCCCCAAACGCTCTCAAAAGGTTTAGACACCGAGGCAGACAGGTACGAGGCAGGGAGCGACGGCGTATCTGGTTTCTCTGGCACTATTTCTGTGCGCGCCCCAGTTCCGGTATGGCCACTTCCAAGCACACGTTAGGAGGATCCCGACTCCAGGCCCCGCGAAAGAAAAGAGAAAGTTCCATGCTCTGCCCAAAGGTCACATGAAACGTATCGAGGAGTCTTCATAACGTAGGGGGGGGAAGTCACACAGGAGGTGTTTCCCGATCAGACCCGAAGGGATCGCTCGGCTACGGAGAGAAACTGGGATTTACAGGAGGGGGGGAAAAATAAAAGCTTTGCAAACCTGCCGGAGTCCAGGAGGGAATGCTGCTGTAAATCCCAGGCAAAAGTTATTTCCAGGAGCTTAAAAAACTCGTGCGGCTCTGGCGCTGTTTGGGTCCGGTCTTAAATTTAAAAAAAAAGGAAAAAAAAAGGTATTTATAGCAAAAAAAAAGGGAAAAAAAAACCCAGAGGAGAAACTCTCGCACACACGCAGCAAGGCAGGTAGGTGCAAGGGGAGCTGCAGGAGATCAAAGGCGGAGAATCAGAGGAGGCAGCGGAGCTGCGGGGGCAGGCACGGCATGGCTGGGAGCGGGGGGTCCGCACGGGGCGGCCGGGGGGGACACGGGATAGCCCGGGATAGCCCAGGGATAGCCCGGGATAGCCCGAGG
>WBMV01005293.1:30819-74918 GCA_013396655.1 Campylorhamphus procurvoides | reverse complement strand
AGGGAAAGGGACCCCATGGAAAGGGATCCCAGGGAAAGGGACCCCATGGAAAGGGACCCCATGGAAAGGGATCCCAGGGAAAGGGACCCCATGGAAAGGGACCCCAAGGACAATGAACCTCGGAGTGCTCAGGGAAATGGACAATGGTGCAAATGAGTCCCTTGTTTGTAAACTTGTCCCTTGCTGAGGGTTGTTTCTCCTGTCAGCAACTACTGAAACATCACGAGTGTTTTCGACTCTATCACCTGTAATTTAAAACACGGAGGAAATGCAAATCAACGCCCGTTTCTGTTCAGAAATTTAATTTCTTGCATTATAAAATGAATATATATATATATTCATTTATGCCTATTTATCAATACCAGCATACATTCAATACCAGCATATCCATCAGATAGCAATATATATATCACATATCAATATACTTATCACATATCAATATACCTATCACATATCAACATGCTTATAATTATAGACATATAATTGTATGTAAAAATATAACTATATACATATATAAATGTAACTCTGTATCACCATAACTATATATGAAATATAACTATATACAATATAACTATATATACAATATAACTATATATAAAATATAACTATATATACAATATAACTATATATGCAATATAACTATATATACAATATAACTATATATAAAATACAACTACATATAAATATTACTATATATAAATACAACTATAACAATATAACTGTATACATAGAAAAATAGAACTATATACATATAGAACTCTATATAACTCCAGCTATACACACATATATAAATATATCTCTACACACATATAAATATAACACAGGGAGCCTGGCAGCTGCTGCACATTTTCACGTGCTCTCTCTTGTTCCTTCCCAAAGCACCCCCCCTTGGAAGGCACATCTGCCAGCAGATGGAGATCGAGGAAAAAACGGGAATATGGAGCAAATGTGGGCCCTGGTGTGTGTCACACACGTGTGTGCTCCCATCAGGGGCTGTAAAACACAGGGATTTGGGGCCTGCTTTGGAAAGAGTAGGAATCCCTTCAGTTCTTCAAGCTTTAAAGAGAAAACAACAAGAAAAATTCTCCCACGCGGTTTTGCCTTCATGTCCATGGGTACCAACTGCTCTAAAGCCTGGCAGGTCCTGCTGGAATTCCTGGGGTTGTAACACACCTTTACTGACCCGTGGAGAGCCTCAAAGTCACCAGGGCTGGTGCTGAGATCCTACAGGGAATTTGTGGGGTGACAGCACAAACAAGAGGCTCCTTTTTGCAAATAATTCAGAGCAAAACTGGGATATTTCCAATGTCTGCTCAAGCATCCTGGTAAGTCACCACCCCAGCCCAGTGAAAGGCTTTAATCTCTCAGCAGAGACATTCAGCTCTGAGGCAAAGAACTGCAGCCCTTGTTCCTTCTCGCTGCTGACAAAGAGACTTCACTCCTTCCTGAAACGTTTCAAACGGGTGGTACGGGCTGAATTATTAACCAGCACCATTATCTGGGGTCTAGAAGGTCCCCTTTGAAGTAGCAGCTCCTCTGGAGGTTGAACAGCCCCAGCTCCCTCAGCCTTTGCTGCTCAGGGAGATGCTCCAGTGCCCTCCTCATCCTCCTCCTGCAGATGTGCCTGCCAGGGCTGCCCAGAGGGGCAGGGCTCATCCCTCACCTTTTCCTGATGCCCCCCAGGATCCCACTGCAATCCCTGCTGGCTCAGGGACAGTTTGCACCCCTTGGAATGACAGATCCTGCTCAAACAACTTGTCAGGGCTCTGAGATGCAGAATTACATGGGTGAGATGCAGAATTACACTGGGCTCCCAAGCCCAGCCCATCCTTAGGACTTTAAATAATACCGTGGTCCTGCCTTTTTGGGGCTCCTGCTCCAGGTGGGTTTTGCAGGCAGCCAGTTACTCAACTGGGATATTGTCATAACCACGTGGCAAAAACCTGTAGGGTTAAAAAAACCCCAAAAAGCAAAAAGTCAAAGAACCAAAACCCCCAAAAAGCAAAAAGTCAAAGAACCAAAACCCCCAAAAAGCAAAAAGTCAAAGAACCAAGTGATGTTTCTGTTCCACTGAGGAAATAAAGGCCCAAAGTTAAGCACCTGGAGTTTACCTTTAGACAGAAAGGTGTTTTCACTGTCACCTGTTCTGGAACATTCATCTCCTCTGCAAATACCCTGTCAGTGTCCCGAAGAGCAAGGGCTGGAACATTTCCTGGTGGTGAAGGGGGAAAAAGCTTTTGCAAACTGGGATGTGGGAGTTTGCAGAAGACAAAAGGGCATCACACTTGGCAGTAAGAGATTAGTGATTCCAAAAATCAGACTCCTCACCTTGAGTCCAGGGTGGGGGATGTGAGGGAGGGTGAGGATGGACCAGGCAGGAACTGATGCCCAGGAGGTCCCACCTGGCCAGGAGGCCCCGAGGATGCTTTTGCCATCCCAGGGGAGCTCTGAATGGGGGTTTTTGTGTTCTGTTTTTAGCAGAATTCATATAAATCCAATAACCTTCAAAGCAGAAAGAAGACAATGAGGAGTTTCAAAAGCAGCAAGTGTTTCCCGAGTGAAGACCAAGTGTCTGTCCTGATGCTTCTCCTGGAGATAAATCAGATTTAAAGGACTCTTTATATGAGTCATATAAAGCTGTTGTGAACAGAAACTCAAGGATATTTAAAACACAATTTTATTTTGGAAGAGCTCTGGTATGAAGCCCTCAGTGGCAGATTATCCTCAGACTTTCTGGCTGAGATAATGGTTGATAAAAAGCTAATTCCATAGAAGAATGAATTCAAACAGGAAGCCACAGCATCACCTCCTGGGAAAGCCATATCAGATCAAATGCTGGTGAAAGACTCAGCAGCAGGAGGAGCAGCAGGTCCTGAAGGGAACAGCACAGGGGTGAGATCCCTTCCCCTGGCTCTGAGGATGCAAATCCTGCTGTGGATCCCCCAGGGAGCTGTGGGCACTGGGGATAAGGGAGGGGAAGAGAAAAGCTGGAATTGGAGAGGTTTAAGCACAGCCTTTCCATTAAAGACAAACCACCTTTATATTTTTAGGATCCGGGTTTGAACGGAATTCCTTTCATTTAACGTTTGTTTCAGTCATATTTTTCTAAACCACAAACAAGGGGGTTCACTTTTCCTGCATGGCTTGTTTATTGCCTGAAGCAGCCAGGATTTTAGGGAAGATCTGTGTTACCAAGTCCAGGGATGGATAAGCTCAACCTTGCCAAAACCAACCAACCAACCCATCCCCACCGAAATTCTCCTGCCTCTTTTTCAGGGGACCTCCCCTCGCAGCTGTGGTGACACAGGTCACCTTGTGGGATGCTCTACAGGATCTCATCCACATTTCCAGGAGGGGAAAGTGGCCCCACAAAGCACAATTTAAATCCTTTTAGTTCCTCTAGGTGAGACAGTTGGGTCAAGGTTGGCAATGGAACAATGGGAAGGGGTAAAAGATGGAGAAGTCAAGGCTCAAAATACTGACAGTTCCTGGTCAAGTGAGAAAAGAGGAAAAATGGGCAAATTTAGATGAAGTGGTTAAAGGAAAGATGGGCATTTCACTGACAACCAGCCCTTTGCAGCCCTAAACCAAAAGTTTTGGGAATTATTATCCCAAACACCCTTTCTGAGATCACAAGTTCTTTAATTGTGATTTCCATCGCTCAAACTGACCCCTGAAGTGCTGGATGGAAAAGGAGCTCAGGACAAAAGGGAGAGGACAAAGATGGACTGTTGTAAAATAAATATTAGAATATCAGTGGCCTGGGTTGGCTGTTCTTACCCTCACACGTTATCCTGGCCATAACCAAGTTGGATAAACTTGGATAAGCTTATATTAAAAAAAGAAATCATGAATAAAAGACCAAGGTTGATATTTGCAAGGCAGGAAACTGGCTGATCAAGCTCGGGTAGGTCAAGCCTTTTTTCAACACACATAAGCATAACTTGCTTTGCTCGTCTTCTGTGAGGGGGGAAAATAAAGGATATGAATTATGCTGTCATTTTTACTTGCATTTTTACTTCAGATCTTTTGATATCTGATAAGCCAGGCCCTCCAAGAAGGATAGAAAGCATTTCAATCCTGCAGTTCTCTCATCTCAGAGGTGGGGCCAGTCCCAAAAGTCACCACGGGTTTTTCCTCCTTCCTCGAGTGAAACTCAGGGCTGCAGAAATCTGTCTGGGGGGAAAAAAGGGGAGCTGTTTCCCAGCCTTTTCATGATATTAAAGAATTTCTTTTTGTCCAGGCATTCTTCAGAGATAAACACAGACTCATTAACTAAGACAGATTCTGGTGAAGTCAAGCACAAAACTTTGGAAGGCCATGAGGACACCCAGGACCTCCCTCGAGTCACCAAACCACTCGTTTCTTGGCCAGCTCTCCTTGGAAATCGAGATTTGTGACCCCCAGGGCTTTCACTGTCTCAAGTGATCCTTCATTCCATTCCCTAAACCTCCAGTCCCCTTCCAGAGGGGATCCCTGTGCTGGTCCCAGTCGGGCTGAGCTGCAGAACCAGCAGGGCCAGTCGGAGGGGCAGGGGATGGGAAGGGCTCTGGTGGGGCTGGGAGGATCCAACACACGGCTCAGGGGTTGTGGGGGGAGTTCTCTGGCTCATTGTGAGGAAATATTGCAAGGATCAAGCAGGAAAAAAGGTGTTCTTACCTCCCATTTGAAGGCTGATTGCTTCATCTTTAACACTATTTATCCTAATCTGTGTGATACAGTCTATTGGGTTTATGTATATTCTTAAATATATTTAAAATGTGCACTGGGAAATTGGTGTACACACAGAGCAATTCCATAATCACAGTGGTTTGTGTCTCGCTGTCACCCTCTTGATTCGGCTCCTTGATTTTCTCATCAGTCACACTGGAATGAAACACTGATTTCATCCTAAAAAGCAGCTTTGTGGCTGAGGCAGTTTCTGCAGGTGTTGCTCTTTGGGGACACACAGAGCTCATTTAAAAACAAAGACATTATTCCCAGGACAGACAATCTTTCAAATCTGCAATTGTTCTGGGAGAGGGAGAGAAGTCCTTGATGAACTCAAAGTTAGTCCAATGTTCCTAAGAAATAAATGTCATAAAAATCACCTGAGATGGGAAACAGCTCAGAGAGTTTCTTTGCAACACTTGGCCCTTACACAGGGTTTTACATGAGGTGTATGATAACCAATAAAGATTTTATTCTCTTTGCCTGTTGCTTTTGTTGAGGGGATGCTGATTTTTTGGGCAGTTCAGAGCAACAAAGGCAGGAGTTGATCAAGAGCTCTTGGACATCCTTCCAAAGAAGCCCCAGATGTGGGAATGACTCGAGAGCTGATTCTGAGCAGCTTTCTGATGAACTCTGCCCATCTCTGAGAACACCCTGTGAGCTGTGAACAGATCCCAGATCTGGGTGCTGCCAAAAACCTCAATGCTATCTGTGTTTCCCTCCCTGGAAACTCCAAAGTGTGTTTGCAAACCTGAGCAAACCTCCAGAGGAAACCTCTGAAGGGCTTCTGTGGGCATAAAACAGGAGAGCAAAAGGAGAACTTTCTTGTGACCTGCTGGAGTGATTTTGAGGGAAAACAAATAGATATTACAAAAAAAAAAGCCCAAAAAACCAAAAAAAACCCCAAAACGCAAACCCAATCTTCTAAGAAAATAAAAGGAAAGACCTGAAGGGAAGAAGTTCTTGTCTAAAACATCAAATCCAGATCCCGTGCCCTGAAAAGCTCCAAGTAAAAAGCCCAAACCCCTGAAGGAAGGAGCATTTACTGAGGGCAGGGATATCAAAGAAGAACCTGGAGATTCATTCCCAAGTCTTCACATGGAGTCAGGAGTCGCCAAACAGACTTCACTCACACTTTTGTCCTGCCCTCTTAATTGGAGAGAGGAGATTTCTGGGCTCTTTTGTCTGAGATATCGTTAATCCCGTCCTGCCCTGGAGAAATTCCCAGCTCCAGCCCCTGCTCTTGGGAAAGAGCTGCCAGGGAACAATGATGTGCTTTGAGGAGACAGCCAGGAATGGCACCTTGTGGCTTAATATTTCCTGGCTATGTTGGGAAAGAGATCCAGCTCCTTGTTCATCCACACAGGATGGAGTGGGATGGGGGGGTTGGCCAGGAAAGAGGGGTGGCCGTGGGAGGTGAGGATGGCACAGGGATGAGGGACAAGACCCTTCTGGGGAGGAACAGCAGGGCCAGCACTGCCAATTCTGGGGAAATGCACCCGAAGGGACGAAGAGAGGAGGTCACAGAGCCCACCCTGTGCTGATCCCCACCTTGTCCCCAGCCCAGAGTGTCACATCCAGCCCTGCCTTGGGCACCTCCAGGGCTGGGCACTCCAAACCTCCCTTCCAAGGCCTGACCACCCTTTCCATGAGGAAATACCCACAGTTGGAGGTATTTGGGGATTGGATCAGTCCCTGCTTGCTCTGCTCCTGTCCCCCTTGGGCACTGCTGTCAGAGGAAAGGATGAGCTGGTGGGAGTTTGGAGTGACCAAGGCCAGTGTTTTATTCCCAAATCATTAGAGGATTATTGAGGCACTCACTCAATCCTGCTTTGTCAAAACTGGAAACAAATGGGATTAATTGGGTAGAAATACACATGGGGAATCTGGCTGGAGGGGTGACAACACTAACATCACACCCTAGGGACACCTTCCTCTGGAGACAATAAAATTTTGGGGGCTCTCAGTGTTCACTCAACCCTCACCTTGGCTGGAGGCTCTGGGGCTGCAGCACGACCTGTTCCCTTCTCTGGTCTGTGATGCCCTGGAAACCCTTCACTCCTCCAGCTCAGAACAGCCCCATCCAAACAGACCTTTGGGGATGATGCCAAGCCCGTGCCAACCACTGAACCCAGCCCAGCACTTCTGGGGAGGGCACTGCCCAGGCCAGAGATCCAAAGAAGAGCCCTGGGTGGTGTTCCTGGTGAGCTCTGTGCCCACATGTTGGCACTGAGGGCTCTTTCCTGCAAGCCCAGGAAAGCTGAAATCCCAAAAATGCAGCTCTGGGATCCCCAGCACAGCAAGGACAGGGAGCTGCTGGGGAGAGTCCAGAGGAGGCAGCAGGATGGTCAGAGGATGGAGCAGCTCTGCTGGGAGGGAAGGCTGGGAGAGCTGGGATTGTTCATCCTGGGGAGGAGAAGCTTTTGGGGGGAACTAATTGTGGCCTTGCAGGACATGAAGGAGCTAAAAGAAAGATGGAGAGAGATCACTGACAAGGGATGGAGGGACAGGACAAGGGGAATGGCTTCCCACAGGCAGAGGGCAGGGTTAGATGGGATACTGGGAAGGAATTCCTCCCTGGGAGGGTGGGCAGGCCCTGGCACAGGTTGGGCAGAGAAGCTGTGGCTGCCCCAGCCCTGGAAGTGTCCAAGGCCAGGTTGGACGGGGCTTGGAGCAACCTGGGCTGGTGGAACGTGTCCCTGTCCATGGCAGGGGGTGGGACTGGGTGGTCTTTAAGGTCCCTTCCAACCCAAACCATTCCATGATTCTAATGAAACAAATGCAAACCCAACATGATCAGCACCAGACTGTCCCAAGCTTGAAGCAGCTCCTGCTACATCATTTCTGCAAAGATCTCTTGGGGATTGAAGGGATGTCTGGACCTTTCTCTTCACCCAAGGCAGCAACAGGCAGAAATTCAGGTTATCCTCAGCTCAGCTGGGCCAGGGGACACGACACTGACACTCCCCAGCAGCTTCCATTCCACTCCAGCACTCTCTGTGTGGGAATACCAAGGAAGAACCTCAAACCCATCATTTCACTGTGAGCTTAAAATATCAGGCCCCAAATTTCTGCTTAAGGGGAGCTGGTGACTCATGTGGAGTCACCAGTACTCAAAGCTGTGCAGGGAATTAGGGAATGGAGCTGTGCCTGGTCCTTCCTGATCGATGGACACGTTGGAATGGGCCTGGATGCAAAATCTGGCCAAACTCTGGTCCTTTTCCAGCCAAAATACTGATGGAAACGAGGGTGGGGCCCAAAGTCTCTTCAAGAAGGGAAAATCTGAACTTCAGCATCCAGGTGGGATTCTTCCCTTCCTCCTGCAAAGCCTCAGAGCTCTGGCAGCTCTCGACTCTCTGCACGCTCCATGAACTACAAGGCTCATCAGGAAGAGATTCATCACCTTCCAAAGGCCCCATCTCAGAAAGCTGCAGTGACTCAAGCTCTGGGAGGTGCCTGTTCCCTGCTCTGAGTGTGTAAGGTGGACAGGCCCAGGCACATCCAGGTGATTATTCCACATTCAGATGAGTCTTGGGCGAGCTCGATCCTCCGACTCGTTTTACAAGGGCGTTACTGATGCAGCCTCTCTGCTTTTCTCAAGGGAAAATGTGGGGCTGCTCCTGCCATGTTCAGGCAGATGTTTCCAGCTGCTTTCCCTTTTGGCCCTGTGGATTTTAAGCCTTGCACACAAAGGAGGTTATTTTGTCATTCAGAGTATCAGCATAGCTCAGCAGAGAGGTGACCAAGGGTAGGGGAACCCTCTACAGATGCATCGAAGGCATGACTGGACTTGCAAGCTCAGGTGGCACCAAAAACTCCCATTTCTCACTGTCTCCTCGAGTGATTTTTGGTTATTCTCTGATAATAAAGCTTCACTGCACTGCTCTGATCCAATCCTACCTCTAGCAAAGGGTTTGAAAGCAAACAGAACCGAATCCTTCAAATAATGATGGTCTGAAAAGCCCAGGTGGGCATCTTTTCTTTTACTGCTCTTTCAGGAAGAATCTCAATGAAAAACCCAGAGGAACCTTCACTGAAGTTAACAAACAAGTTGGAATACACATAAAAAGAAATATTTTAACAAGGTTGTACTTTGATTCAGTTTAATGGGACTTCAAAAGGGAAATGAAAAGAATCAAGACTAAGATTCCCCTCGCTTAGGAAATACATATTTGAAGTATCACTTTGCAAAGACTTTAATCCTGGGGCTGTGCTCTTAAGATGAAGGAAAGAAGATGTTCCCAGGTGAAGAAAGAAGCTTTCAGCATTCTGTGTGTGACAATGCACAGGAGAAAGGATGGTGGAGAGATGAAGAGATCATAGAATCTCAAAATGGTTTGGGTGGGAAGGGACCTTCAAGACCATCTCATCCCACCCCCTGCCATGGGCAGGGACACCTTCCACCAGCCCAGGTTGCTCCAAGCCCTGGCCAACCTGGCCTTGGGCACTTCCAGGGATGGAACAGCCACAGCTTCTCTGCCCAACCTGTGCCAGGGTTGGTATTTTTGTCCTAATTTTGTTTAATTAAAAAAAGAGAGAGAGAATTAGGGTAACACTGACGAATTGTGGACAAATGTTTTTTTTTCTCCTGGCTGAAAACTCACCAGGGGACTCCCAAAACCTGGAGGAAGGACAGGAACACCAAACAGAGAACCTTTTGGCTTTAAAGGTCTCTCTGCCTTTTAGACTTTACACTTTCTATCCAATTCCCACCTGGCACATCCACACCACAGAGCACTGCAGGAATATATTGAAATTATCACTTTTAACTGCCTTTTTGACAAGCAAGTGCAGAAATTCTTTTCACACCTGCTGGATTGGAGGGCTCTGGGCTCTGCAGGGAGGATGTGCAGCTGCTGAGCTGGGAAAGGGAAGTGGAAAAGCTGGAAAAGCCGGGGAATTCCTGTGCCCTTGGGATGAGATTGGCATGGAGAAGTGTGGAAAGAAGCTGCCTTGGTGGGAAAAGTGCCCCCCAGTCAGCAGTGGGTGCAAGAGGAAGCCAAACAAGGGCTGGAGAAAGGACTTTCCCCAGGCAATGAAGCTCCTCAGCATTTTGGGGGGAGAAAGGCCACCTGTCCCAGGCCCAGGCTGTGCCCTCAGCCCTGCAGTGGCACCAGGGCAGTGCCAGCCCAGGCTCTGGGCAGCCTCCCATCTCCTCAGACCTGCAGGAACGAGTGCCCAGGGTTTGGAAAGGTGCTGTAAATCAAATAAATGTGGAGGAGCTGCCTAAACAAGGCAGAGCAATCCAGAGAGCACTGCATGTTCAATCTGGCAATAGGGGGAAAAATAAGGGGACTTGATGATGCTTGTGGGGCACTTCCAACCCAGAACATTCCAGAAAAGCTGTGGAATCATAAAGCCAGACTTTAGCAGGGATCCCAAATGTGACAGCAATGTCCAAACCCTCCAAGTGGTTTGTGACAAGGCATTTTGCCACCAACAAAAACTCCAAGTCAACTTTTTCCAGTCAGCTCCACTAGTTCAGTTTAGACCAAAATATCCCATTTCCTTATTTCCTACATATTCCTTTTGTTCTTCCCTTAGTTTCCTCCCTTTGATGCTGATTATTCCACCAAATGATCATCTGGTCTTGTACTGAGTTTGATCTCTCTTAGAGGCTGTGGTGACTTTGCTGAGACATGGACAGGAACCTCCACCAGATCCCTCAAAGAACACCTGGAAGACCATTTGGTTTATCAAGAAGCCAGGGTTTCTCAGCCCTGGAGTTCCCAGCTCTCACTCTAAAGGAATTTTTCAGAATAGCCTCACTTTTAGCTCTTTCTGGCCTGGCCAGGTTGGACAGGGCATGGGAAAAGCTGGGCTAGTGGAAGGTGGAAAAGGTGGGACTGGATGGGCTTTGAGGTCCCTTCCCACCCAAACCATTCCCTGATTCTCTGATGGGAATGAACTCCAGAAGGGCAACTTACAGAGACCATTCTGCAAGTTCACATGAAATCATTAAGAATCACTAAATAATTACAAGCTGGCCCTGAACATTTATGAAGAGGCAACATTCAGGAGGGATTATTTCCTGCTCAGGAAGAGCAGGGGATAAGTATTTTTATTCTTGAGTGTTTTCATTTTAATCATATATTAACAGACAATGACCAGAGGTCTGAGAACTCCTTTGTTTATGTTTTACCTTTGGATAAGGAAATTAAAATTATCACTTTTAACACATCAACAAGACACCCCAGGATGCCAAGTTGGGAAGGAGCAGCTGCTTTACAGGAATTGTTCCTGGATGTTTAACACAGAGCTCCATGTTGCAAGATATTTGGAACAGACTGATGCTTTGCAAACAAAAATATCTTTTATCTCTCAAATTACCTCACATCTCCCATGCCTAAATCACCAGGACAGGAAACTGCCAGCCTGTCAGAACTCGACTGGGAATCAAACCCACTGTTTGCCTTGTGCCTTTCTAGAAACGGAGGCTCCAAGAGCCAAAACTCCCTAAAACTGAGGGAAAAAATCAAAAGGCCATGTCTTTGTGGGTATTTGCTCTACCCCTGGCCTGCAGTGCATCAGTCAGGGCAGGTTTCCCTGCACAAATCTGTAATGACTCATTATCTGTAATGTCTTAACAGAGTTAACATCACATCTTTAATTTAAATGCTTCCTAACTGGGTGCTGAGGTGAGTTCCTTCCCTTCTCAAGTGCTTTGTTTTGTTTTCTTGGTATTGCAGGTGAAGTGCCACACACCCCACAGAAAACCCCACAGGGATCAGATGGCAATTCCTGCCTTGAAATAGTAACCAAAAATAAGGCTCAGGATACCCTGACCCGTTCTGGGGGCAGGTGGTGCTAAGGGAGCAGAACCATCCCTGGCTGCTCCCCTTTTCTGGCTGCCCAGTCCCACTTCTCCCACAGGGAACCTTTCCAAGCTCTGCATCCCCCCTGCCCAAGGCCCAGGCAAATGAACCCACTCAGTTCTCCTCAGATTTTGGTGCTGAACCAACATGGAATCCCAGAGTGGATCAGAATTGAAGGGACCACAGTGGGGCATCTGGTCCCACCTCTGCTCCAGCAGGGCCATCCCAGAGCACAGGGCACAGGATTGTGTCCAGAGGGCTCTGGAATATCCCCAGGGAGGAGACTCCACACCCTCCCTGGGCAGCCTGTTCAGGGCTGGGTCACTGCCCAGCCAAGAAGTTCTTCCTCCTGTCCAGGTGGAACCTCCTGGGCATCAGTTCCTGCCCGTCCCTCTTGTGCCAGGGCTGGGCCCCCCGAGCAGAGCCTGGTCCATGCTCTGCCCCCTCCCTGCAGGCACTGCCACCCATGGGGAGTCCCCTCTCAGGGGGTGCTCTGGAGGCTGAACAGCCCCAGCTCCCTCAGCCTTTGCTGCTCAGGGAGATGCTCCAGTGCCCTCCTCACCCTCCCAGCCTGCCCTGGCCCCCTCCAGGAGCTCCCTGGCCCTGCTTTGCTGAGGAGCCCCGAGCTGGCCCCAGCCCTGCAGATGTGTCACATCCCCCCATCCCTCATCCCCCCATCCCAGCTGTCCAGTCCCCCAAGCCCAACCATCCCCCTCAGCCCAGGGCTGGTTCACACCACCCCAGCTGAGGCCCAGGGGTGACACTCTGAGGGGAAATTTGGGGTGAAAAGGCAGGAAATTGGAGCAGGGGTCCTATGAGGAGCAGCTGAGGGAGCTGGGGGGGCTCAGCCTGGAGAAAAGGAGGCTCAGGGGGGACCTTCTGGCTCTGCAACTCCCAGACAGGAGGGGGGAGCCAGGGAGGGGTCTTTTCCCAGGGAACAAGGGACAGGATCAGGGGAAATGGCCTCAGGTTGTTCCAGAAGAGATTCAGGTTGGATATTGGGGGAAAATTTCTTCACTGGAGGGGTTGTCAAACACAGGAACAGCCTGCCCAGGGCAGTGGTGGAGTCACCACACCTGGAGGGGTTCAAAAACCGTGTGGATGTGACACCTGGGGACAGGGGTTAGTGGTGGGTTTGGCAGGGCTGGGTTGATGGTTGGACTTGATGATGTCCCAGGTCTTTTCCAACCTAAATGATTCTATGATTCTGAAGTTCCATGAGTGGCCTGAGCTGTGACTGAAGCTTTGGGCAACCTTTTTGTGTTTCAAATTAGGATGATTTTAAAACACAGTGGAGGCTTTTATCTGTGGACAGTTTAGCATCCATATATTTTAACTTCAGACAGACACCCAAGGTGCTATGAATGAATGGCAGCACCCCAAGATTTTGGGAGAGAAATGCACTGTCACTGTGTCACTGGGGAGACCCAGGCACCTCAGGAAGCTGCTCCTCCTTGAACTCCTCCTTGCCTGTGTCTCCCTTTGAGCTCTCTCCTGCACAGCACTCACAGCTTCCCAAGGCCACCCATCACCTTCCTCTTCTTCCTCTGGAGCCAAGACTTAACCTGTCTATTATTACTTATTACTATAAGTAATAAGTGATTATTTATTAATTGGTGTGGCTATTTGAGGAGCAATGGCAATGTTTCAATGGGACAAACTGCCTTGCTCCTCACCTTTCTAATACAACAGGGCCTTTAGGTACCACTTGTCTGACCTGAACCTGAGCTGAGCTGTGGGAGCAGCTCACCAGGGACTCACTTCATTTCAGGATCCCTGGCTCTTCAGAGGACAGGCCTTCCAGGACATTCTTTGTGGCTCCATCACAAACTATGCCCTGAGGCACCACCCAGCTGACAAAGCACAGCAGTCCTATCTGCACAGAGGAACCAACCACAGGAACAGGTCAGTGAGGAGTCAGGGAATCACAGAATCAGGGAATGGTTTGGGTTGAAAGGAGCCTCAAGGATCACCCATTCCCTTCCACTAGCCCAAGCTGCTCCAAGCCCTGTCCAACCTGGCCTTGGACACTCCCAGGGATCCAGGGGCAGCCACAGCTTCTCTGCCCAACCTGTGCCAGGGCCTGCCCACCCTCCCAAATAAGGATTCCTTCCCACTATCCCATCTAACCCTGCTCTCTGGCAGTGGGAAGCCATTCCCCCTTGTCCTGTCCCTCCAGGACTTTCTAAACAGTCTCTCTCCATCTTTCTTGTAGCCTCTTCAGGTACTGCAAGGCCACAATTAGTTCCCCCCAAAGCTTCTCTTCTCCAGGCTGAACAATCCCAGTTCTCTCAGCCTTTCCTCATAGGAGAGAATCCTGCCTAACATTTCCTCCTTAGAAAAGCAAAACTCCTCCTTGAGTTGTTACAGGACAGGCTGGAAGGGGCTGGAATCCTGGGAAGCTGCAGGTTTGTTTGGAAGAGAGCAGAGATCCTCCAGCACAAGGTACTTTGTGTCCTACCCACGATTCTGATCTTGGGAAGGGAATATTAAATCCCTAACACACCTTACTGAAGGGAACAGGCAGTGAGGAACAGCAGCCTGGAAAGCACTGGGCACACAGAAAGACTTCCCAGAGAGGAATGAAGGGCCCAAACCCAGCAGCACTAATATAGAGATTTTATTTCGACTGTATTGAGTTGTACAGCACATTTTGTTTGTCACAATGCCATCGAACTGATTGGAGAGTTTTTGGCCAGCACATTGTGACGCTGAAACTCACGAGAGCTAAAAGCAGTTTGGACTAATGGCCTGAAGAGAAGGGCCAGGAGTACCTAGTTCTGGCTTCCTTATTGCTTGCAGTCATCCCAACACGTGCCAAAAACAGGAGCAAATCTGGTTTCTTCAGCCAGCCCAAGGGTCCCTCGTCCATGTCTGGCAATGACTGCAAGGTACAAGGCAGGGGAGAATCCGAAGCAAGGGGCCTTCTCTTCCCAAAGCCGTGTCGGTTGTTCCCAGGATGGAAAAGAAGCAGAGTCCAAGTGAGTACAGGGTCTTCAGAGGATGAGATTGGGGGTTTACCAAACCAGAGGCTGACACGTCAAAGTGCAGGAAAGGGTCATTGTTCCATTCCCTCCAACGGAGATGACAAACCATTACCAGGAAATCTGGGAGATCACAAAAGTCCTTTGCCTTGTTAGCAGACCAATGTCCTCACAGGTCCTCCCTGCCACATACCAAGTCTCAGCTCCTGAGGTGCAGAACAGAAAAGAAAACCTGCATTTCTGCAAAGAAATGCCCCATTTTCAGACTCTTCTTCCTCACTAATATCCACAGGTGCCTGGCAGAGAAGGCAGGATGGATGTTCCCCAAGGGAATTACAAGGGGTTCCAAGCCCACTGAAGCCCACTTTCTAAACCTTTCTTCCTTTCTAAACCCAGTTCCTTGTCCTTAGGATGGGTTGGGATTTCCTGCTCTCTAGTTTAAAGGAGAAGCAGAGAGGCAATTACAAGTTGGCAACTCTGAACTTTGACCACTGTACAGGAGACAAAAAGAGAAGTCAAATTCAAGAGGCATTTTAGGTAGCGCTGGGGCAAGTCAAGAGAGATTGTTTCCACCACTGAACAGATGCCACACATCATGGTTATCACTGTAGCTTGGCTGTACATCCTAAAGTGAAAAGCACAGACTGTAGTGTCTACGTCAGCCAGTGTCCATCCCCACCCCCATTTTGGTATCGATGCTTCATTCTCCCTTCTTCGGGTTACATTAAGTGCACAGAAATATATAGCAGCATTTGGACTGAAACCCTCACATACACCAGACAGCACATTCCAGGAGGTAAAACAACACATTATGGCCTATACCCTCAAGGTATCAAGTTTTCAGGATAAAGAGCAGTAGGAAGTGGAGAGCTGAGGGCAGAAAAGGGGGAGGAGGAGCAACACAGGAACACGAGTTCTGTTTCCATGCCAGGAGAGGATCAGGGTGCCATTCCTGTGTTAGCACCAGGCTGTGACACGACCGCAGACAAAGCAGACGGGCAGAGCAGAAGTGAAAAGCCAATGTCCCACCTCCCCACGGGGTGGGGGGCAGGGGCAAAGTCCAGCTCACCCATCCCAGCGGAGCCTGGAGACGGGCACGACCCGCTCGGCCCCCTCGCAGCCACATGGAATTTCTCTTCAACGCCCGAGAGAGAAAGTCAATTAGTGATGGCTAATGAGTCTTGTTCACCAAGCTGATCGCAAATCACACTCATGGAAAGAGAATCTACACATCTGCTCCAGGCTGAGGCCCTTCCGAAGCCCGCGGGACCACCGGGAGCCTGCCCTCTTCCTTCTCGTACAGCAGCCTGCCTTTGGAGGGGGAGGTGGTTCTAAACATGCCTTTCTATTGCTTTGGGGGGACTTTGCACAGGCAAGAGCTGTGAAAACGTTGCTTTCCAGCCCACAAAAGGAAGAGGTTGTGATCCCCTCTCAGCCCCACGTCGTCAGGACTACAACGCACGGGCCCACCGGTTCCGGAGTGGGGACACAGCGTCCTCTCTGAGCTGAGCTCCTCTGCTCCAGCCTGACACCGAGGCTGCTGCAGACAGTGCATTCCAGCTTGGTGTTCAAGTGTTGCACCAAAGGCCTTCACAGTTACCCTGGAGGCAGAGTCACCCTTCAAACCCACGAGAGAAAAGGCTGGGCTTAGACAGGTCCCTTGTCTGGCATTCAGCTGGAGGCTGTGGCGATGGGTTTCTTCAGGTGTTGGCTCATGAGCTCCCTGGCACGAGACACTTGGATGTGGTCATAACAGGAGTTACAAACGAGGACGGGGTCGTAGAGCTGCTGATCAGGGATGGGCAGCTTCAGATGGCAGCAACCAGCACAGAACACGTTCCCACAGTTCCTGTGGAGGAGCAAGAAAACCAGTGAGAAGAGAGCTGGGAGCAGCACAGCAGAACCTGCACAAAGGGGCCAGGTCAGGGCAAAGCACCAGAATCACTGAGGACTTGTCAATGTGTTTCATACTCTGTGGTCTGCCATGCAAGCAAACTGCTAGTGGTGAGAGGCACTCGTGGGCATTGCTGCCCAGGAGAGGGATCAAAGGCCTTGGAAAAGCAGAAGCAAGAACAATGAAGAATGGAAATCCCCAGGGAACTGGTGAGGCCTGGCATGTAACAGAAAGACCTAAAACCTTCTCCCGGGAGCTGGAGGGAACAGATGAGGCAGAGGGGCATTTTGTGAGACCCAGGCTGAGGAGGGGGGCAGAACCAGAGGGCTCGTGTTGTTTACCTGCAGTGGTGCCTCCGCTTGGCCAGCCAGAACTCACAGTCGCAGTTAAAGCAGTGCGAGGCCATATGGTCCGGAACCCACCGTGTGACCTAGGGCAGACACCAGTCAGCTCTCACTCTGGGACCCCCCAGCCACAGCCCTGCCCAGGCTGAGGGTGGCTCTGGGTCACACCAGGCTGGCCCAGAGCGAGCCCACCCCCACCAGAGGCAGCAGCAGCACAGGATGTGATGAGGACACGGCAGGCTGCTCTCTGCCTCGCTCCCAGAGCTCTCTCTGCTGCTGTGCCCACCCCAGTCAGCTGCATCCCACTCCCTCCCGCTGCATCCCACTCCCTCCCGCTGCATCCCAGCTCCACAAGGTACCTCAGTCTCCTTCTTATCCACAGGCTCCCAGCTTGCTTCTGACAAACAGTCCTCGCTGTGGTCAGAACAGAAATCCTCCGTGTCGCTGCCGTCCGACTCCTTCAAACATGTCTGCAAAACGAGACCAGGCCACCAATGCCATCTGCTGCCTCTGGCACACACTCAAGGGCATTCCCTGCTCTATGCTGCTGAGGGGCACCTAAAGTGGCTCCAGAGTGCCCCAAATCAAGGGGTAAAGCGTTGATGAGCACGTAGGAACTTGGCCCTCAAGCAGCAGAGGTACCTCTGGGTGACATAAGGATATGGAAGTGTCCACTAGAGTGGAACAGGGCTGAGGACACACAGGAACAATCCCACCCACCCCATCCCAAAGGGCTGGAGAGCTGTGGGTTGGGGAGGGCAGTGTCGGGGGGCACAGGGACCCCCCCCAGGGCCAGGGCTGGGGGGTGAGAGGCCAATACTCACAAAGTCATCCTCGTAGTCCATGGGGGGCTCGGCCGGGGGGGCGCAGAAGTGGCGGATGTCGAGGCGCAGCTGCAGCTCCCGCACCTGCCGGCGCAGCTGCTCCACCTCCTGCTTGTAGCTGGCCTCGATCTGCCGCAGCCGGTGCTGGATCACGTCCGTGGGGAAGGGCAGCCCGTCGTCATCCAGGTAGAGAGGAGGCACGGGAGAAGGGCATTTCGGGGGCAGGTGCTTGGGCCCAGGGGCTTGTTTCAGGTGGCAGGGCAGCCACGACCGGCTGGGCTTGCCAAAGTGTGTGCCCACGTGGCCAGTGCAGGCCGAGGGCTTCCCAGCCTCCCTGGCAGCCCAGGGGCCGCTGAGGCACAGCCCCGGGGCCCGCAGGGGTTTGCTGCTCAACCTCTTGCTGCAGCAGCCATAGGACAGGAGGTGTCTGGGGGCAGGCTCCCCATTGGGGAGCGATGTCACCATGCCTTGGAAGCTGTCCCAGTTGCACCCCAGGAAGGAGAACTCGCTGCTTTGGCTCTGGGAGATGGGCTTGCGCCATTGCTCCAGCGGGACCCTCCCCGGCCGGCCGGGCTCCTCGCAGGGCACGCTGCGCCCAGCATCACCTCTGCCCTTCTCTGCATCCTGGCAGGGGATGCCCAGGGCAGGGCCTGGCGTGTCCTGGGAAGGGGCACCTGGTGCCAGGGAGTCCTGGCTGGGAATGTCTTGGCGGGTGGTGATCTTCTTGGGGCAGCCTCCTCCGTTGCACACCGTGCTAGCAGCCTTCAAAGGCTCCTGGGGACAGGTTTCTAACTGCTTTCCAGAACTGGTGGCAACCTTGTGGACATTTTCCTGTTCAGAAGGATTTGGAGCTGGTCCTGTGCCATCCAGTTTCTCCGTGTGTGTTCTGTTCCCCTTTCCTGCCTCCACAGGGACACTGCTGGCTGGCACAGCAGCCTGGCCACCCGGCTGCCTGCTCTGCCCTTCTTGCTCAGCACTGCTGCTGCCTTGCAGGGGAGGGTTCTCCTCCTTCTCCTCCACCTGTCGTGCCTCTCCTGTGGCCACCATGGCACCTTCAGCTCCATCAGTGGCAGCATGCCTGGTTTCCAGGCCCACCCGGACCTCCTGGCAGTGGTTGTTCAGGTTGGGATCACTGGACGTGCGGGTCAATGGGCTGCTGGAGTCACAGGCTGAGAGCAGGTCATCCATGGACCTTGTCTTTGGTAATCTAGAACGTGAAAGCAAAGCAAATCTCACAACAAACCCCCTGAAACTTTCCCCCTTTCAGTCAAACCTGAGATGAGGGAAATTACAGCTTGTGGGGAGGGGGGTGCAGCTGGAAGAGCCAAAATGCACAACACTACAGTGTGACCTCCACTGTCTGCCTTTGAGGTGCAGCAGGGAGCTCCAAAACCTCCTCCAAGCAGCTGGGACATTGCTCTTGCTCCCACAGGGCAAACGAGAATAGGTCAACCCAAGGAACCAAAAGGAGGGAAAGAAGGTCTGTGGGTAGGCAGCAACTCGGGCCTGGAGCTTTAGGCTCTTACCTGTCCAAACACCTGCCGCTGAAGTCCTGGCTCTGAGAGCCAGGGGGCATGTAGATGTCCATGTCCTCCTGTCCCAGCGGGTGTGGCGAGGAGGCCGGCAGGTACACGGCTGTCCAGACGTGCAGGGCACGCACGTGGCACACGGGATGGAGCACCTGTGGTGAGTGCTGCAGTCAGAGCCCAGCATGCCAGGAAAGCCCCCCAGCCCCTCCCCACACCCTCCCTGGTGCCTGGCACAGGGGGGCAAAAGCAGGGCCAGGAGCTCTACTGACCTGCTCGGAGCCCGGCATGTAGAGAAGGTTGTGGAAGTTCTTGTTGCCGGCGCGCAGGAGGGACCACACGGAGCAGGTGCGCTTGGAGATGTTGTGCATCTCACGCTCGCAGGGGCTGTTGCCCAGGAAGGTCCCATAGAGGCAGGAATAGGTGTGCTGCACCAGCTTCACCTGGGGGAGGGAAGGGGAGCAACACCAGGAAATGGGGGGTCCTGCCCACAGGGGACATGTCATGCCCTCCTCTGGGATGGCTCATGCACTGCCCACCCCATTGGTGATCCCACTGCTTCCACACAAAGCAGGACAAGGATCACTTGGATTGAAAGCAACACTGAACTGATACCAAACCCATCCCTCTATAACCCTCACCTGTATTATTTGATAAGATAGAGATTAATTTTTTCCTAGTTTATTTAAGTGTTTCACACTTATAAAGCTCTGGGATATGAAAATCAAACCAGTGGTTTGATCAGTGCTGGCATCTGATTTCCCTGGGCTGGAAAGGGACCTGGAGAAGGGATTCAGGGAAATGAGAGAATACAAACCCTTTGCCATGGGCATGTTCATGGGGGAATGGTTTTAAACCAAAACAAGGAGAGATTTAGATTAGATGTTAGAAAGAAGTTCTTCCCTGGGAGGGTGGGCAGGCCCTGGCACAGGTTGCCCAGAGAAGCTGTAGCTGCCCCAGCCCTGGAAGTGTCCAAGGCCAGGGCTTAGAGCAACCTGGGCTAGTGGAAGGTGTCTCTGCCCATGGCAGGGGGTTGAAACAAGATGGTCTTTAAGGTCCCTTCCACCCAAACCACTCTGGGCTTCTGTGATCACTGCACAGTCTTCTGAGTTCTGCAGATGTGCTTTCTTTCAACCTCAATATTGTAGAACATCATGACCTTCCCTCTGCCTCTGCTCACACCTGGGATAAAGACAGGTTTGTATGCACATTTCTTACCAGAAAAGCTTCATTGAATTCAAAGAGGCAGGGAAATTGCTTCAGAAGCTGATGAACAGCATCCAGCCACTGGAGAAAAACTGGGCACTGCTCGTTCTGATCTTCCACCTTCTCCTGGTGCCCACAGCGATCCCCAAACTTGTGCCCAAAATCCAGCCAGTCAGATTCAACCAGCACCTGGAAACCCTGTGAGTCAAAGGAAAAATCAGCTTCAGAGACTTTGCTGAGAGCCCACAGGGGACATGGCAAGGCCCATCCACCAGGGCACTCAGGACTGGGAAGGGTTGGGAAGGAGGCTGCAGCAGTGCCTGGTTTGGGAGCAAAGCTCCCCAAATGTCAGAGGTTTCCAGGCACAAACTAACAGTTATTTCTACACAGAGAACTAAGAGCAGAGAAGCAGCTGAGCCTTGAGCACAAGATGTTATTTCTCACAGCATTTCCCCAGGCTGGGCAGAGCAGTAAGGAACAGTTCATCCCAAACAGGCAGGGAGAGAACAGGACAAACCCCACACCCACAACAGCAGCTCCCACATGGCATTAAGCTTATTCCCAAATGTCATCCTGCTCCTTTCCACAGGGATTCCGAGCCAAAAGCTGCCTTTGAACAGACATGAACTGCAGCAGAGCACACTCCTACCTCCATGGTCCTGTAGTAAGGGTCCAGGAGAATCTTTGCCAGTGCCACAATCTGTGGGGTCCTGTCCCAGCCATCAGAGCAGTGAACCAGCACTGGACGCCCTTCCCTGTCAACAGCACTGGAGACCAGCACTGCTGCCTTCAGCATCACAGACAGGTGCTGCAGCCACTTGGTGCTCTCCAGGGCTGAAAGCCAGCTGGAAAGGGGGGAAAAAAGCAAAAAAAATGGTTGTTCAGTTCTCTCATGAAAAATAAAAGATTAATAATTTAACTTCAGTCTTTTTGGAGTCTTCTGTGGAAATCAGTCTTTTCTAAACCAAGTCCCAGAGCAGCCAGGCAGCCTGGGAAGAAGGGCAAAGAATCCAACCCCTAATTTAATTTTTCTCAAATACAGCCATATTTTAGAAACCCTCAGGGGACACACAGCCAAGTGACACCAAGGCAGTGCTGCAATGTCTCTCAGACTGATGGATCAGGATGAGCAGCACTCAGGCACTGCGAGCACTTTCCTATCCCTCCATTTTCTGACACACAAAGCTCAGAGAGAAAAAAAAAGGGAAAAGGAAGGAAAATCCCCCAGTTCATTGACAGCTCTGGCATCCAAGTCAGCTAGAGAAGAGTCACTCACTTGCTGGGGTCGGGCACCTGACTGCAGACAGCTCGGAGATACTGGAAGCTGTTGCGGATGGAGTGGATGTTGGCCATGCCCATGAAGACGACTTCACAGTTTGGGTAATACTCTGGCACGAGAGACAGGAACATTCAGAGAGAGCTACAGGAGTTACAGCACATTCCAAGATGGAAAAGACCCACAAGGATCATCAAGCCCAACTCTGCTGCCACCACAGCAACTGCTTCCACACCCTTCCCTCACACACCATTTCTGGTCTCCATGGAGTCATTAAAGGTTAGGAAAGACCTCCAAGGTCAGGTTCAACTGTTCCCCCAGCACTGCCAAAGCCACCACTAACCCTGTCCCCAAGTGCCACATCCACCTGGCTGTTAAACCATTCCAGGGATGGGGATTCCACCACCTCCCTGGGCAGTTGTGCCAGGGCTGGACAGCCTTTTTGGTTAAGAAATTTTCCCCAATATCCAACCCTGGCATAACTTGAGGCTGTTTTCCTGTCCCATCTCTTGTTCCCTGAGATAAGAGATAAGAACTTGACCCCAACTGACTCCCCACTCCTGTCAGGGAGTTGCAGAGCCAGAAGGTCCCCCCTGAGCCTCCTTTTCTCCAGGCTGAGCCCCCCAGCTCCCTCAGCCCCTCCTGCTGCTCCAGCCCCTTCCCCAGCTCTGTTCCCTTCCCTGGACATGCTCCAGCCCCTCAATGTCTTTCTAGTCCTGAGGAGCCCAGAACTGGACACAGGACTGGAGGTGCCTGAGGGACAATCCCTTCCCTGGTCCTGCTGCCCCACCATGGCTGGTACAGACCAGGTGCCACTGGCCTCTTGCCCACCTGGACACACCTGGGCTCACGTTGAACTGCTGTCAACCAGCACCCCCAGGTCCTCTTCCAGCTTTCCAGCCACTCTGTCCCAAGTGTGGAGTGTTCATGGAATTTTTATGACCCAAGTGGACAACCTGGCACTTGGCTCTGCTGAACCTTCTACCTCAGCCCATCCATCCACCAAGTCCAGATCCCTCTGTAGGAGCACCATCCCAGAGGCCAAGCACCAAAACCCGACCCCTAGCCTTGCCCCAACGATGCAGGTCCCAGAGGAAGCTGCTCTGGGATGCTCTCGGTACCTTCACACTCGCAGCCTCCTCCCTTGGCCCTGTTGGCCACGGCTGCCGTGTAGGACCTGGCGTCGAGGATCAGCAGCTTCTGAGGAGTTCCCGCATTGTCCACGCCTGAACAGGCCGTCAGGGACGAGTCTGCGGGGACAGAGATGGACTGAGCCCCTGGCACCTCCCTCCCTCCCTCCTGCAGCCCCAGAGCCACCACCAGGGACAACCCCAGGGTTAAACCCTTTATGGGGACAGCACTGAGGGATTGGAAGTGCTGAGGGGTTGGAAGCACCGATTCCCACGGGAGGGCACGGCTGTCTCACTACCCCAGGTGTCGCAGATCTCGCTGCCGTCACTGCCCCTGGCACCTCCCTCCCTCCCTTCCTCCCTCCTGCAGCTCCAGAGCCACCACCAGAGACACTCCCAGGGTTAAACCCTTTATGGGGACAGCACTGAGGGGTTGGAAGCACCGATTCCCACGGGAGGGCACGGCTGTCTCACTGAAGTCGGTGTCGCAGATCTCGCTGCCGTCACTGCCCCTGGCACCTCCCTCCCTCCCTCCTGCAGCTCCAGAGCCACCACCAGGGACATCCCCCAGGGTTAAACCCTGCACAGGGACTGGAAGCACCGATCCCCACGGGTGTCTCATCGAAGTCGGTGTCGCAGATCTCACTGCCGTCACTGCCCCTGACACCTCCCTCCCTCCCTTCTGCAGCCCCAGAGCCACCACCAGGGACAACCCCTGGGTTAAACCCTGTATGGGGACAGCACTGAGGGGTTGGAAGCACCAATGCCCACAGGTGTCTCACCGAAGTCGGTGTCACAGATCTCTCTGCCGTCACTGCCCCTGGCACCTCCCTCCCTCCCTCCCTCCTGCAGCCCCAGAGCCACCACCAGAGACATCCCTAGGACTAAACCCTGCACAGGGACAGCTCTGAGGGGTTGGAAGCACTAATTCCCACGAGTGTCTCACCAAAGTTGGTGTCGCAGATCTTGCTGCCATCACTGCCCCTGGCACCTCCCTCCCTCCCTTCCTCCCTCCTGCAGCTCCAGAGCCACCACCAGGGACATCCCCCAGGGTTAAACCCTGCACAGGGACTGGAAGCACCGATCCCCACGGGTATCTCATCGAAGTCGGTGTCGCAGATCTCGCTGCCGTCACTGCCCCTGACACCTCCCTCCCTCCCTTCTGCAGCCCCAGAGCCACCACCAGTGACCCCAGAGACACCCCCAAGGTTAAACCCCACACAGGGGTTGGAAGCACCAATCCCCATGGGTGTCTCACCAAAGTTGGTGTCACAGGCCTTGCTGCCATCGCTGCCCCTGACACCTCCCTCCCTCCCTTCTGCAGCCCCAGAGCCACCACCAGTGACCCCAGAGACACCCCCAAGGTTAAACCCCACACAGGGGTTGGAAGCACCGATCCCCATGGGTGTCTCACCAAAGTCAGTGTCACAGGCCTCGCTGCCATCGCTGCCTCCGGCGTGGGGCGCGACACCGGCCCCCTTGGCGCCGGGGTTCAAGGCACAGGCTTTGGCAATGGATGTCACCAGGTACTCGTCGTCAGCGTTGCGCCAGCCCCACCAGCTGATCTCGGGCTGGCTGCAGCGAGCGATCACCGCCCCGTTGCGCACGTGTCTGCAGAGGGAGGGAGAGCATGAGGAACCCCTTGGAGAGGGGAGGGACAACCCAGGAAATGTCCCCCCTGAGCAACCTCCTGGATGCAACTGCTTTATCTGCTATGAGGCAGAGGAGGGGCAGGCACTGAGCTCTGCTCTGTGGGGACCAGGGAGAGCACCCAGGGAAGGGCTGGAGTTGGGGCAGGGCAGGCTGAGGTTGGAGCTCAGCCAAAGGTTCTTCTTCCCCCAGAGGGTGGTGGGCACTGCCCAGGCTCCCCAGGGCAGGGGGCACAGCCCCAAGGCTGCCAGAGCTGCAGGAGGGCTTGGATGATGCTCTGGGGCACAGGGGGTGACTCTTGGGGCTGGTCCTGGGCAGGGCTGAGGGTTGGACTCCAGGATCCTTGGGGGTCCCTCCAGCTCAGCACATTCTGTGATTGTGTGTGACTCCTGTACCAAGCACTGAAACAGGCAGGGAATCACAAATAACCATTATTCATGACTAGAGCACTGAGAGAGGCTAAACTGGCCTTATATTTTTATTTAGAATAATACAGAATCATAGAACCATTAAGGTTGGAAAAGACCTCCCAAGATCATCAAGTCCGACCTTTGACTTCTATTTATATGCATAAATCTATACTGTAATCTACAAATACATAATATATAAAATATCTATTATTGTATATAGGTGAGTATTTACCTATTAAACCAGAGAGATCACTATGGCTGTACTTTGGGAAACTAATAATTATTCCACAGAATACACTGAGCTGGAAGGCATTCACAAGGATCAAGTCCAACCCTCAGCCCTGCACAGGACCCTCCCCAAGAGTCACATCAGTCATTCCAAAAGATCCCAGAATGGGTTGGAAGGGACCTTAAAGGCTACCCTGTTCCCTGCCATGGACAGGGACACCTATTTTATTTTAAAGCTGTTCTGTTCTCCCCTTCTCTTTCGTTATTCCTCCCTTAAATTATGGGCTGGTTGTTAAACCATTTCACTTATCACCTCTATGTTGGAAGGATGAGCTCACTCGGCATCAGACTGGGGAGTTTCTGGGTGGAGGCCTGAGCTGGTGTTTATCAACAACCCCTAAATGTGAATCCTACCCTGGCTGTTGATCACTGACATCTGCCAGGAGGCCTGAAGCAGGAATACCTTCATTTTTCACACGAACACACTGATCAAATGGCTTGGAAACGGAAAGGACCCTGAGGTGACAAAGTTGCTGGTGACAGAGAATGACCCAGGAGAGTCTGTGGCTGCCTGGAAAAAGTTGCAAAGGCTCTCATGATGAAAACAGACTCTGAAATTTAGTATTAATAAGTGAAGAATATTTAGAGATGATCAAAACATAACCCCAGCTATGACATGGAGCAGCTCAGTGCAAACCAGCAGCCAAATCTCAAGGGCTTTGAAGTCACCAGGGAATTCTGAAAGGGCCTCATTGCTCAAGAGAAGCAAAAAGGTTAAGATTGTGCCAACAGTTATTGGGAAAAGAATCAGACAGAAAATACTATGGTTTCACATCTTAACCATCCTTAAAATGACACAGATTTCTCACTAATCCATCTCAAAAAGGATCCTGTCACATCCAGAGAAGGCAGAGGTACAGAAGAGCTTCACTTTAGGAACAACTTGAGCAGGAAACAACCACCACAATGAAAACAGGAAAAGAATGGAAGAGTGGCATAAAGGGTCATGAAAGATACAAAAAAAGTGAGTTTGGGAGATTAGTCTTGTTTTCCCCTGATAGAAACATGAGCCCTGGAATGGTCATGTCAAACATTTCAGAAAAACTAGTATTTTTTGGACAACAAACCAAAGGAAGAGCAGAGTCACTGCCACGGTGCAACATGGAAGAACAAAGTGGCTCCAAAACACATTCCCAAATACTTGGTGGCAGGTCCACCAAGTGACCATGACACTGATTCTCCTGAATGGGTGTAGGAAATCTAAGACACCAGTTGGTCCAAAGATGCACCAAGAAAGAATCCCTGGATCCCTGTCCCATTTGTTTCACTTCTCTGAGGTGCCTGGTCCTTCTTGGAGATGGGATACTGAACTGGACAGCCCTGCACCTCAGATCCTCACACCAGTCCCACCACTCTTCCTGCAGCACCTTCCTGAATATCATAGAACCATGGAATAGTTTGGGTTGGAAAGGACTTAAATATCATCCAGTTCTACCCTCCTGCCATGGGCAGGGACACCTTCCACCAGCCCAGGTTGCTCCAAGCCCCATCCAACCCGACCTTGGACACTTCCAGGGATGGGGCAGCCACAGCTTCTCTGCCCAACCTGTGCCACGGCCTGCCCACCCTCCCAGCCAACAATTCCTTCCCAATATCCCATCTAACCCTGCCCCCTGTCACTTTATGTAGTTCCCTTAATGGCATCTCACAGATAACAACAGTGAAGACTTTAAACTTCCAAAGCAATAATGCTGACATTTGGCCCAGCTGAAATACCCTGGGGTCCATTTACTTTTGGTGCTGTTTTATTTTGCAAGGTGACCTGAGAGCAGTCCCTGCCAGGAGCTCTCTTCCTGCCTTCAGCATCACTCAGGGATGGAGAGCACAGCAAAAGGCTTTGTTTATACTAGTAAATGAACCAGAGCCAAGGTGTGGACTTAAGCACCAGGCTGTGATCTCCCAGCCTGTTTGTGAGCCACCCACAGGCCCTGGCCTGTGCCAACCAGCACTTTCCCAGCCTCAGAACGTTTTTGGGCAAGGCAAGTGCCATGCCAGGGACTGCTCCCAGCAGGCTGGTTGGATGCAAGGACACTGGTTTGGGATGGAAGGCACAGAGTGCAGCCAGATCCTGCCAATGCCATGGGCAGTGCCGTGTTAAACTCGGAAAACTTCTTGGTGGCACAAACCTCTGAGCACCCCAAGAGCTGCTGGGGACCTTCAGGGGACACAGTGACCTGCCCATGAACACAAGGAAATGTGGCAGCACCGAGCAGTGGGAAGCCACCAGCAAGCAGAAGGTACAGCAGGTGCCAGTGGGGAACCCAAACCCACAGCTGAGCTGGCCTTGGGCAGCACCCACAGCCTGACTCTCCCTTCTCCTGCACGTCTCCCCAGCATGAGGGCTTTTCTTACTTGGGGTTTTGGGGAGGTTTTCCTCAAAGGAAAAAGCTCCTTTCTTGAAACCGGAAGAGCAGAATGTTTTATGTGGAGCAAATTATTCTTTAGGGATCCTCTGTTTAGTTTTAACAACTCAAGACCCTTTCAGGATCCAAAGCTGGAGTATGAGGTGCCTTATCAGCTGAGCTTTTCCTCCCATATCCATTCCAGGCACAAGGCTAGAGCACATTTGATACTGTCAGCACATGCCATGTAACCCACAACAATCACCCAGAATGGATTATCTGGTTAAGTGGAAGGTGGTTGGAAGCAGATTATCTTTAAGGTACATTCCAACCCCAACCATCCCATGATTCTGTGATCTCCCAAGCCCTCTCTCTCTTATTTCTCCCCCATAGGAGTGTTCATCTACAACACAAAGAGCAGCTTGGCTTAAAACACATGACAGAGCTTGGAGAGGGTTTATTGAGCTGAGCCTAAAGGTTCCCAATCAGGATAAGTGTGTGCCATTTCCCAGATCTCTGGGTTAAACTCCCATCTCGCTGTGGCATCACCTGGAACTGTGGCATGATCTGAAATTCTGACATGACCTGAAACTGTGGCACGATCTGAAATTCTGACATGATCTGAAACTGTGGCACGATCTGAAATTGTGGCATGACCAGAGAGTGAGTGCCCAGCCATGAGGCTGGAGCAGTGCCCACTGTTTCACCCTCTGCTTCCCTGGCAGCCAGGGCACCACGGACACAGATGATGCTGAGCATCAGGAGCTCTCCTGAGGCCCAAGGTCTCCTCAAGGTGGCTGTGCAGACAGAGCCATGCCAGGGAGAGGCTGCCATGCTGTGCCAGTCTGCCTCTGTACTCAGCTAAATAATTAATTGCATCCCTTGCCTTGATTTAGAAGTGGATTGTGCCCAGAGGCTCCTGCATCTCTCCTGTGCATCTGTGAGGGCTGAGATGAAGACCTGAATTCCTGCTTTGCTTAACAGCTAAATTAGACCTTTTTTTAAAAAGAAATCTGATAATGTGGTACCTTTGGTGGCATGTTTTACAGATCTCACTGTCACACTGAGTTCAGCCTTGCTCTCCAAAAGCTCTGAGGTCTGTCCAACAGTCCCTGGGATGCAGGCACACAAGCCCACTCATCCACTCTCTCCTGAACTCGAACTGAGGAGGAGGAGCTGAGTATGAAGCTCTTCCTTTCCTCCCCTTCCACACAGCACAAGGCACTACAGAAGCAGCCATGGCCTTCCTGGACCCTCCTGGGCAAAACACTTCAATCTTGAGGGCAAAAGCTACAAAAAGTGCATGAAAACATGAGATACACAGGGGCAAGCACTTGTCCCATCCTGTCACATCCCTTGTCAGCATCTCCTAATCTGATCCCAGGCTGCAAAGGGTTGCAGCTCAGCCTGTAAATTACTGGGTCCCATTACAGAGATATAAAGCAAGGAACAAAATAATTGTTGGAGTAGGAAAAAGCCAGGGCTTTGCCCTCGGGTGGGGAGGCACACTGGGCCAGGCTCCAGCACCAGGCCATTTTTAGCAAAAGGAATCACAAATACAATTAACTTCTTAGCTGACTTGGCTACCAGGAGGGACAGGCTCCATAAGATAAGCTGTGCTCATTCTTAGTGTGCTGCACAACTCAGTTCTAGAAGTAACACAGGGTGTTTTGCCAGCATGGAACAGCAAGCCAGAAAACTTGAAGGTGCAGGGTTAAGGCACCTGTCCATTCACTGGTTTTGGTTCCTGACTTTTGTACTTTCCTTTGCAGCTCTGATACTTTAAAGCTTTTTTCCATTTGGGTTTGCTGGCTAACACAGGGTCTAAGGCTAGAAACTCTAATGTACATTTTCCAACATGCACAACTGGCTGGGGGCACCTTTCCAACAGCCTCCTGTTGGTTTCAAACACATCAGTCTCCCAGGAGACACATTTAATGAGGGACCACCCCCCCACCCTGCAAAGCTCTGCTCCACTGGCCCACTCTACAGATTATTTCTGGAAGGCTGGCCAGGAAGTATTTCACAGAATCATGGAATATCCTGAGCTGGAAGGGATCCACAGGGAGCATCCAGTCCAACTCCTGGCCCTGCACAAACACCCCAACAATCCCACCCTCTCCCTGAGAGCATCATCCAAACCCTCCTGCAGCTCTGGCAGCCTTGGGGCTGTGCCCACTGCCCTGGGGAGCCTGGGCAGTGCCCACCACCCTCTGGGGGAAGAATCTTTTGCTAAGATCCAACCTCAGCCATTCCCTGGATCCTGTTCCTGGTCACAGAGCAGAAATCAGTGCCTGCCCCTCAGGAGGAGGTTGCAGAGTTGGGTATTCCCAGGCCTGCCCACCTTGCTGAGAACAGGCACTCAGCTGTTCTGGCTCAGACTTCTTTTCAAAGTAACATCCAGACAAGGACCAATGTTTGGAAAGGTTTTGAAACTTTAAGAGAGAACCTTAATCTAACCTCTGGAATGCTGTTTCTCCCTTCTGGAGAACACCCTGCACTGCTGCCATGGACTGTGATGGGAGAAGGAGCTCCAAGAGCAGCACATTTTCAGGTAGGAGGCAAAAGGAACCCCCAGCTCTCACTGTCACCCCTCAGCCCTGTGGAGCTCTGCTCACCTGGCCCTACAGGTGTGCTCTGCTCACCTGGCTGCCCAACCCTGTGCAAGACTACATGGTTTTGGGGGAGAGCACAGCTTTGGGTTTGCACTTACCTGTAAACCACCACAGGGATCCTTTTCCATGACCTGAAGGAAGCCACGTTCTCCAGTTCTTTATCAGTGATCCAAACAGGGACCAGCAGCTTCTGGGGATAACTGGAACAAAGCCTGGAGAAAAGAAAGCACCAAAGCAAGATGAGGACTGGGCAGTCAAAAATCTGCTCCAGAGCAGCTCCCATTTCCCCAAACTCAACATGCAGGACTTGGGCTCTTCCTCTTCATCTCTGTCTCAGTAGTCTCAACATGGGAAGAGTGACCCAAAAAGTGCTGTCAGGAACTGAGACAATTTCTTTTCACCTCAGGCCTCATATTGTGTACCCCAGTCCTTCCCAAAGATGCCTTTGGAGCACCCTCTGGATTGAAGAATGTGGGTTCAGGAGGGTTTAGTGGAACAGTTATTCATTTATGTGGGGCTTTGGTTTTTTTTGCAGCAGGTGCAAAGCCAGGCACACACAGAGCTCCTGGTGAATGATGACCTGCCACTTCTCTGCCCTTCACAGGTCACCTCGACAAATTCCTCTGTGGGGAAAACACAACTCTGCCCAGGAGGATGGCAGTGGGACTGGGTGTGTGCAAATAAAATGACAGGAGGGAGAACTAAATAATATCTTGTTTGAGGAGGTGCCAGAAATCAGATTCCTAATAGGTATCTAAACGTGTGCCAGCAGTGAGAGAACAGTGAGAGCAGAAAGCACTGCCAGGGGACAGGGATAGATGGGATATTGGGAAGGAATCCTTCCCTGGGAGGGTGGGGAGACCCTGGCACAGGTTGCCCAGAGAAGCTGTGGCTGCCCCATCCCTGGAAGTGTCCAAGGCCAGGTTGGAGCAACCTGGACTAGTGGAAGGTGTCCCTGCCCATGGCAGGAGGTGGAATGAGATGAGCATTAAGGTCCCTTCCAATCCAAACCACTTTGGATGAAGCACACACAGAATTCCAGGACTGCAGGGCGGGCTTCCTGGCTCCTGCAGCTGCTGCCCTGGCCCTGCTGCTCACACAGCCCAGGCTGGCACAGGTGGGTATGTGCCAAGGAACATCAAAGAGCAGCTCCAGCTCTAGGCCATAACCCACATCATTTGGCAGGAATGTTTCAGGGCAGATGGGGAGCAAAGTGAGGGGGGTGAAAATACCCAGCCAGCAAAGCTCCTGGTGTTCCTGAACCCAGGATATCCCAGCTGATGGCAAAAGGCAGGATATAGCATTAATTAGTTTGTGATGCTGGTGAAGAACTGCCTGCTACGTTGGAAAATGGCACTCCACAGTGTCTAGACAGCTCCTCTGAGAGCCCCAGGCAGAAAGCAAGGCTGGATAAGGGATAAAAACAACAGGGTGAGGATGAGGAATCCAGGAAGCAAAATCAAAGCTGTCAGGTAAGAAAGTGAAGAGCAGGACATCTAGGCTTGGACATCTCTGAAATGCCTCGGATTCCAGGAGTAAAGTTGGACAGGAAATTAGAGAAGCACTGGAGCATGAGTGAGGATGCAGGAATGTGGAAAGGGTTAGCACCTGGTGAGGTCTGCAGGAACTTTTGGAATAGCTGAGTCTATACAAGAATGGGCTTCATTGAAATGCAAACAGAATCAGCGCCCTGGCACCTCAAATGAAACATTAAGGGTGATGTATTACATTACAAACTGGAGAGAGGCAGGCCAGGAGAGAGCATTCCAGGAGTTAAGGCACTAAAACTTAGGAAAACAGTAAGACAGAAATCAGTAAAATTCAGATAGGAATCAGGACAGCCTTAAAAAGTGAAGCCAAATTTAAGCAGGGTGTACAGAAACAGGCAATGAGGTCAAGACAAACAGACGTGTTTCTAGGCTAGAATTCATTACAAAAATCCAGCAGAGGAAGTGAAAAGCCAGGACAAGTAACTATGTTGGCTTAACAGCATCTGATAAACTTGATACGAGGAAGAATATTAGTGGTGCCCTAAATTTCAGGCTACAGAGTTTGTAGGAAGGCCAAGAAAGGCTGAGCTTTAACCAAGTGGGGACACATTCCAGGGACATGTGGGGGGAAACAGTGAGGCTCAGAATTACCAAATCAAATCCCAAGCCTGAAGAGAAGCAGGACAGCACTGAGGTGACAATACCAACCCCTGGAACCATCCAGAAATTCCCATGGGACACTTGTGCTGCTCCCACACAGAACACACAAGTGTCACCACAGTGACCAGACAAAGGTGACATTGTCACACGTGACCAGGTGCTTCTTGGTGCTCCCACACAAATGACACAGAAGTCTCTGACTCTTCCTTTGGGCCTGAAGTGCTGCAAAGTAGAATAACTGAACAATCCCTTTGTTCCAGCATTTACCACTGAGCAGATTCAACAATAATTTTAGAGGGGATAATGATCCCCTGATAGGAACAATGAGCAGGGTCAGGGGGGAGCTGACAGGTGTGATGGTTATTTAAATCTGGAAACACAGGAGTGTTTAGGTTGAAAAAGACCTCCAAGATCCACGAGTCCAACCACCAAACCAGCACCAATACCATGTTCACTACAAACTGTGTCCACAAGTGCCACATCCAGGGATGTGTGATTTATTACTTCTCTGGGCAGCCCCTTCCAGTGCTCGATCACCCTTTCCATGAAGGAATTCCACAATATTCAACCCAGACCTCTCCTGGGACAATCTGAGGCCGTTCCCTCTGCTCCTGTCCCTTGTTCCCCCCAGTTCCCCCCTCCTGTCAGGGAGTTGCAGAGAGTGAGAAGGTCCCCCCTGAGCCTCCTTTTCTCCAGGCTGAGCCCCCCCAGCTGCTCCTCAACAAATCTGGGCTTTTCATTCTATTCAATGGTGATAGAAAATGCACCATAAAGACCAGAAGGAGCTGGCAGAGTTAAACAGTGACCAAGGGAAGGATTTTAGAAATAGAAGGACATTTTTCAAAGAGGGGAAAACCAAACACCTTGGAGGGATATCTCAGGTGTGAGACCAGCCAGATCACAGCAGAAAATCAGAACTGTTTGTGTTGGTGCTCAGAAGAGCCCATGAAGAAGCTTCCAGACCTAACCCTGCCTTACAGGGACAGGGCACAGGAAAAGACTAATGGAGAAACTTCTGCAGGAGAAATATTAGAACAAATCACCAGGAGTAGATAATGCTCCACATTTCCACAGGAACCCCGAGGTGCTCCAAGTGGATGTATCCAAGCTCTGGAAGCTACTGCTGACGATGGGTTGGGTGCCAGAAGAATGAGAGGTGGCCAACGCCGTATAAATTTTGGAAAAAGGTCTTTGGGGTGAATGTGGGAAGCCAGTGGAGCCCAAATTCTGCACAAAGCAACAGTCACAGTTGGTGAAGGGTAAATTCAGCACCCTTGGGAAGAGTCAACACGGCTTTTGGGAGGGAGGTTGCACCTCACATGGGGAGAGTTGCCTGAAACATCAGTTAATGAGCAGATACAGCAGAACTGGATTTTCAGAAGAGGGTTTTTTTTGTGGTTTTCTGTGTGCCTGTGTTTTTTAACAGGTGGCTCCCCACAGACTTGAAGGAGGCTCCTCTCAGGAAAGAGCAGCTCTTGAGAAGAGAAGAAACAGTTCAGAACTTCAGTGACCACTTTTCACCACAACAGGATTCCTGAGGGGAACCACCAGCACTGGGGTGGCCTGGGACACCCTGAGACAGACCTGGGGGAACATCCTTGGAACTGGGAGGTTGGATGGGAGGAAAAAGGTAACTATGAGAGAAATCACAGAATCCTGGAATATCCTGAGCTGAAAGGGACCCACAAGGATGGGATCCAACTGCTGGCCCTGCACAGGACACCTCAACAGTCCCACCATGTGCCTGAGAGCCTCGTCCAAACTCCTCCTTCAGAGAGGGCAAACACACACATGTTTATCACTAACAGTCCTCACACACTCATTGCTCCCAGCAAATCCAATCAAGGACACCAGTTATCACAATGGTATGGAAAGTATGAAAATTTAGGGAGAATTGGAACAAAATAAGACAAAATATGAGCTAAGAGCAGTCCTGGAAACAAGTAGGAAACACCAGCTGGGTAAAGCAGCGACACAGAACCCCAAGCAGGTTTTTCCTCAGAAACTCAAAGATAAACAAAACCCTAGCTATAAAAAGATGAAACCTGAAAACAAGCAGCAACACTGGAGGAAAAGAGCTTTTTTTTTCCTTTTTGAAGGAACTACATGTGTACTAAGCACTGAGGCTGTCATGAAACAACTCCTCCCTGGGCCAGCGTGGGTGCAGCAGATGGGGAATGCCAGAGTGATCCCATCTCCCTGGGTGTACAGATCCCTGGAGGTGTGAGAGCCAAGGAGAGACCATGAAATAATTTTATTATCACTGCACACTTTTATCAAGACCCAAGGAGGGGTTATTATAAGCTTGCACTGCTCTCATTTTATGATGGCTGTCGCCAGGAAGAAGATAAAAGTTCCCAGATAAGGACAGCTCGGAACAGACTTGAAAGACAAGGAACAAAGCCATTACCTTGGAGTATCCTGTCTTTAACAACACTGTTTTGCCAGTGCAGGGAAATAACAGATAAAAGGACTATAAACAGTTAAAAAGTAACCTGAGCCCTGTGAATAGAGGCAGGTGGTTATCATCAAAAGCCAAGGCAGGATTTAAAGCCACACTCCCCCAGCACAAGGGAGAACTGGTTTGAGTTGCACAAGGCAATTACACCACCCTTGAGATCCCAGGATGTCTGCAGGAAGCTGGGACCTGCCAGGATGCCCAGGGAGCAGCTCAGCAGGTGGAGGGAAGCACAGCTAGGCTTGCTGAGGTTTGTTTCAAAGTCCTTTCTTCCCTGCTTGGGTTGGAAATCAAACACCTGTCCTCGGAGAAGTTGGTAATGGCTGTGGATTGTTGCCCAGGAAGTGAAGCACAGATGGTCAGTGGAAGCTGAACTTTCTGGAACAGTCAGAGGGAACCACACCCCAAAATCTAGTAGGGGAGAGGGAGTGACATGCAGAGACTCTTCCTAAGGCAGGGACCTACAGGTTGTGCCCTCCAAAACTGAGCAGTTCAGGACAACCATTTTTATTTTGCATCCTTGGAGATATAGCATAAATGCCACCAAAGTCATGTGGACAGTCCAAAAGCAACAATGTGGTCAGTGAGGACCGGAGGAAACTGTAAATCACCCCTCAAATCTTGTGCTTGTTGCCTGGATTCTTAAGGAAGAGAGAACAGGAAGCAAACTGCAAAACTCCACTGGCATTTCCCCAGTCCAGGTGCCTCCATGGCACTCCCAAAGACACCAGTGTCCTGGAACTGTCCAGTCCACAGATGACAGGGATGCCTTTCCTGGCTGGAACAGAGAGGAAAGACTGAGGGATCCCAGTGGTTTCAAGAAAAGGATTATAGGGAATGCACAAATGAGTATGCCTATCAAAGCTTACTAAAATCCTGTTGGCTGAATGCCACCTGCTGCAAAGAGAGCAGCAGTGCTTGTCCCAGAGTCCTGTGGCCCTCCAGGAGTCAGAGACAGGCTGGAAACACTGATGTCCTGGTGGGAAAGACCTTCTAGAGCTCCAACCCCTGTTCACCTCCAACACTGGGTCACCTGAGATGTGCAACACCTTCATGATGGAGAAACCCCTCTGCCCCAGCAAACACCATCCTCCTGGGGAAGGGCTTTTTTAACTTTCATGTCATCTGAACCTCCCAGTCTGCACTTTGTGGCTGTTGCTCCTTGCTCTGTGACGTGCCCCTGTCAGGAGGGTTTTGGTTCATCCCCTTTGTGAATGCCCCCCCAGCTGGACACAGATCACCCCTTTAGCTTCTCCTGCTCCAACTGAACGAGCCTCCCTCATTCCCAGGCTCCTGAGCATCCCCACAGCTCTCCACTGGCTCCTCCCCAGCTTCTCACAGAGCTGAAGAGCTGCCCCAGTGCAGGAAAACTCTGCTTCTCATGTCACAGAACAACTGACCCGAAAGACAAACCCACGATGGATGGATCCTCCAGACTCCCAAATGTCTTCCAGGAGGAATTAGAGCCACATCATTATGAACTACCTGAGTCAGCATTTACCCTTCGTGCTAACTCTGACATTTGGGCTGTATTCCTTCTTCAAATCCACGATGTGAAAGGTGGAAAGAAAAGGGATGTGGCTCATATGCTGAACAGCCTGAGGGTTGTCAAGGCCAGGAAGGAGGATTAGCTGGAGTTTGACTCACCCACTGCTCTGCAGGGGGATTAGGAAGGGAAAAGTAAGGGGAGAGTGGGGAGAGCCTGGTGGTGAAACACTCACTTGTAATTGTTGTTGATGTCAGAGACACGCCAGACGTTCTGTAAGTCAAAGCCCATCCTCACCAGCTCCATCTCAAAGCGGTACTTCACATGGTCTCCTGGAGAACAGAGAGACACAGAATTCACTGAGAGCACTGAGGAAACCTCAACATGTCCGTGGTGGCTCCATGGGAAAGTGTCCCAGGCTGGAGAGAATCTCAGAATGGTTTGGGTGGGAAGAGACCTTAAAGTCCATCTCCTCCCACCCCCTGCCATGGGCAGGGACACCTTCCACCAGCCCAGGCTGCTCCAAGCCCCATCCAACCTGGCCTTGGACACTTCCAGGGCTGGGGCAGCCACAGCTTCTCTGCCCAACCTGTGCCAGGGCCTCACTGCCCTCTCAGGGAAGGAATTCCTTCCCAATATCCCATCTCACCTTGCCCTCTGGCAGTTGAAAACCGCCCCCCTTGTCCTGACAATATAAAAAGTCCCTCTCCCTGGAAGGGGCTCTAAGGTTACCCCAGAGTCTTCTCCTCTCCAAGTGAACACTCTCAGCTCTCCCAGCCTGGCTCCAGCTCAGAGCATGCCCATGGCAAGGAGGAACCCCAGGGCAGCTGGATGGCAGCAGGGACTGTGCTTCAGAAGCCAAAAAGACTTGTCTCTCAGAGGGGTTGCTGTTTACTTTGTCAAGTCAGATCACTTCTTGTCTCAGAGCACAGAGCAGGATGGAAACAGCCTCCCCATGTCTCTGGGGGGTGTGGGGGGATAATTTAATCCACTTTTGCCCTTCTGCCAGAGACAGCTTCCAAAGTGGATGTCAGGAACCCCACGGCAAAGAGTGCTGAGCACCCCTCCAGGCAGTTCCTTCCTCCAGACTGCTCTCAGACGCTGACTCAGGGTTTGCTCTCTTGTGTTTTAGCCTCACCTCACAAATTCTGGAAGCCTCTGTTGCTTCAGTGTCATATCTTGTTAATAAATAAATACTGCAAAGCTCTTTGCCTCAGTCACATCCTGCAGCAACAACTTCCACAGGTGAGTTTATTTATACTAGAGAATGGTACTTTCCCTACAGGAAAGGCAGTGAGTATTTCCCAGTTGCTGGTGTTTGGGGCATGCCAAGGACACAGGATTTACCTTTCCTCTACCAGCTTCTTCTTTCAGCTCTACCAATGGAACCCCATCCCTCTATCCCAGTATCTATTTGGACATTTCACTAATGCTACTGCTGCTCTCCTCTAGGATCATTTTTTAAGTTTAAAAAATGTTGAAGTTTAAACCCAGGTTTCTCATTCATTTCAATCCCTTTTCGAACAGCTTTATCAAGGATAAGACAAAGCAACTGCAAAGGGACTTTGTGTTCCCAGAGCAGGGAAACTCCTAACCCACACGAGGGCACCAGCACAGCTCTGGTGTTCTCATTATGGATTCAAACATTTGATTTGTGCCTGTGTAAGGACGAGCCAGAGCCCTCCACAGCCCTGATTCCAGGAATGCCAGAGCATTTCTGGGTGTTGGAGAAGAGGTGCAGATGGGCTCATATTAATTAGGCTGCCTCAAAGCTGATGATGTTTACAGGACTGCCTGAGCTCTCAATCATCATGGCCAGAGTGCTAAAGAATGGGATGTTTTCTTCCTTCACAAGGAGAAAGAGAAAATCTGCTTCTGTGCTGCTGGCTCAGAATGCTCCTTGTTGTATTTATAACTGTAATTGTTTTTACTGTGCTTGTTATCCAACATCATCCAGCATCAGCTGGACTCTAGGCCAGGCTCAGGATGACCCAGCAAGGGGAATTTGGGCTGTGAGGTTAAGACAGAGCCAGGTAAGGTTTATAAACAGCTAAATTGCACTGCAGTGCTCCTGGCCAGAGGGGGGACAGGCAGGAGCTCACCTGGCCGGCAGAGATGTGCATGTTGATCCTCCTCATCCACACAGACTCCCAAGCACCAGGCGTGGTAGGCAAATGCAAAGAGGTCCTCAGGCTTTGCAGGGCGGGCGATGGCTCGAGTCAGCCTCTTCAGCCACTCCTGGCACTGCTTGAAGGTGGAAAAATGGCACCTGCAAGCACAAAGGCACATCACCCTCAGTGGGTACATTCATCCAGCCAGGATGCACAGGAGAAGGAACACAATACCAGATTTTAGGAACCCACAGACAGCTCAGTTCTGACAGCAGCACATCCCCCCCACGGCAGTAAAGCAGGTACCTGATCACTTTGGAGTCCTTGCAGACGATGTGAAGCTGGAACATATCCCGACACTCCACGCTCTCCATCATCCTCAAAGGCACCTGGGAGGGAGGGACAGATGTGGGGCATGACAAGGCCCAGCACGACAGCAGGCCCAGCACGCCCAGTCACGGCTCCAGCAGCAATCACGAGCTGCCAGTGGGAATTACAAACCCACTCCCAGCGCTCGGGAGCTTCATGACTCAGCGTGGAGCTCCTTCCGTGATTACTGTTCTGATTCCTGCTCTGTCCCTGGGTAATCTCCCACCTGGGGCCAGTGACTGACTCAAGCACATCCAGCCATGCACAGTAACTAAGCCAAACAACAGCTGCAGTAAGAGATGGCAAGCCGAGGCAGTGAGAGAAAGCCTCAGGCTCCCACTGTCTGACTCTGGGTTGGTGAGAAGTCTCATTAAAACTGGCCTGCAAGAGACCTCAACAGCCTTAAAACCACCGAGGTTAAAGCCTGAATTTAAGAACAGCAAAGGAAAGACCTAATTACTATCCCAAGGAAAACCCCATCCTCACACCTAAATGCAGAAGCAAAGCAGCAGCTGCATGCCCAGAGGCAACATCAGGCCTGGCATCCTTTGAGAAGCACCTTCCCGTGCCACAGACCCCTGAGAAGGGCTACTCCCACCCCATCTGCTGTGAAACCCTGGGAGAGGTGACAGCTGAGGTGGCTCCAGACTCACATTGATCACGGAATCCTTGAATTTGATGTGCAGGCGGTAGTTGGAGATGGCGATCACAGCATCATTGGCATGGCCCAGGTACTCCACCCCCTCGCCCTGCAACACAGTGAATGGCACCTGGAAGGGAGACAGCACCAGGTCAACACTCACACACATGGGCACCACATACCCAAGCCACAGAAAAAGAGATTCCTGTGCACTGGAATTCCCAGAGCTGCTCTTCTTCCCATGGGAAACCATTCCCAGCCCTGAGAGCAGACAACAGCATGGAACAGCACTGGTGGTCAGCCCCACACATGGACCTGCTTGCCAGAGCCAGCAAACACCTCCTGAAGGATCACATTTAGAGAGGAGAGGTGTGAGCACACACCCTGCACCCCTGGCACTGAGGGGGTGCAGTGGGGGCAGAGGGACTGGTGATCCCTGCTCTTAGGAGAGGGTGAACAAGGGACACGGTGAGGGACATGACCTGAGGACTGCACAGCTCCAGGCAGAGACTGACATCACTGGGAAATACTGAAAGGGGCTGCCCAGGGAGGTTTGGAGTCCCCAGCCCTGGAGGTGTCCATGGAACAACTGGACGTGGCACTCAGTGCTCTGGGCTGGGGGACAAGGTGGGGATCAGGCACAAGTTGGGCTTGATGACCTTGGAGGTCCTTTCCAACCTTAATCATTCTATGATGGATCAGAATCCCCTACCCCAGATCAGTGTCACCTCTGTGACCCCACAAGACTTAAATGTAGGGGGTTTTCAGCAGCAGTGTGAGACTCACCAGTACCATCCAGGTAGGCAAATGAACCAGAGCTGTGCTCAGTTCCTGCTAACAAGGCAGAGGGAATCTCTGTGTATAGTTATTTGTATGACTGAGGAAGCTTGCCCTGGTTAAACCATGACAAAGCTTCACTAAAGTCACCTGAATGCAATTTTTTTTAAAAAAATCTAGATAATCAAGTGTCTCTGTGTTCCTCCCCATCAGTCTGGACATGCTGCAGTTATTTTTAAAACATGAGAACCTGGCAGACAGTCAAGTTTGACTTTTCTCGTCTTCTATTTAAGCAAAAGAAGGCAGAACAGCCTAAAATTCACCAAGCCCCTTTGTCCTCAGCTAATCAGGCTCCTCCTGTTCCCTGAATGCCACCTACACCAGGTGATGTCGGCAACCA
This sequence comes from Campylorhamphus procurvoides, assembly GCA_013396655.1. NCBI lineage: Eukaryota > Metazoa > Chordata > Aves > Passeriformes > Dendrocolaptidae > Campylorhamphus > Campylorhamphus procurvoides. The sequence goes on along the minus strand of WBMV01005293.1, from coordinate 34,513 downwards.
ATCATGCAAAAAATGTCACGACAATTTATCATTTCAGCCAGAGCTGAGACCTGCCAGACAGGGCAGCTGATGGCACAGTTCATTACACTGTAATTAGTACAAGTCAGACCACCTTCTCTTTATTTTTAAGTAGTTTCTATGGCTTGGGTATGTACTGCCTAAAAACCTGAATTTCCTGGTTTTCTGACTTCAAGTGACAACTGCCCAAACAACTTCTCCTTTCTTTGTGCAAAAAGAACCACCTTGGACTGGCATCTGTACGAACACCCTTTGAAAATATTATTTGCCATGAAGAGAATATCCTCTTTTTATTTCTGCAGTTTATTTCTGCACGCTTGCCAGAGCTGTTTTTAGCTGGCATGTGTTTCTTCTGCTTACGTGGCTCTTTCACACAGCACCAGAAGGGAGACAGATTAGAAAGGGATGGAAAGGCAGCAAGAACTGAGAGAGGGAAACCCTGGAATAAACAGCCAGGTGCCTGAATACAGCTTGTTATCAAGCCACTGGCACCCTTTTAGAATCCCAGAATCCCAGACTGGTTTGGGTTGGGAGGGACCTTAAAACCCATCTTGTTCCACCCCATGCCGTGGGCAGGGACACCTCCCACTAGATCAAGTTGCTCCAACCCCATCCAGGTCTGGTCTTGGACACTTCACTTTAGATTAAAACAATTTACTGGAGGGAAATTACCCTTAGGAGGGGTGAACTTTATGGTCTTCCATGCAGAAGACCTAAAGCTGAGTATCTTCTTCTCCAGGACTCTCAGCTCAGAGTCATTCCAGCAGCTTCACCCCCCAAAGGCCACAGACCTGCAGCTTTGCCTCCAACAACTTCCCAGCCCGTGGTTGCTCCTTCAAGCCAACACTTTGCTTTTCCTGGCACCTTTTCCTAAGGCAATGCTGATCCCAGAACAACCCCAAACCCTGCAGCAGCAGCAGTGGGAACAAGGTGAGCCTGGCTCCAGCCCCAGGAGGAGGCTGAGAAGCACTGGATGATGTTAAGGAAGCTCCAAACTCCAGGAGGCTGGGCTCCTGCCCTTGCTGCACAGCAGCAAAGCACCCGTGGCTCTTCCAAGGGCTTCCTGCAGCAGGAGGCTGGCACCATATGGAGGTGAGTCCTTGCAGCCACTCTGCAGCAGGAAAATGTCAGGAGCAACGTGTACCAGGGCCAGAGCAGCCGGTGCAGTCGCACGTTAGGGCTGCACAGAGCACGGTCTGGCTCCAACAGTGCAGAATCACAGAGCAGTTTGAGCTGCAAGGGACCCACAAGGATCATCCAGCACAACTCTGGAGCAAAGAGCCCATACTGGGATAGAAATGCAACCTTGGCATTATTAGCAGCATGCTCTAATCAAGTGAGCTAACCCCCTATCCCAGGGAGCATCTACCTGCTGCAGAGCTGTGCAGACAGCGTCACGTTCCTCGCTGCCAGCACAGGAGAGGGCAGGGAATACCCAGCTGGCTGTGCATTGCATCATGCTCCAGTCATGTTTCCCAGAGGCAGGAGATGCTGTACACATCCTGGCAAGGTTGGGAAGGCAGGGATGGGGTGTTTGGAACGACTGGCAGCATGTGGAAGGACCCACCACTCCAGATGTGACCCTCAGCACTGGCCAGCCTGCAGCCTCCAAGATGTCCTGGGCTGGAGAACTGCTCTGCAGAGCCCAGTCTGCCACATCCCAAAGCTGTTTGGGTGTTCTGACTTCCTTACCTGCAATGATTCTTCCTCCTTTACGAGCTCCTTCGGGGGGAACAAGTCCTTGGCCTGGATGTACTCCAAACTGGGAGGGCCCTCCTCACCCTGCATTGCAAACAGAGCACACAGTCAGACAGGCCCCAGCCAGCACGTGTTGTGAAAGCCAAAAATTGAAGCTGCTGGATACTCTTGGCACCCCAGGAACTTGGGGATACCTGTGCATGGAAATGCCTGTTCTGCCTCCGGACCCCAGCAGCTCCTCTGGCTGCTGCAGAGTCCCCACAGCAGAGTAAAAGACTAAAGCAGGTGTCCAAGTCCTGCCTCTTCCAGCTGAGTGGTGTTTGGAAAGCCAAACAGGTACACTTTGGCCACACACGATCTGGGACTGATGTGACAGTAATTTATCACATCAGCTGTTGCCCTGTTACCTTCCCCAGCACCACAGCAGACACACCATGACACAGAGGGTTTCCATGCACAGTCCAGCTTCAACCAACTCCTCCTCTTAAGGACTGCTCTCTTTTAGTTTACATTTTCACTCTCAGCCCCAAAAAATCTGACAAGAGCCTGAAGCTTTATGAGGAGAATATTCAAGTGGGAAATGTAACCCTACAAAAACTGCACCTCGGTGCACCCAACTCACAACAGGCTCTACTGAGTTGTGCCAGCACCCAAGCAGGGCACCGAGCCCCAGGGCAGCTGGAAATGTCCAGCCTGCTCAGACAGACACCTCAGAAAGCCCATGGAGGCCTCAGGGTGGTCTGAGAGGACACACAAGAGCCTGGAAACACCACCCTTGACAAATAGAGTGTGTGCCTTCATTTGGGACCTGGGAATCTTCAGTCACTCAGAGAATCATAGGCAATCCTGAGCTGGAAGGGACACTCACAGATTAAGTCCAACCCCTGGCCCTACATAAACTCCCCAACAATCCCACCATGTGCCTGAGAGGGTTGTCCAAAGACTCCTTGAGCTCTGGCATGAAATGTCAGTGCCAGTTTCCACCAGCCCTTTCCCAGACCCTGTCAAACCACAGTGTTGTTGTCTGAAGAAGCAGCACTCACTGCAGGGAGCCCAGGATGCTGCTAATTCCACATGTATTTGGTGTGGGAATGTTTTCTTCAGAACGCCTCTTGCTCTCTAACTAGCTCCTCTACGCTCCAGCATTTACCAGGAAACACTCTGTTCTGTAAGCACTGAGTAATATTTTCAAATGAAATATCTTTCTGGGTATGTCACCCAAGCCAGAACCTGAAGAAAGGAGATCCCAACCCTTCTGGCTCAGGAATATTTAAAACAATGCTGAATCCCCTTGTGTTACTGACGGGGGCTGAAGCCTTGTCACCCCCAGAACAGCCTGGCCTGAGGCACTCCCTGGAGCTCAGATGGGGGCAGCCAGACCCACCCCAGCCCATTGCCAAGGAACCTGCACACATGCTGTTACAACTGCCATAAGACTCAGCATCAAGCTGGAGGGAAAGGCACTGCCCCTCCTCACCCACACTGTGATGGACAGGGGGCACAGCACCTGCAGGGGGCTCGGGGCCCCTCCTGCCCCAGCCTTGCTCCCACACTGAGGCCCCAGCCCAGGAGAGCACAAAGGGAAGGAAGGTGTGTGCTGGTGCCGCAGCCGGGGAGCAGAGATCTCCCATCGCCACTCTGCAGCTCGCAGAGAAATCCCAGTGAGCAGCAGGAACTGGAACAGGGCAGCCCGAGCTCTCCACCGGCCTGGGTGTCCTTGAGTCCCTCCTCGCCCGCAGCACAGGGAGGGCAGGAGGCTGAGCATCATCTCCTGCCACATCCCATCCCGGGTACTGGCAGAGCAGGAGGCTGAGCATCATCTCCTGCCACATCCCACCCTGGGTACCAGCAGGGCAGGAGGCTGAGCATCATCTCCTTTGCCACATCCCACCCTGGGCACCAGCAGGGCAGGAGGCTGAGCATCATCTCCTTTGCCACATCCCACCCTGGGCACCAGCAGGGCAGGAGGCTGAGCATC